>CM049845.1:1533422-1594959 GCA_027422415.1 Schizothorax lantsangensis
CCTGGGTAACCCTGCCATACGTCGTCCGCCTGTAATGTCATCAACAACACATCACAGGTCCTCTGCACTTGAGTTCTTGAGTATTGGGACTCTTCCAGAAAGCTGTTTTGAGCCCCTAAAACAAAGTCCAAATTTTCACATGATTTTGTTGAAGTTTGACTTGAAGGCTTTGACACTGGTTTTCATGGAACAGCTCCTCCAAGTATATACTGCCTGCCTCAGCTCAGGTCACTGAATGAGCGATGTCTTGCTCCTTCACAATGAGACACAAAGACGCTTTCCAGACCCTTCACTCTCTCTGCTCCTCTCTGCTGGAATGAGCTTCTAACCTCCATCCGATCTGCTCTGACCATCACAAGAAGAAGCTGAAGACACTTTCTCTCAAGCACATCACCACTCCATACGCTTAAACCAATGCACTTGCACCAATGTTTCTCTTCTCTGAATCTCTGCTCTTGCTTGTTTCTAATCTAATCTAAACAGCAATCATTATGAATATTAAGGCTCTGAGCCAAATTGCTCATGCTCCTCTATTGTAATGCTTTGAATCAAACAGTCTGCTACGTGAATGTAAATCACATATGACTGCCTGTCTCTCATGTTTTCTATTGAGCACAAACACTTCTGGTGGGCTCTGAGCCTGAGGAGAAAAAATTGCTCATCTCCTCTGCTAATTCCATAAAGGTCAGGACTATGCAAGAGTAAAGCCCGTAAGTCGCTGCACTTGGGCGAGAGAACTTCTTCAAACTCTGGCAGTCTGTGTTGACAGAGAGCAGAGACGGCTACACAAAATGACGTCACATGAATGTCAGAGAAATGTGTTTCTACACTAATGAAGAGACATCAAAACCCAGAACATAAACACAGTTCAAACTGCTCTTTTACATACATGAAGACAGACAGCATTGTCAAGATAATATGCATTAATTACTGTCTAATGCACACCAGTATTCAGTGTGTGTGTGTGTTTTCTCCGTGTAATGGTATAGTATTGTCACTGAGCACTGTGTTTCAAACGACATAGGGGTTCAATAGAATTGGGATTGTCTTTACTATGTGCACACAAGTTCAGCTCAAAAACTTGTACAGGAGCTCCTGCATGAGATTTGATGAACGCCGTTTTGCTAGAAACGACCGTACACCCAGTTTTCTGTCATATGTTTGTTTCGAAAAGTCAGGTCAGCCTTATTTTGGCTGGGGTGTCTTGAAGGACAGTGGATATTTAAGATCTCCTTTATTATGTCTGGATGTGAGATCAGTTTGGTCTCTCGCTGCTCTTTGATGTTGGTGGCCATCTAATTCATAGAAGCACATAACGTCCCGAGGCCTCCTCTTATCTCAGCTCTCAGACAAAGTGAGTGCAAGTTACACAAGTAACCGCGCTCCAGTTCTCATCCCAATAAGACGAAATGAGATTATAAGAATCAGAGCCATGTGTTTTGGTCTACGGACAGGAGTGCACTAGTGATGAGTGTGTTGGTTATTCTGGGCGATGGTGTGTGCTGAGTCCATCACTTCTTCTTGAATGACAAATGATTCTGGCTAATGCATTATTTAATTAAATAAGTATATCTGAGTTGACAGAGTTTATTTACAGCAGAGACGGCGTTACACAAGACATGACGTCACACTGGAGATCCACACCTCAACTCTTCTTATTATATATCTCAGCTGAAGCACTCAGAGTTTCACAGATAAAAAAATCATGATGACACTGTTCAGATTTTATAAGCCTGTTGTGACAATTTTTCCCTGTGGTATAAAAAAACTCTTTAATATGAAGTCTGTGTAAAGACAGAGAAGTTTTCATTATAAATGTTAGAAAATTGCTGAAACACATACAAAGTGTAAACAATGAACAGGGTGCTTTAACCTGGCACGTTGGTTCGTTTGGGCATATGTGAACACGGCAATCGCGTCGGATCCACACCAAAACAATCGGTCCGAGATCACCTGAACGAACCAGGCTCTTTTACATACAGTGAAGACAGACAGCAGGTGATTTTAAAAATGTTTTCCCGACGAATCTTGGACTCCTGCTCAAAATGATAAATTAATATATGACAGAACATAAGCCCGTGAAGCTGTAGTCGTTCCATCCTGACGGATGACAGCTGACAGCTATGAGTGGAATCCCGGAAAATAAACCGTGGAACTTTGACCAATGAGAGGACAGTTTACTCGCACGTGACTAGCATTAACAATTTTGGTCCTTTTAGAAACTTTGCCGTGTGAAAGCGAACCGCACCAAGAATAAAAAGCAACACTGTAATGCACCCTTAGACCGTTAAACAGTTTTTAACCATTTTTGTGTTGTTTTTTGGGTGGTCACCCCTGAAATCATGTCTCAGTGATGCAATGAAGCCATTGAGCATGGCCCCTCCTCTAACACTATTACAACCAGAGCGCATTAGCATCAGTGGTTTGCCCGCTCAATCAAAAGTTACTGTCATTACCGTTAGTTACTACAACCTACAGTTGGCTAGCTAGCTGTACCTGAGTTTGCAATAATTCGTACAAAACACCGCTCGCGCCTCCTTATTGATAAATTAAGCGTTTTGCTAGAGGAATGACCGTACACCCAGTTTTCAGGTTGTAGCGGTATGTTTGTTTGACTGTAAATGCTACTAGAGAGACAGCAGCGTTCCCGTGAGTGGGCGTGGTTTCAGTGCCGACAGTAGACACGCCCCCAGTGTTTGAGAGCAGAGATGCTGCTTATTTTAAGATTTTGATACCTTATTTTATTTACTTGGTGTTTTTTTTTTTCATTCAAATTTGGATAACACATTTTTCTGTGGTGTGACAAACTCAGAACACATATTTAATAAATCTTTACATGGACTTTATTTAATTTTTTATTTAATTTCCTATAAAACAGCCAGTGTTTCTGGTGAAATCAAGTGTATTGTACACTCTAGCATTTGAAACAACAGTATAATGCATCTAATTAACTGTGTGATTGTTACTCTTCTGAATGCACATAGAGTCAGGGTGTGGTATCTGATATCCCTGCACTGAAATCAGCCTTTCTGAAATGTCTGAAGAGCTCATGTAGATGTAGAGACGGTGACTCATGCTGAATCATGTCTTCGTGGCTCTGCTCTGCAGGTTTTGTTGAGTCATGGAGGTGCTGCTTTGATATTGTGAGGATGTGTTAATGTGGCGTTTAGCAGCTCTTCTGTCTCAATGCTCATGTGCTTCAGCATGCACCATCTGAACTGAGAAATGCACTTATGCTTCAGAACACACTGAAAATCATTTTACTGTTTTTGTGTCCAGTGCTTCTGTAAATCAGCTAGTCATTACTTTAGGTCAGGATTAGGATATTTTTCCATCATCATTCACTCTCCCTGAACAAATGTCGTTCAGTATAGGAAATATCTATACGTTGATCACCAGATAAAACAACATCCTGTTAAAATGATACAACTGGAATATTTCTTAATAAATAGCCTACTCGATGTTGCCAGATCAATAAGTGACCTCTCAAAAAAGAAAAATATCAGTGATATTTAAAACCAGTGGTTCATTCACAATTTTTTTTTTATGAATTTGTTTAATTGCATGTAGAATAACTATAACATCTTGAAATTTCATGTCATTTACACAAATTATTAACAAGCGGCTCATGTCACCAGAAGATAAAAATGCTGGAAAAGGCCAGGGCCACATAAGGTGAATAATGAAAATGATTTATTGACTGTGTGTGATCATGTGAATTTAAAGATAGTTTTGATAGTAATAATACAAATGTGACACTACATTAAAAACTAAATGACTGATTTAAATCAACACAAACAGAGGTTGAGAAACTGAGATACACACACTGATCTGTGTATATGAGGATTTATTACACACATTTATTCTGATGTTATTTCACTGACAGAAGTTAAGCTACAGTATTAATGTCATCAAGAGAAAAGAAGAGACCTTTTTTTTCAACGTGGAAGTAAGCCTTTGGGCGAGACTTCCAGTTCATTAGCCGCTATACGTAAATAACGAGAAGAATAACAACATGCAGTAAACAGCAAAACTGTTTGCACTACAAACCAGTGTGTTCATAATTAAGATAACACATTAAAATAATATGGTAAGACACACCAATTTTCAATATCAAGCAGCAAAACAAACTGTTTTGTAAAGCTAAAAATAGCTGGACGCGGATGACACCGGAAGCTAGACCCATAGAATTTACAAATGACCCACTTTTACAGCAAGAAAAAGGTGGATAACATCTCACTGTTACTGATTTATCATGCAGCTCAAAGCATTATGGGTAGAATCTCTCATCAGTCTATTCTGATTCATCAACACAGTTTCACTTGATCCAAAGACTGTAAACCCAGGATAGAGGTGCTGAGTGAATGTGGTCTGGACTGTGTGGATGAGGCTCATTGTGTCAGAGACGCTGTAGAAGGACAGAGTTCCTGCTCTGTGATCCACAAACACTCCTATTCTACTGATGATGGACTTCACAGGGAGATCAGTCTGTATGTTATTGTGTCTGAATGAGTAACTGGAGGAGAGCAGCGCAAACTCCAGGACTGATCATTATATCCAAACACACACTCATCACCTCCCTTCCTGCTGATGCTCTTATATGACACTGATATACGCACAAAACCAACACTCCACTCCAGCTCCCAGTAACAGCGTCCACACACACTCTCTCTACACAACACCTGACACACATCAAATCTGTCTGGATGATCAGGATACTGCTGATCTGTGTCAGTGCCAGTAATCACTCTGTTTCTCTCAGACAGACGGAGTAGTAGTTTATTCACTGTGTTCAGATCCAGAGTGAGCTGCTGGGAATCTGATGGAGATAAAACACATCAGAATCAGGAATTATGAATCTGTTTGATCTTTTCATGTAGCTGAACTCTTCATGTTCAGTGTATCATCAGTGTCTCAGTACAGATGACCAGATATCCTGAGCAAATCATCATTTACATCATCAATTATAAAACTCTGCCGTCTTTCTCCTTCTACAGAAGAACATGAACACACTCAGTGAGTTTTTCTGCTTGTTTTCTTACTGACTTACATTGTAGGAAGTCGTTCCTGGTCCTGGGAACAATGTTGGTGGATGTGACTGTGGAAATCAACAGACATGAACAGTGTGATTCTCATGATCCTGCATCCATTCCTAACACATTTCTAATATGATGTTCTCCATGATATGAGATGATGATGGACTGGTTTCTGAGAGCAGATGAATCTCCAGGACTTTACCTCTGTCTGAGATCTTCTTGAGCTCCTCTTTGCAGAAATCCTCCAGTTTGTCTCTCAGCTGATGAACAGATTCTCTCAGATCATCAAAAGAGACGAGAGAACTGAAGAGATCATCATTTACGTCTGTAGATTCAGGAGGAGCTGAGAGAGACTGGAAACTCTACAGAAAACAGAAATCAAAACTCATCAGCTCCACACTTCACCCAATAACCTGCTCCAACATCAGATTTGACTGATCTTTAGTAACTCAATCCAGCACTTTCACAGCATCAGCTTCATTCTTCTCATATTCATTATATCACATTAGAGCTACATATTCTAGTATCTGACACTTACACTATATGTGAACTTTCTAGGAAATAGTTTGGATGATAAAACATCTGCTGAGAACATAAATGTCCATCTAACAGCTCAAACACATCAATGGAGTCTCATTGTCGGGTTCAGTAGATTTGCTCAGGAAAAGCAGCTCAAAGACTACAGTTAGATTGATCATTATTTATAACGTTCGCTCAAGTCCACTATGATGCTGTTCTTGTAGATCTGTGTTACCTGCAGGAACTGGATGTGATCCTGTGTGTGTGAAAGCTGCTCCAGCTCAGCGTCTCTCCTCCTCAGATCATTGATCTCCTGCTCCAGTCGCTCCAGTCGTCCTTCAGCTCGACTCACTGCTTGCTTTTCCTGATCTCTGATCAGCCGTATCAGCTCAGAGCGGCTTCTCTCAATGGAGCAGATGAGCTCAGTAAAGATCCTCTCACTGTCCTCCACTGCTGTCTGTGCAGAGCGCTGTTAGGACACACAGTGATTCAGGCTTCAGTGAGTCTGAACTGAGACTGAGACAAACTTCTCTTCTTCTCCAGACTCACCTTATGAGACTCCACAGCCTCTCTCAGCTGCTGGAGATCTTTCTCTCTCTGCTGGATTCTCTGCTGGAACGTCTTCTGCGTCTCCTTCAGCTGCTTCTGCAGGACAAACAGATGATAGTGAATCTGACAGAAAACTACTGGCACTAAATCATCATTTGAACAGATGAATCCAGGAAAAGTTGAGGTGATAATCAATGTTTGTAGGTTTAAACTTCAGAAGGGATGATTGATCATTTACCACCACCGTACATGAATTAACATGAAGATTAAGGCTTCTTTCACACAGTGTAAGTGTTATGAAAGTGAACCTGACAGACATAGAGCTTCACATTGACATATTTTCTACATTTTGTGTAATTAAACTGCGGCTCTACACAGTAAATAAATGAACAAAGTGAAGCTATAAATGACTGAAATCATCTGGATTCAGTCAGATTTACTGAACAGAAAGACATCTGTCACTGCATTAAACTTCTACTTTGAATGATAGAAGTATATAATGTGTCAAAAAACAGGTGAATAGTTCACTTCATTATTTTATGTATTATGTTCATTAATCAAATCCTACTATATGAAAGAATGTTGATAAAGGTTTATGGTGCATTTTCAGCAAACAGTGAAACTCCTCTTGCAGCTGCTGTTCATTTCTGCTGTCGTGTTCAGTGTGAATGCTGTAAGCTGTTAATATGGTTCTGATATAAACTCGTATGAAACGAGTGTCAGCAATATTTCATCAGTGTCTAGTGTTAAATACCTGTTTCTCTGTCCTCTGTGCTGCAGCTGATACAGTGTCGTGGTTTTTATGTTCATCCATCGTACACAGCAAGCAAATACATTTCTGATCAGTGCGACAGAAAACCTCAAGGAGCTTCTCATGTTTCTGGCAGATCATCTCCTGCAGTCGTCCAGTGGCTTCAGTCAGATTGTGTCTCTTTCCTTTAAACAAACTCTCATGTTGTTCGAGGTGATTCTGACAGTAAGAGTTCAGACACACCAGACAGGACTTGACAGCTTTGTGTTTTCTTCCAGTACAGACGTCACACTGAACATCTCCAGCTCCAGCAGGAACCGCACTTTGAAGTTTAGTCTTCTTCAGTTTCTCCACCACTTCAGCCAAGATGGTGTTTCTAGCTAAAGCAGGTCTTGGACTGAAGGTCTGTCTGCACTGAGGGCAGCTGTAGACTCTCTTCTCATCCTCCTGATTCCAGCAGTCTGTAATACAGCTCTTACAGTAACTGTGTCCACACTGGATGGTCACTGGATCCTTCAGGAGATCCAGACACACCGGACACAAGAACTCATCCTGAGAAAATCTGGCTTCTGCCATTTTACTGCATGAATACAGAGACACAGACACACATCAGCTCAGCTACACTTTCACTTTCTCTTTCCCTGTGTTTCCTGGTTCTGTGTTTGAGTTACGTGTGTAAAAAAGGTTCCTCATTCATGCTCTTGCCGACACTGAATTAAAAGTGGAGACGTCAAGTCGGACACTTTCTGCTCCCTGTAGTGATGCTCTCATGGTATTTGCATGGGCTTATCACACATAATGGGCCTCATTTACGAAACGAACGTACGACCGAAATTTGGGCGTACGGTCGTTTCTACGCAAAACTTTATCAATATGGACGTGAGCGGTGGCTACGATCAAATCTCACGTCAGGTCTGAGCTCGTGTACGCAAGTTTTTGAGTTAGCCTGAACTTGCGTGCAGCATAGAGAATTGTATAATGACAGCATTTTGTTCATTTAGATTATTTTCCTAAACCGACAAACAAAGCTTTTTTTTTTTTCTTTCTTTCAGTGTTTTAGCTTTATGCGCAAAGAGCAGCATAAACAACAGACCGTGAGGAATCACACATCGTCGTATCACACACCTGCAGCGCTTCTGTGAATCCAGAAAAACAGAAATTATAAAATAAATAGGGCTACACGAAATATATTTCTCTTAATTAACAGATTAACAAAAGAAAAAAAAACAGTGCGACAAGTATAGGCCACTTTTGTTTTTGTGACACTCTTAATGCATTTTATTTGTTTTCTATAACTTTATTTTTAAGATTTAACTGCTCGGTGATCACAGAGGTGCCTCACACACACAACATTTCAGCGTTACTAACTTGACATTTCAGCCATTAATCAAACTAAAATGCAGTCAACCAAACATAAATGTTACACTGCACAATTTACAAGGTCCACTGTAAAATCAGCATGCAGACCTGAAACACACATTCATTGCGCATGTGAAGGGTGATATTTTACATGGATATTGGAACTCAAGTGAAGTACAAAGCCTTGTTTACATCATAGATAATAGTTTAGCAACCTAATGTTACATGGCAAAAATGGAAACATTTGGATGTCGAATGAGAGGCTTGTGAGCCCAATGCAGTTTAGTTTCGCTTTAATTAATTCATTTTAGCTTGTCGTTGTATTCTGTTTATAATGAATGGCACTATAGCCTAATTTGTGTTTTACTTCATAGTTTAATATAAAATTGTATAGCTCCTCATTTTTTCATTCTTGTTTTGTAATACCGTTAAATTTAAAGGGTTTGTTGTGGATTACGGAGAACTAAATAATCTATATAGTGTTTATAATGTTTATAAATTTTTCGTTATATTTACTGGTATTTAATATACATATAAATGAATGCCATTGTTTGCAATTATAAGGTTAACGGGTGTTTTTGGAGTAAGATCAATTTCTCTTTAATGAGATACTTCCTCTTTTTGGCCGGGTTATGTTTCTCCGTGTCGTAAACTATAGGGGCGTGGCTTCTAAACCTGGGTGTTTTTAGGGGCGTAATATTCAAATGACGATTGTTTTCAGCCGCCACATTTATCAACGTACGATCTTTCGTACGATGGGATTGGCGGCATACGAATGTTTCATAAATCACACGTGAGCTCTGTCGTAAGTTGACTTGTGCGCTCGGATCTGCGCTCGTTTCTACGTTAGATTGATAAATGAGGCCCCAGGTGTATTAAATGCAATATTTGTCAAATACACAGAAACGTTTTTATGAGTAACAGAAACACTTCTTATATAGGCTACTGCTTAATACAGCCCCATCGGTTCAAGAATAAAGTTCAGCATAAACATATAGGCTACTAAATACCAATAAAGTGGGGATATATATGCTTTTATCAGTGTTTTTAATAAAAATGACTCAAGATAACAGAGCGACTAAACTAAAAAAGCTTTTACGGTTATAAAAACACAGATTTGTGAGCATTATTGGAATTTAATTGTTAGAATAAACACGCAACATGTCGTGCTTGTCATCACAGAATCTAAACAATGACAATAAAGTGTGTCGTCATCAAGGCTCTCACAGCCGATTTTGAGCAAACTGCAGCGCCTTTTATCCAAAGCGACTTACAATTGAGGAATACATCAAGCAATTTACCATAAGTTGATAATAAACACCTATTATAAAATGTGCCCATTATACAAGGTTTCAGTCATTGTTCAAAAAGTAAAAGTTAGGACAGGAATGGATAAGGATAAAAGAGAACAGAAAAAGTGAAGGCATAGATTTTTTTATGAGGAGGCAGTTAGACGCTCATGGAAATTAGTTTTCAGTTGTTTCTTGAAGATTGTGAGGGATTTGGCTGTCCTGATGGAGTTACAGTAGGTACTGTATGGAGAAGAGAAGGGGTCCAAGAACGGAACCCCAGTGACCAGTTGATGGGATTTGGAGACCTCTCCTCCCCAAAACACCCTGAAAGACCAACCTGTGAAGTAAGACTCAAAGCAGTAGAGTGCAGTTCTGGTAATGCCCAGCGATGAGAGTGGACAGAAGGATTTGATGATTAACAGTGTCGAATGCAGCAGATAGATCTAGCAGAATGATAACTGAAGATTTGAACTTAGCTCTTGCACTCTGTAGCGCTTCAGTGACTGACAGCAAGGCGGTTTCAGTTAAATGGCCACTTTTAAATCCAGATTGGTTATTGTCCAGCAGCTTGTTCTGTGAGAGGAAGGACAACACTTGGTTGAACACAATGTGTTCAAGTGATTTTGCAATGAATGGGAGGAGAGAGATGGGTATCTAGCTCTCAACAAGAGAGGTGTCTAGTGTCGGTTTTTTAAGAAGTGGGGTTACCCGAGCCTGCTTGAATGTGGTGGGAAAATCGTCAGCAGTTAAAGAGGTGGTGGAGGGAGACAAAGGAGGGTATTGAATGTTTTGAAGAGTTTGTGTGTGTCTGATGCACTGTTGATCTTGTTGTGGAAAAAGGTCATTTTGGCAGCCTGAACTTTGGTGGAAAATGAAGATAGCGGTGACTGATACCTGCTGAGATCAGCTGAGTCTTTTGATTTGCTCCATTTTCTCTCCGCCGCCCTGAGTTTAGTCAGATTGTCACGGATGACATCGGTTAACCAGGGGTTGGAAGGAGTAGCACATGTTGGTCTGGAGGAAATAGGATAGATATTATCTAGGCAGCTAGTTAGGGTAGTACATAACGTATCTGTGGCACAATTCACATCTAATGATGAAAAATGTCTGGGGGTGGGAAGACAGGATGATACCACAGAGGAAAGTCGAGAAGGAGAAAGAGACCTTAGATTTTGTCTAAACAAAACTCTCAGAGGGGTTGGTGGTGTGGAAGAAGGTAGATGTTGATTAAAAGTAATAATGAAATGATCCAAAACATGCAAGGGTTTGATCAAGATGTTATCTGTGATACAATTGCATGTAAAGATGAGGTCAAGTTGGTTACCTGATTTATGTGTGCCTGTGGTGTTGAACCGCCGAAGGTCAAAAGAGGCTAGGAGAGAGTGGAAGTCAGCAGCAAATGGCTTCTAAAGGTGGATGCTAAAGTCACCAAGAAGTACCAGCGGGATACCATCCTCAGGGAATGAGGACAGCAGCATGTCCAGTTCTTCTAGAAAGTTGCCTAGCTGACCTGGAGGGCGATAAATAACTACAATGTGGATTTTTACAGGGAGTGTGACTGTAATAGCATGAAATTCAAAGGGAGTGTTGTTGAAGTTATAAGAGCATGGGAGGTATTTCCAGGTTTTGTAAATGAGGAGATCAGTAACCTCCCAACCTGACGGGGGGTGTGGGTGAAAGAGAAGTTGATGAGAAGAACAGCAGGGGTTGCTGTGTCTTCAGGTTTAATCCAGGTCTCTTTCAAGCCTAAGAGACTTCAATCTGACTGAGTAGCAAAGGCTGGAATAAAGTCAGCTTTGTTGACAGCTGACTAACAATTCCGGAAACCCATAGAAAACGAAAGGGGTGCAATTGAAGAAGTGGGGATAGGAGACAGGTAAGCATGATTGCACCATCTCCTGTGTGCTGTGTAAGACCGTTTCCATTGAGAGACAACAGCAGGAATATACTGGAAGCACATGGTGAATGTGGTGAAAGAGGAAAGGAGGGAAGTAGAGTAATTGAAAGATTTTACTGTGCGTTATCTGTATTGTTGCTCAGTTACAGTCACATAGGTAAAGTCTCAGGTCATTTGTAGGTCTTTTGGAGGTCTTCACACGAGACGGGCTGAACAAGGGCTGTTTCTCAATTCCAAGAAAGCAGAGAACGGACTTGCGTTCTCGTGGAGACCAGTCTTGCAAGGCTTCCTTGGAAGAGCGAACTCGGAAGGACGCGAGGACACAGAACTCACTCTTATGAGAATTGAGATGTACTGCGTTCTTGCTTAACTGACCGCAGTCACAGCATATGCAGTGGCCAATGAACAATAAATGTAACATAACATACAAACAAATGTCAGAACTTATTAAAACATTTCATACTATTATAGATATTATTTTCATATAATTGTATATCGTTTTATTTTACAGCGTTATATGTTTAACTATGACTATGTTAAGATTCATTTTAATACACCAATAAAAATGCAGACTTTCTCCGGGTCTCATAACTTTATTCAAATTAAGCAAAACAAAACGATAAATGTTTACTTTCAACTTCAAGAGCCGTCGAGTTATAAATAAATATAGATATGAAGTCCAAGCAAGCAGGTTTAAATCAAACGAGAGCGAGTTTAAAGCTTACAGGCTTCCGTACACCGGCCGCCCGCAGCGTCTTCTGGGATTTCTAACGGCTCAATTCTCTCAAGTCTGCACTCGATATCAAGAACACATCCGGGAACTTTCATGCGTCCTCTGTACTAGCGTTCTTCAGAATTGGAACTGAACTTCGACGGTTGATGATGACGTAGAATGAGAACACAAGGACGCAAGATCGCTGAAGAACATATTGAGAAACAGCCGAGGTCTGACGCTTCCACGCCAGCGAACTGACTCCACTTAAATACAGAGCTAACCCACTTGAGTGAAAACACCTGTCCACGCCTCTCTAATTAGCACAGCAAAGCCTATAGCACGCAAATGGCTCGAAATCGAAACTAAACGTGGTACAGTTTGCCACTTAAGCGCAAATTAACAGATAGCAAAAAGTATTTTGTAAATTTTAATTACAGCTAACGCAAACAACATTCACAATCAGCAAAAACTTTTTAAATAAAATAAGCAGTAAACTAATTAATCCTCCCAACTAGCAGATATTTACTATAAACGACAGAAACAGAAAACTGTTATGACGCAAAACACTGAATTATGTCTATGAATCAGTGACTACGTTTACATGTGCACGAATAATGCGATTACTTCCAATAATCAGAGTAAGGACTTAATCACATTATGATGTTTACATGTCAAGAGCAAAGCTCTTACTCCCGTTTACATGCAATTTCCATTATTCTTATTATTCGCTAAGAATTGTGGTTAATTTTTTTACTGCCATATTCAAATACCCCACTGCACAGCACAAATTATGGACTCAGAAAGAGCGCAGGTGCGTTACTATTCGCTATTTTAATTTATTTTACATCTAATGCAAAACACTTTTGTATGGTTGTATTCCATGCTGTTTCGGCGCCATAGAAATGTGATGGCAATTCGTTTGCCTACGCTACCGTCGCATTCTACTCGCCGTTTCTGGATGAGTGTAAGGAACAGTCTTCTCCACTTACAGTACATCACTGGGACCCATCATACAGGCACATGGCTTATCCTACCAATGCTACGCCGATGACACACAGCTCTATCTCTCTTTTCAACCAGATGATCCAACGGTAGCTGCACGGATCTCAGGCTGCCTGGCGGACATCTCGGCATGGATGAAAGAACATCACCTACAGCTCAACCTGGCAAAGACTGAGCTTCTTGTCGTCCCTGCCACTCCGACTACAGCATGACTTCTCGATTCAGTTAGGCACATCAATAATTACCCCATCAACTTCGGTCAGAAATCTTGGTGTAATCTTTGATGACCAGCTGACCTTCAAAGAGCACATTGCAAAGACTGCTCGATCTTGCAGGTTTGCGCTACACAACATCAGAAAAATCAGGCCCTTCCTGACAGAGCATGCTGCGCAACTTCTTGTCCAGGCCCTTGTCGTTTCTAGGCTGGACTACTGCAATGCTCTTCTGGCTGGTCTTCCATCAAACGCAATCAAACCTCTACAAATGATTCAGAATGCAGCGGCACGACTGGTCTTCAATGAGCCCAAAAGAACCCATGTTACACCTCTCTTCATCTCATTGCACTGGCTACCAGTGGCAGCTCGCATCAAGTTCAAGACACTGATGCTTGCATACAGAACGACCACAGGCTCAGCACTACTTCCACTCACTATTACGAATCTACATCCCCTCCAGAAGTCTGAGATCTGCTAGTGAGCGACGCCTTGTGGTACCATCACAGAGAGGCTCAAAATCACTCTCCAGAACATTCTCATTCACCATTCCTGGATGGTGGAATAATCTTCCCACCCCTATCCGGAATGCTGGATCCCTGTCAATCTCCAAGCAACAACTGAAGACACATCTCTTTCGACACTACTTGACTTCATCCTAAACTTGTTCTAAAAAAAAAAAAAAAACATTCCCTTTATCTTTCCCTTTATCTTTCTCTCCTTCCCTTGCTAGCTTGTACTTATTTGAACAATGACTGAGACTTGGTGTTACGAGCACTTGCTCCGTCTGATTGCCTCTTCAAGATGAATCGCTTTATGTATTCCCCAATTGTAAGTCGCTTTGGATAAAAGCGTCTGCCAAATGACTAAATGTAAATGTAACAGAGACTGGTGGCAGCTAGTTGTGTTTTCCCCAGAAATGCGATGCTTTCTTCCTCGCCATCGTTTCTAATCTCCGTATTATTACAGGTGAGCGTCACGTCATTCATGTATGTCACTAGCGCATGCGCACTTTGCGGCAATACTGTGATTAAGGTGTTTACATGCCTGTATATTTCGATTAAAATCAGCGTAATTAGCTATGTTAATATGATTATTCTTGCTGCGATTATGAGCTTAATCGCATTATTTAGATCGAAGTATTGCGTTTACATGGGGTAAAGTTTAATCGCAATATTGTCAAAATCTCATTATAATCGCATTAAGAGGGTGCATGTAAACGCATTCAGTGATATGTGGGATACTTGTATCTACTCCTACAACTTGATGTCCAGTTCTTAGCCCGCTGACATGCCACTCAAGCTGAAACCCAAAAATGGTTCGTTATTTGTGTTCTCAAAGTCAGTATCTGAACATTTGCTCAGAAGTACATCACAATACTAAAGTAAGTCAATTGCAACTTCTAGTTCATGGAGACTTTAAAGTTAGTGTTTAGGGAAGTGTTAACTGGTTTGGGGGAAAAACCCATGTTTTTTCAGCATCTGACGCCAAGAGTGTTGCGTTTTTAAGCCAATGTCAATTTAAAAACGTGGTAGAACAAGTGTTTCAGTTGTTTATATTTAAGTGTTTTTTACTTATTAGTCTGTGAACACACAAGTTAAGTTTTGTTCATACAGTGATCCACAGCAACAAAGCAACAGTTCATTTTGACAATTTGTGTTGACAGTTTTCCAATGACAGCAATCATTTTTTTTTTACTTTTTCCTTCAATGTGTCTTATGTCTGTTGTGAACAAATATGAAGGCCAAGTGACGTTGTTGTCATGCTGACCAGGGCTGCATTTCCCAAAAGCATCGTAAGCCTAAGTTGATCATAGCTCCATTGGTTTCAATGGGTCTACGATGTACTTAAGCTTACAATGCTTCTGGGAAACGCAGCCCAGGACTCAGATACTTTAGACATGGCAGGAACCAAGGGTTTGTGATTCAAGTATGGATCCCTTCAAAAAGAAATGGAAGTGCCTTACTGTTAGGTACAGTACGAGCAACTTTCTGTCAAATGCACTGTACTTCTGCTCATTAGGGGGCTACAATCAAAAAATAAATATTTCTTCCATAAAGCCACAAAATGAGCAAGTCTTGTCAATATTAGGATTTGGCCAACACTACAGTTTAGGTGTCTGAAATGTCTGCATTTCAGAAATTTACATTTTACATAAATTACATTTGTATTTATGATAACTAGAATACCACCAAACTAATTAAACATGGACATAATGAGGTCAAGTGGCAACTACTGTATGCAGCATATTAATGTAGCATACTACCATTTGAAATATTAGAATAGCGCAGTTTGGAGGCAGTATGCATCAAAATGCTTCAAAGTAGTATGCAACATTGTGGTCACATGAGCTCGTTACATAAATGTTAGATTATTTAGATCAGGTTATTTAAAGTTTTATATCCAGTTTAGTGTAAAATATCTTCACTTTTGGTAGTCTGATCAAACAATGAGTCAAAAAAGATCTTAAAAAATCACACTTTCAGCTCAGCTGTCACACTGGAAATAGAAGGTCAAGTCAAGTGCATTGCTCTGTGGGATACAGTAGTGCACATAGTGTACTGCACATTTCAGCAAATATATTCCATGCATACTAAAAATTACATGCTGCAGAAATAGCAGGACTGGTGTGTTAGTATGCTGAACACGTTTGTGTATTTGAGTGGAGGCAAACATCACAGTAGCTTCGATATAATCCAGTTACATGTTGGTGTGTGTGTGGTGCATCACTGTAGTGTTTCTTTAGCTGTGCATCTAGTGAGCTGCAGACATACACCGCGTTTTGGGCATGTTAGGGGCTCAGAACTGCTGTGCACACAGGCAGCTCGCTGGGATTTGAGACACGGCCCTGCGCTGCAGTTCTAGTGTGTGGCCTATATGAGGCGTGAGGACCGGTTCACTGCGCATCTCAGCTGAGCTTGATTCGTTCAGTGCTGCTCAGATGCGCGTTCATCATCACCATCATGTCTACGGCGGATCACACGGTCATGCACGGCATCTGGGGCAGTAACGCGCCCGCGGGGAACGCGATGGAGAAGCCGAAGAATAAAGGCTTCAGCCTGATCAGGATGATGTCTCTGAATTACAGAAAGGAGAACACGAATCCACAGCAGCAGCATCACAACAACATGCCCTTCATGATCCACTGCCACATCGGCAAAGAGATCAAACACATATGCAGCAACTGTAGCCGCGGCAGCCACGCGCAGGACGGTGAGTAACCAGCGCGTTCACTGCGCTTCAAACACAGCGAGCGACGCGACGCGCTTGCGTTCCGCGTTCACTCTCGTTTAATTCTGTGGTTTACAACAGTAACGTCTTTGGCCGTTGCGTCGCTTTATATCCTTCTTGCTGTTCCTAATGATTGGCCTAATGTAGGCTACACATGTGACCGACGCGTGTGCGTCGCGTAAAGCGCCACGAGCGTTGCGTTTTTAATAAGGCGTGTCAAGTTCAAATAGTTGGGTTTTAAAAACGGTTTTGTTCTGCTTCTGTCCTGTCCAGTGTGAACGGGTTCACAAGGGATTCGTTGTCGGTTCTGTTTTTGCTATAATTTTATATAATTTATTTTGTTTATTGTAAATTATTAGCATGCTGGTTTAGTGCAAATAGTTCTAATTTTTACTGCACTGTTATTTTCAGTTAATGAATCAGTCACATTAACATGAAGTCACTCACATTCAGGGAAAATGGCTTCTGTGTTGCAAAATAAAGTGGATCGACGTGTCTCAGAGATGTCTTTAGAGTTGTTTTGGCTGTGTTGATTAACACAATTACTGGCTATAAAAAACAATAGAAACCATCACAGAAATTTCAATGGTTTCCATTATAAACATTAGCTTTTTTCCAGTAAAACCATTACAAAATTAATTTTTGTAGTGTGTTTTTGGGCATTTTTCCAATAGGATTTAACATCCCACCAATAGAATCCATCACATACCAGTAGACACCATTATAGCTTCCATTAAAACCAATACAATTCACATTATAACCATTAAATCCATTACATTTTCTATTGTGTTTTGGGCAGGGCTCTATTGTTTTTTTCAGCAGGGTTGTTGTGAATCATTAATTCAATTAAAACAAATAAAACAATTTTTTTTGTAAGCTTCAAGTCAAAATCTGAAATTTTGCTCAGAAATGCATCACAATACTGAAGTAAAGTCAGTCACAACTTCTAGTTCATGCAGACTGTAAAGTTAAGTTAGTATTTGCATTAAAAATCACATGTTTTTTCAGCATCTGAGTGTTGCATATTTAAGCCGATATCAATTTAAAAACATGGGTAGAACAGGTTTTCCTATTGTTTACATTTAAGCTTTTTTAATGCATTAATTTATTAAAACACAAGTGCATTCATACACGCAGTGATCCACAATAACAAAGCAACATTTTGACAATGTGTGTTGAGTTTTCCAACGACAGCGATCACGTGAACAGGATTGGTGTTGTGTGTGTGTGTGTTTGCCATCAAACAGTTCAACTTTAAAGCACACATCTCCAAACCATGTATCTTGATGCATTTTGAGGTGAAACCGCAGCAAGTGAGCATCTTCTAAAGGCTCGTAACTCTCTTTTTTCATATTTCAAAGATGGACGACTAGTGGGTGTTTTGGGCTTCATTGACTGTAAGGGTGCAGTTTTGCAGTGTGCTGTTGAGCTCTGTCAGTGTAGATCATGCTGTCAGACCATCAGCAAACGTGCTGTCATATTAAATCCTCTTTGATTAATGTGCGTCACACGTGTTAATATGATTAGGATGGAGCTATAAATACCCTGTGTGATCAGCACGTGCTCTCTCCTTCACTGCAGATCATCACATTGTGTCCTTGTGTTTTCCCATGACCCGAGTATTGAGCTGTGCTGATGGTTTGCTGTAGTGTGTGTGATGTGTGTCAGCAGGGACTGTATTTGACCTACTTCTGCAGCTTCAGCAGTAGGTGCAGAAATGGCACAAAATGTGCCGTCGGAGAAATATTGCACAGGATGAATCATGTGAAGCTGCTTGTTCCCGTGCGTCAGCTTGAGTCTGTGTTGCTCTACAGCAGAGGAGGTGGAGAAACTGGCCTCCATTCACGCCGAGGCCCTGGGGTCCGGATCACACGCGGCACCCATCCACTGCAGGAGCAGGTTCGCCTCTCTGGGACGCCTCTTCAAACCCTGGAAGTGGAGGAAGAAGAAGAGTGAGAAGTTCAAGCAGAGGTCGACCGGTAAATACTTATTTATGCTGAATTTATTCAATATAGTTACACACATACATAAAATGCACGCTACCAGTCAAAAGTTTTTGAACCGTAAGATTCTGTATTCTGTAAAAAAGCTGTATTTTCAGCATCATTACTCCAGTCTTCAGTGTCATATGATCCTTCAGAAATCACACTGTGTGTCTGTCTGTGTGTGTGTGTGTACTACAACGTCCCACAGTGTTTATACGCAGGAGTAAATCCAGTGAATACAGTCACTTCTGAAACAAAGACTAGAACGAGCTCTAAACTACAAACATTTAAACCACTTGAACCCAGTAAAAACAGTGTGAATTCACTGCTGCGTCATAAAACACTTAGATGTGAGTTTCACTGATGATGATGTGTCATTCAGATATATTAGGAGGCATAAATGAGAACATTTGCTCATTTAGTGTTATGGCACAAAACTGAAAATGGGGTAAAATGATAAGCATATCATGAATGTAAAATGATAAATCAAGTATGTAAATTTATGCATAGTGATAATGAATTGGAATATGTGAATATTCAGTAATCCCAGTCGGTGTGATGTTAGAGGGACAAGCTTTCTGCGGGTCTTAAAAAGTCTTAATTCACTCTTCTACAAATTAAGGTCTAAATTAAATTCAGGTGCAGAAAGTCTTACATTCATAATGTTGCATGCACTGCAAAACATGAATATCTTCCTCAGTATTTCTGTCTTGTTTTCCAGTACTAATATCTAAACATGCTTAAATAAACATGCATTTTCTGCAGAAGCTAAATTAACATTTTCCCCTGGTTTCACAGACTAGTCCCAGACTAAAGTGTTAGTCTGAGCTGTTTCAGCTGAAAGAAACTTGCTCTGATTGATCTTAAACTATATCAGTGCCTTTGTTTCGTCTGAAGACGCACCCCAGTGATGTTTTTAATAAGGCATGTTAATAAAAATGACTTAAATGTCCTAATTGAGCCATGTCCTAATCCTGGCTTAGTCTAAACCCTGTCTGTGAAAGTCTTATTTTCTGAGAAACTGAGCAAAACAGTGAGTTTTTGCTTAAATCAAGAAAATGTATCTGCTAAAAGATTATACTCTCAAACTCATTTTCTCTTTAAGTTGATTTTTCTGAGCCCTTTGGCAGATATTTGATCTCTCTTCATTAATTGTTAATTTTTTTTACCAGAAAACAATTGCTTCTGATGTAAATGTATGTTGATTTATGAATCTTGAGACATTTGCACTGGAAAACAAGACAAAAACTTGTTTTTTTTTAATAAATTAGAAATAATTGGAGATCTGTTATTTTATTTATTATTAGAGATCTGTATTTATAAACTTAAGTTTTGCTAATTCACTTAGAGTCCATATTTATGTATATCTTAAGTCTCTTTGCTTGGTCTTGACATCTGTCTGTAAAGCCTGACAAATCTGTTTGTTTGTTTGTTTTTTAAATGGAGCAAATTATTGACCCTTTAGACAAAAAATGTTATGTTGAGTATCATATTTGATTCTTCAGGCTTCTATGGCTCATATAGTCTCATATAGCGAGAATATGGAGGAATTTTATTCAGAGACTCAAACTGAGCAAAAATATGAATTTGCTGCAGATGCTGATATTTCTATGATGATATTCTGATGCTTATGTAAACCAGTGAGATCTTTATAACAGATACTAACATAAAATGATCTAAATATCAGTCTATATCTCTAATAATATGTCTCAGTAAGATGAGATTATAACATATAATGCAATGCTGATTGAGAGATGAATAATAAAGGCTCCTCAGAAGATCATTCCTCCGCTGAGGAACAGTGAAAGTAAAGCTCCTCAAAAGATCCTGATGATCAGATTTGAGACTAAAACATGATTGATGGAGAATCAAGTAAAGCTGAGCTGCTTCAGTCCAGTAAGTGTTCATCTGGAGATATGACTGCAGTTATTCTGACGTTTACTTGATCAAAATCAGTCAAGATTTGACTCTGAAGCAGCAGCTGAAGCTAAAAGAGCTTTTACTGAGAAAACACTCTGAACTCTCAACCAGAGACAGAAGACATGAGGAGATTGAGTGTGAAACAGGTTTAAGTTTGATCATGATGATCATTTGCATGAAATTTGCATGTTGAATATGATCCAGTAGCTTTATAGGGTTAATGAATGAAGCTCAACTGGACTCTGCTCTTGTCGTTTGGCCTTCAGGACATTGATTTTATCTTCTCTGGCAGAGACAGAAACTAGACGTGAGCTGGATTCATGGCGTTATTGATCAGTTAACTCTAGATTAACTCTAGATTATAAACTCACTCCAGATCAGCCATCAACGCAGATCAGAGACACTCAGAAAAAAAGGTACAAAAGATGTCACTGTGGCGGTACCTTTTACAAAAGGTGCACTTTACTACCTTTTAGATAGTAGTATGTATACTTTATCTACTAATTAGTCCTTTTAAGGTACCAATATGGACTTTTTAGGTACAAATGTGTACCTTCTGAAGAGGTACAGCCCCAGTGACATCTTTTGTACCTTTTTTTTTTTCAGCTGAATGTCACGAAATGTCACTCAATTTGTCAAATGAATTAAAAGTAGTTCATTACACTTAAATCAAATCGCAATATAGACTAGTATCTGTAAATATTAAGCCACAAAAAGACTAGATAAATATGAATCCTGTGTTCTGCTTGTCTCTGTGTGAATTTCAGCGTCTGTCGTCTCTCTAAATGAGGACTTAAATACATGAACAGCATCTCCACAACTGCTCTGAGAGTCACTTCATGAGCGTTTTAACCAGGGTTGCCAGGTTTTCACAACAAAACCCACCCAATTGCTACTCAAAACTAGCCCAATCGCATTTCAAGAGAGGTCCCCTGGTAAACATTGCAATCCAGGGGGTAAAATGCAAGTTTTTTTGGCAAGGTTCCCCTGGTAAAATTCACATTGCAGGGGCTAAATATCACGTTATTGAGGTCGCTTCAACCGGCGGCAACAGGGTTAAAGGAACACTCCACTTTTTTTGGAAATAGGCTCATTTTACACCTCCCCTAGAGTTAAACAGTAGAGTTTTACCGTGTTTGAATCCAGCCGAGGGCGTAGTTTTGGTTTGAACATTGGGGGGGTTGAAGTGGACATGCTCTCTCTTCAGGTTTATTTATTTGTTTGTTTGCTTAAATGTTTATTTATGTAAAATGGTATTTTGTGCTATCCACCACACATGCAAAGTTGGTTGATTGCGTAACTGCAATAAAGTACTAGGCTAGTTAACAATGACTTGTCTACATATGATATAATGTATTATATATTATTTAAGACACTTATGCTATAGTTTGACAGAATGTTCTAATTCAACACGCCATGGGAAGTCAATCTAACTTAACATTTACTTATATTGATATAGTTTATTTCTTACTCCTTATCAGTTCATCAGGCTCTTAATGATTTAATCGATGCCATCACTGGAATATCACTCATCATTAGAACCCATTGCTCTCGATTCTGACTTGTACTTGCTCTTATGAAAAACTACCATAGTTCTTAACTGTAGCATTTGTTATAATAAGGCTAGCCTATTAATCATTACCAGGCCAATAATGACTTTATTAATCTATATTGCATTTGTTATGAGAAACAACAGCCTTTAGAAACAATAGCTACAACATGCCACAGTTGTAATATAAATCTTTAGGGAAAAATCTATTCCCTTAACAGATTATCTATTATAATTTCTACAAGTTAGACTAAATGTACCACAATAAATAAGCCTACTGTAAAACGTGATAAATTATAGTAAAGGTGGTCATGAGTGGTTTAAAAATATTTTAATATTATGTTAGTGCTGGTGCAAGATTATGTTTTCTCCTCTTTTCATCAGTCTTTTTAGTTTGTGCCTTTTTTTTGATAATGTTGGACTTTCTCCACAGCGTTTTAAAGTGTCCGTTTCTCAATAGAATTCAAATAGATCGCATATTTTACCATCAGCTTCACGATAGGAACGGCTCGCGCAAATCTTCACACTTCTGGAGCGTGCTGGTGAACGCGCACAGAGTAGCCTATGATATAGCTGGGGACTACTTTCAGGCTCTGTGTAATATCATCTGCTGCACTCATGGTACGGCAGCAAAGCTCCTTGATTATTACGCCGGAATGAGAGTATAGCTCCTAGCCATATCAGCCTAGAAAAGCACAACTTTTCATTTTCCGTCGGTCTTAGTACACGATGTGACTAGAGAAGAGTCAAGCTTTAAATAGGAGAAATATTGAAACTCTTTGGTCATTTTTGATGACCAAATGCTAACGGTCTAATCTGATTCAATGATCTATGCTAAGCTACGCTAAAAGTGCTACCGCCAGACATCGGCTGAATGGATTCAAACACGGTAAAACTCTACTGTTTAACACTTGGGGAGATGTAAAGTAAGCCTATTTCCAAAAAAAGTGGAGTGTTGCTTTAAAATAGCTCAAATAATCTGCGGGAAAACCACAGACTTGGCAACACTGATTTTACCGGGGTTTTATTTGAGTAAAACTAGCGTCACATACATACACAGAAATGTAAAGGTATTCACGGCAACCTGTCAGAATAAAAGTTTGGTTTAACTTGAGCCAGAAATACATTACTATTGTCGAATGTGCATACTACTACTACTACTACTAATAATATAATTATTAAAACTTTTTTTTTTTTAAGGAATAATCACATATGTCTTCCATGTTTTAATTTTAATGTTTGCCAAAAAAAATAATTTGGTATGATTTTCAATAATTAAAAGATAAATAAATTAAATCGTTTTATGTCTTCAGTTGATATCCAGTGAAATGTAAATGTTTAAATCGAGGTTTCCTTATTGTTTCTTGGCTGAATGCATTATTTAATTTCTGAGGAAAATATAATAAATTAAGTTGTTTTAATGTGTTCAAATAAATTAGACATGCTAAAACAGAATTTGATAACATGAAACTTACATATTTCACATCAATTTATTAAAAGTTTAACAAAAATGACATGTTTAGGGCCCTATTTTATTTTTTCTCACCATGTTTTATTGATTTTAATTGGTTAGACAAGCTTTTTATGAATAAAACTCAATTGAAACATTAAAAAGGAGTCCAGAAAAATGTTAACGGAATTTGGGGAAAAATCAAACTGATTTCATAGGAGCCTAGACTTGACTTTCACTGGATTTACTGTAGTATTCACTGCATATAGATCACAGCACATCTGAGGAATCGGTCCTGTCTTCATCTTCTGGTCGTGAGGTTGGATCACAGCTCTCTGTGTCTTCAGGAGATCTCCAGATGTTCTTCATCTCATGTTTGTGTGTGTTTTCAGCTCTGGAGAGGAAGATGTCAGTGCGTCAGAGCCGAGAGGAGCTGATCAAGCGAGGAGTGCTGAAGGAGATCTTTGAGAAAGGTTGTGTTTTCACATCTCGTGACCTCTGACCTTGTTCACTGGAGCAGTGTTGAGTTCTGACACTGAGCAGAGTGCCTAAAACCCCCTTTAGCTGTTATAAATTCACTGTAAACCACAGCTTCACGGGGCTTATTGCTTTAATCTAATTTTTCCTGATCTTTTGACAACTACATGGTCATTATGCTATTAAAACGTACTGTATGTTTCAGAACTCAAAACATCCTTGTATGTCCAAAAACAGCTTTTATTGAAACCAAGCTGCTAAAAAAGGACTCGTTTTCTTCTTCCTGCTACTCTGTGATGAAAGCTTTCGTGAGCGAGCAGAGATGAGCTGCAGGGGTGAGATCAGTGTGTTTGTGATCAGCGCTGCAACCTTCTGATCTAAATATAACACACAATCAACACTCTTCACCACTGCTTCATCTCAGCAGCTCAAATAGTAGAGATGTACTAAACATTTTCAAAAGAGTTCCTCGTGTAATACTTGTTTGATATGCAAAGATGTCAGCCAATCACAGCAGTGGGTGATTACATTGAAGGCTTAAAGGAGACATGCCCATTTAAACAGTTTATAAGAATATTGCATGGATGAGGAGTTGCACTTTACTCTATTTTTATTCCATAGCAGGAAAAGAAACAGAACTGTGAGATATGAACTCAGAATTCAGAGAAGAAGAAAATAAACTCATAATTCTAAAATATGAACTCAGAATTCAGAGAAAATAAAATCAGAATTCAGAGAAAAAAATCAGAATTCAGAGAAAAAAAAATCAGAATTCAGAGGAAAAAAATCTAACTTCTAAAATATAAACTAAGAATTCATAAAAAACTCATAATTCTAAAATATGAACTCAGAATTCAGAGAAAAAAATCAGAATTCAGAGAAAATAATCAGAATTCAGAGAAAAAAAATCAGAATTCAGAGAAAAAAAATCAGAATTCAGAGAAAATAATCAGAATTCAGAGAAAATAAAATCAGAATTCAGAGGAAAAAAATCTAACTTCTAAAATATAAACTAAGAATTCATAAACTCATAATTCTAAAATATGAACTCAGAATTCAGAGAAAAAAAATCAGAATTCAGAGAAAAAAAATCAGAATTCAGAGAAAAAAAATCAGAATTCAGAGAAAATAAAATCAGAATTCAGAGGAAAAAAATCTAACTTCTAAAATATAAACTAAGAATTCATAAAAAACTCCTAATTCTAAAATATGAACTCAGAATTCAGAGAAAATAATCAGAATTCAGAGAAAATAATCAGAATTCAGAGAAAATAATCAGAATTCAGAGAAAATAATCAGAATTCAGAGAAAATAATCAGAATTCAGAGAAAAATAATCAGAATTCAGAGAAAATAATCAGAATTCAGAGGTAAAAAAGCTCAGAATTGTGAGCTGTAAACTTAGGATTCTGACTTTGTGGCTCACATTTTCAAGTTTTATATCTCAAAATTCTGACTCATTTTCACAAATCTGTGGGGAAAAAGAATGAATTGTGAGATTAAAAGTCACAATTATTATTATTATTGTTCTTATCCAGTGTCAGAAATGGGCTTCCATATAAAACAGACTGTTCAAAATAAAAGGTTAAAATCAGAGTAGAAAATGACCTTTTATTTCTAAACGATGTGTGTAAATCCTGCTAGCATTATAAGTGCACCTCAGGAATCATAATCTTGCAGAAGTGCGGCTGATTGATGTGTGTTTGTTCTGTGATAGACTCCAGATTCATGGCTGTGATGGAGAACCGACTGCCTTCAGACTGTGAGCGGCCCGCGGAGGACAGACAGAGGACCGGTCAGTGTGTGTGTGTGTGTCTGTGTTAGGGCTGCACAATATTGGAAAAAACTCACATTGCGATATTTTGTTTTTCTGCAATATATATTGCGATATGAAGAAGAAAAAAACCAAAAAAAAAAACAGATGATTTTAATATCTCTGTTTGGAAAAAAAAATCAATGATTGGGGTGATTTTATAGGTGAGTAAATCAGCATAGAAAATAAACAAATTACAACCATAGCATCTGCGTGGCTCTTACCTTGTCTACACCTGACGCGCGAGACGCCACAAAATACTGTAGAACCCATAATCAGTGATGCTGTCTGTCTACACTGGATGCGTGACAGATTCCCGCTCTAATCCCGGTCTAAATCCCCGCTCTAACTGATGCCTCGCTCTATTTATGACGTACTGACACAAAAGTTCAAATGATTTGTAACAGTAGCTTTGTCGCGTCCAGTGTAGACAGACTTTGGGGCCATAGGCCGTTCACATGTCGTGGCTAAAAACACGTGGAAAACGCCAGCCGCGCTGCTTTCTCCTTCTTTCCAAAGCGCTCTGGAGCTTGTGCTTTCGTGGCTTCTGCCGTTGCTAAGCAACCGTGATCAGCGCGCTCCTCGACGACGCGGAAGTTTCAGCAAAGGATAAATGGATTTCCAGCACTGAAATCTTGCAGTAGCTCTGCTACTAAATTTATTTAAAAATGGATATCTCTGTACAGCTGTCGCGTCTGGTGTAGATGCAGTGTCTGTGTGTGAGCAAAGAAAACAATCAGTATATATATATAACGAAAAGTATAGGCCTACTAAACATCGCACATCCTGCGATGTGACTATTGCGGATGCGCACATCGCGATATCGATGCTGAAACGATATATCGTGCAGCCCTAGTCTGTCTGTGTCTGTGTCTGTGTCTGTGTCTGCGTCTGCGTGTCTGTGTCTGTGTCTGCGTCTGTGTCTGCGTCTGCGCGTCTGTGTCTGTGTCTGCGTCTGCGCGTCTGCGTCTGCGTGTCTGTGTCTGCGTCTGTGTGTCTGCGTCTGTGTGTCTGTGTCTGCGTGTGTCTGTGTCTGCGTCTGTGTCTGTGTGTCTGTGTCTGTGTCTGCGTCTGTGTCTGTGTCTGCGTCTGCGTCTGTGTGTCTGCGTCTGTGTCTGCGTCTGTGTGTCTGCGTCTGCGTCTGCGCGTCTGCGTCTGTGTGTCTGCGTCTGCGTCTGTGTCTGCGTCTGTGTGTCTGTGTCTGCGTCTGTGTGTCTGTGTCTGCGTGTGTCTGTGTCTGCGTCTGTGTCTGTGTCTGCGTCTGCGTCTGTGTGTCTGCGTCTGTGTCTGCGTCTGCGTCTGTGTGTCTGCGTCTGCGTCTGCGCGTCTGCGTCTGTGTGTCTGCGTCTGCGTCTGTGTCTGCGTCTGTGTCTGCGTCTGTGTGTCTGTGTCTGCGTCTGTGTGTCTGTGTCTGCGTGTGTCTGTGTCTGCGTCTGTGTCTGTGTGTCTGTGTCTGCGTCTGTGTCTGTGTGTCTGCGTCTGCGTCTGTGTGTCTGCGTCTGTGTCTGCGTCTGCGTCTGTGTGTCTGCGTCTGCGTCTGCGCGTCTGCGTCTGTGTGTCTGCGTCTGTGTCTGCGTCTGTGTCTGCGTCTGCGTCTGTGTCTGCGTGTGTGTGTGTCTGCGTCTGCGTCTGTGTCTGCGTCTGCGTGTGTGTGTGTCTGTCTGCGTGTGTGTCTGCGTCTGCGTCTGCGTCTGCGTCTGTGTCTGCGTGTGTGTGTGTCTGCGTCTGTGTGTGTGTGTGTCATTATTCTGCGGCCCATTATCTGGATGAGCTGCTTCATTACTGTGTGGTGGATTGATCTCAGATTCCTGATCTTCATGCAGACTATCAGAGATCATTAGAGATCAACCTATATTGTTTATTTATAGCCAATACTGATTATTTGAAGAACCAATATTTATTTAATCTTTCACTTGTGTTTTTGTTAAATTTAATATTCATTATCAACAATAAAACATATATAACTGCAGCAGCAACACTATTAACAACAGCCAAAACAGCCTAATGTTTTCAATGGAACATTAATAACATTGCATAAATGTAATCATACATTTTAAACCACAATGAAATGCAGATTTAGGTGTTCACTCGTTCAATAATTATACACTCAGAGAAGAATTAAACCGTTAATTGTGATTATTTTGCTCAAAAATATAATTAATCACAATTATTGTCATTTTAGAATTTGTTTAACATTTCATCAAAATTATTGCTCTTTCACATAAACACAAATCAAGTCGACTCGCATGGTTTGCTCATATATATGTCCGCCTGGAAGGAAACAGACTCGCTGACACTTTAATTTGAGCAGAATATATCTCAATAAAGATCTCTAAACTCATCAGTTCATAATGTGGATCGAGCACATGGTTGCCAGGTTGGGAAGATTAACTAAACCACTGGGCAGAAAATGTATTGATTTAAGAGAAAAGCTGTGATTGGGGGATTTTGATTCCTGACATCTGGCAACCAAACAAAGTGAACGCTTGTGGAGGCTTGTTTCCAATGCAATAACTCAAAAGCCAAAATATTTTTTTCTGAATAAATAACCAGCGGGCAAAAATCACAGATAATTATGTTTAATAAATCAAGAGAAGCAGAAATCGTGATCATGAATATAATTCATTGTGCAGCCTCACTAAACACTAAAGTGTGTTAAATGGCCTGTCATCAGAATTATCTTTGTTTTATTAGTCTATAAATTATGAAACACTTGACACAATATTTTTAGTGTTTCACCCTCAGCTCAGTCACGTGTGAGGCTGTGGATTCAGATGTTAAGATAATTAAAGCACATGAAATAGCATGAAAGCGCTGCTTTAGCTAACGGCTGTTCTTAATGAGTTGGGCTCAGATAACGAAGCGCTTCATGAGCTGAATAATGCACTTTGTTCTGCTGCGTCCGGCTCTTTCTTCTCAGAGTTAGCAGGACAGTAAATGATGATGTTCCTCATGTGTTTCTAACGCTTTGTTCTCTCAGCCGCTGTTGACTTCCGGCTGTCTCTGGATGGAGGAGTATGTGCTCAGGACAACACGCTCAAGTCGCTCACGCTTCCTCCCAAGAAAACCGTCACCTTCCCCAGCGACCTTCAGGAGCCGCCCCCCAAACCTCAGCTCATCCATAAACAGCCTCCCGCCCTGCCGCCCAAACCCTTCTCCAGACTGACCAATCACAGCACAGGTGAGAAACACACACCTCCTGACTGACCAATCACAGCACAGGTGAGAAACACAAACCTCCAGACTGACCAATCACAGCACAGGTGAGAAACAGACCTACTCCTGACTGACCAATCACAGCACAGGTGAGAAACACACCTACTCCTGACTGACCCATCACAGCACAGGTGAGAAACACACCTACTCCTGACTGACCAATCACAGCACAGGTGAGAAACACACCTTCTCCTGACTGACCAATCACAGCACAGATGAGAAACACACCTACTCCTGACTGACAAATCACAACACAGGTGAGAAACACTCCTGACTGACCAATCACAGCACAGGTGAGAAACAAACATGATGCTCAGAGGATCATGGGTATTTTTGCAGATGCTGATGTGCTGTGTGTGTGTGTGTCTCTGTGTCTGTGTGTCTGTGTGTCTGTGTGTGTGTCTGTGTGTCTGTGTGTCTGTGTGTGTGTCTGTGTCTGTGTGTGTGTGTGTGTCTGTGTCTGTGTGTGTGTGTGTCTCTGTGTGTGTGTGTGTGTGTGTGTGTGTGTGTGTGTGTGTCTGTGTGTGTGTGTGTGTGTCTGTGTGTGTGTGTGTGTCTGTGTGTGTGTGTGTCTGTGTGTGTGTGTGTCTCTGTGTGTGTGTGTCTGTGTGTGTGTGTGTCTCTGTGTGTGTGTGTCTCTGTGTGTGTGTCTGTGTGTCTGTGTGTGTGTGTGTCTGTGTCTGTGTGTGTGTGTGTCTCTGTGTGTGTGTGTCTCTGTGTGTGTGTGTCTGTGTGTCTGTGTGTGTGTGTGTGTGTGTCTGTGTGTGTGTGTCTGTATGTCTCTGTGTGTCTGTGTCTGTGTCTGTGTGTGTGTGTGTGTCTGTGTGTGTCTGTGTGTCTGTGTGTGTGTGTGTGTGTGTGTCTGTGTCTGTGTCTCTCTGTGTGTGTCTGTCTCTGTGTGTGTGTGTGTGTGTGTGTGTGTGTCTCCAGACTCGTCGTGTCTGCAGGGAAAGCCGTCTCCTCCTCTTCCTCCTAAGAAGCTGCTGCTGTACTCGTCCTCGTCGGGTCAGTACTCTCGCCCCCTGCAGCTGCAGTACAGCGCCGCTCACCCGTCCAGCCGGATCATCCTCGAGCTGCAGAAGACGCTGGCGCTCGCCATGCAGAGGCTCGACAGGTGCGCAAACACACGCTCATAATCCAGCATGCAGAGAGACCACATCACATCTGATTCTGTGCTTCATGGAGAACATTCTCCAGTCACGTCACTTACAGTCCAGAGTAGTGCATTTCTATAGACACACATTCAAAGTGTGGGATTTTTAATGTGTTTTAAAGAGTTTCTGATGCTCATCAAGACGGTGTTTATTTGATCAAAAATACAGAAAAAAAACAGTAATATTGTGAAATGTTAGAAAATAATGGTTTCTATTTTAATATACTTTAAAATCTAAATTATTCCTGTGATGCAGCGCTGTATTTTCAGCATCATTACTCCAGTCTTCAGAGTCACATGATCTTCAGAAATCATAATAATATGCTGATTTATTATCAATGTTGAAAGAGTTGTGCTCCCCAATATTTTTTGGCACCTGTGATACTTTTTTCAGGATTCTTTGATGAATAAAAAGTTAAAAAGAACAGCATTTATTCAAAATACAAATCCTTTCTAACAATATAAGTCTTAGCTGTCACTCTTTTTCAATTTAACACATCCTTGCTGAATAAAAGTATTCATTTTTTTATTTTTATTTTTTTTTATAAATAATACTGACCCCAAACTTTTAAACGGTCGTGTATATTGTTAGAAAATATTAGTATTTTGAATTAATGCTGTTATTTTTAATGTTTTATTTATCAAACAATCCTGAAAAAAGCATCACAGGTCCCCAAAAATATTAAGCATTTCAACATTGATAATAAATCATCATATTATTATGATTTCTGAAGATCATGTGACACTGAAGACTGCAGTAATGATGCTGAAAATACAGCTTTGATCACAGAAATAAATTACAGTTTAATATATATAAGAATAAAAAAACGTTATTTTAAATTGTAATAATATATCATAATATTACATTATTTTTCTGTATTTCTAATCAAATAAACGCAGCTTTGATGAGCAGAAGACTTCTTTAAAAACAGACGCAGAACTACAGAATAAAGTGCAATAATTCTATTTTTTAAAGCAGTAATTCTAATTTTAAACACAGGTTTAAAATTCTGCATATAACCAGGGTGTCCGCGGGGTCTTAAAAAGTCTTAAAAAGTCTTAAATTTAGTTGTATCAAATTTAAGGCCTTAAAAAGTCTTAAATTGTACAAGAAAGTCTTAATTATGATTTCAAGAGGTCTTAAATTTGGAGACGGAAAGACCAGAATTGCGATATGGCTGAATGTGACGATTAAACTTCAAAAGGCTATGATTTCATTAAATAAACATGAGCGCTGCAGTTTAAAGTCTGGTGCTGCGCTGCTTCAGTTCTGTCTTTGCCGGGAAAACTGTTATATTCAGCCAAACGCGACACCTGCTGGCAGAGATCAGTTAACAGGTTAAACTAGTGCGCGTACGAGTTTAACTGCACGATTCAGTCTATTAAAATACATTTAGAATGATCACATAATTTAAGATATGGGGGCAGAAAATGTATAGCCTATATTTAGTATATAATTTCATATACAGTTAATAATAACTCGAAGAGTGCCATCTTTTCTCCAAAAGTCAGCATGATTACAAGTGTGATTTTGATTTTATGCAACAGTTCAATAAACAATAAGTTAATATTAAGAGACTTACGTTTTAGACACCATATTTCCTGCTTTTGCTCCATTTCTCCAACAAAAATAATTCCAAACACAGTCACAGCACTGTTTTGCGTCTCTGAGCAACATGACAGTGATTCGTTCCTGAATGAATCAACCGTTTAAATGATTCGGTTCAGTCGCAATGACTCACTTATTAACACACTTACTGCCACCTAGTTTTAATTTCACATTTAAAGTATCTTCATTTTTTAAAAATAATTTCAAACATCAGTTTTCACCTGTTTCAAATATCAAAACATTATTTATGCATTTGTAACTGCAGGTTAGCATTCTGTGTCCTTCCGAGCTGCATTATAAATACATCTAAATGCCACTTCATATGCATTGCAAAGATACATTTTGTTGATACTGATTTCATCTGCTTGGTAACAGCCCAAATGCAAGAATTTGACTCAAAAGATGATGCACACTTTTAGTAAAAAATGGCTTAAAGGTAAACATGGCCATAAAACTTGTTGAAAATTTTTTTTTCTATCACTGCTGTGAACTGACCACACAGAATATGAAGAATATCAAAAAAATTCAGGAGTCAGCTGTCAACAATCTTTTAGATATCAGCACAATAACTCAATAACACTCAGCAAAATATCGTCTAACTATCGTTATCGATAAAATCCCAGAAAATATCAAGATATATTGTTTTGTCAATTTCACACACCCCTAATTCATGTTATTTAATTTATATAATAATTTATTGATAATAACTGCTAAAATCAATATAATTAATACTTTTGACTTATCCATTTTCTTAAAAGTGGTTTAAAGGCTGAAATGTAAAGTTTATGTTTTATAAAACTTATAGTTTTTGTGAAAACTTGTATATGAATTGTAAATTATGCTTTTGACAGTCATTTTACAGTTTAATATGGTACTATAGACATTGCCCCGACCCACTCATATGGTATTAATTTTATTTGTGGAGGTCTTAAAAAAGGTCTTAAAAAGTCTTAAATTTGAGCTTAAAAATCCTGCAGAAACCCTGATAACAGAAGTGATTGTGTTTTTATGGAAACGCTAACAGTTAGTTAAATAGTAACATCGAGTCTGTGCTTGTGTGTTTTATTAGCGTGTTTTATTAAAATTTTTGGTGTAAAATTGTAAGCAAGCAGTTGTTTTTGATTTAGAATGAAATTGAACCATTTTAAACACATGTATAGCAGAGCCTACATAGATATATATTCACTAGATTTGTTTTCATAGGCTTCAAATTACACATTGTTTGTCTAAATATTACACATACATTTTTAGTATGGATTAAATTAATTGTTTTTATTGACATTATTACGTTTTAACTCTTTCCCCGTCAGCGTTGTTTTAAAAATTGCCAAAAAGCATCAGCATTTTTTATCTTATTCACAAAAAAACGTCTTTGCCACCAGAATATCTTGTTGTATGAATCTGTAAACAGTCAATATATCAAAAAAATGCTTTAAAAAAATATTCTAGCTACATTCATTCTTTTTTATCAACACTTGAACAAAAAAAAAAGCCCCCCCCCCCCCAAAAAAAAAGACATCAAATAAAAAGCTGAGAAAATTGTGTTTTTGTCAAAGACTACGTCTGGATCAGATTCAGAATCATTATCAAAACATAGATTTGAGTAGATGAAGTCCATCAACACCCCATAGCTTCGGGTTGGGTTTATTATTTCATTCAGTAATATTAGTTTTGATCTATATGCTGTTGAAGACTTCGCGTGTGCAGAAACAGAGCTGATCTTCATCTTCACTTGTTCTTGGATGCGGCGATGCTGTACTCTTTCAAAAGGTCCGTATCAGCGCCCCCTACAGTATATCTGTGAAAACATGGAAAGAAAGTCATCGACAGCTGAGTCGATTATCAAAATAAGCATCATGAGGTGGAGCAGATGTTGATGTCTTGTCATGGAGACGCTCAGATGCAGATATCTACCTCAGTGTGGCATCTTTTTGGACGCTTGTATTCAGCAAATGCTCTTTTGAGGAGATTTTTCTGAGGTCTGAAACTTGCAATAGTCTATATTTTTATAATACAACAAGCTCATATGTGTCCCTGGAGCACAAAAGCAGTCATAAGTAACACAGGTATATTTGTAGCAATAACCAACAATACATTGTATGGGTCAAAATTATCCATTTTTCTTTTATGCCAAAAATCATTAGGATATTAAGATCATGTTCCATGAAGATATTTTGTAAATTTCCTACCGTAAATATATCAAAACTTAATTTTTGATTAGTAATATGTATTAAGAACTTCATTTGAACAACTTTAAAGGTGATTTTCTCAATATTTTGATTTTTTTTGCACCCTCAGATTCCAGATTTACAAATATTGTTCTATCATAACAAACCATACATCAATGGAAAGATTATTTATTCAGCTTTCAGATGATGCATAAATCTCAATTTTGAAAAATTGACTCTTATGACTGGTTTTGTGCTCCAGGGTCACATATGATGTCCAAAGATCATTATCATCAATCCAGGGACGTCATTCATTAGCACTGAGCTGAAGCAGAGCCAGAATACTCCTGGAGCTCACAGCGATCTCTGCTGCGCTCGCTGACCCAGCTAACTACCCACCAGACTCATGGCCCAGTTAACCAGCACTCACTGAATGACTGCCAGCTGCTGTGGATATAGATAAGGTCTATCTGACCCAGTACTGCGGCTGTCAGCTCACACAATCTCACTTACTGCAGGCCTGTGTCATACTGACAGAACATCAGATCTGGGTTTTCTAGGCTTTGGTCTCTAACCATAGTTACACAACATTTTGCTGAGTGTATCTTGGCTATTTCAGGCCTGTCGTGGACAGCTGGCATATTCTTTGTATTCATTGCAGCAGTGACAGAAATTAACTTTTCCATTAAGAGCTGATATTTGCCCCTTAAATTGATTTCCAGGGAATTCTTGCCTCTAAGGGCAATTATTTTCTGATCGGATTAGATATATGAATCATCTTTTGTCAGATTTAATCAATTATTTCAGTTAATGATGTGCTGTAGGCTCTTACCACACAAATTAAATCAATATCATCATAATCCTATTTTGCATTTCCATGTATTTACACTGACTGTTTAATGCAGCTCACAGGTGACATGAATGCATTTACACTGCAGTTGCAATGGCATAAATAACGACATAAAAATCTGAGTTTAGAAATATGCATTTTTTTTTTAAATGAAATGCTGTAACCATTAAACTAAAAGCACCAGGTGGTCTTAATGAGTGAGTCATTCAACTGATTCAGGAATGAAGCAAGTGATTGTCTTCAGTCAAATGATTCATTCTAAAGCATCCAGTAATGAACACAGCTTCACTGCTCACACAGTGGAAATTATTTCCTTGGTGAAATTGAGCAAAAACAGAGAATATTGTGTTACAAAATGCAAGTTACCTAATATTGTTTATTGAACTCACATTTGAATATTGTGCTGATAATCAGTAAAAAAAACAATGTGACCCTGGATCACAAAACCAGTCATAAGTGTCAATTTTTTCGAAATTGAGATTTATGCATCATCTGAAAGCTGAATAAATAATCTTCTCCATTGATGTATGGTTTGTTATGATAGGACAATATTTGTAAATCTGGAATCTGAGGGTGCAAAAAAATCTAAATATTGAGAAAATCATCTTTAAAGTTGTTCAAATGAAGTTCTTAGCAATGCATATTACTAATCAAAAATTAAGTTTTGATATATTTACGGTAGGAAATTTACTAAATATCTTCATGGAACATGATCTTAATATCCTAATGATTTTTGGCATAAAAGAAAAATGGATAATTTTGACTCATACAATGTATTGTTGGCTATTGCTACAAATATAGCTGTGTTACTTATGACTGCTTTTGTGCTGCAGGGACACATATAATATATGATATAAACATACTGTCAAAGTCAAACTCACAGAGGCATTTTTCTGGTCGTTCTAACTGCATTCTAACAGGCTAATCGAATATTCAGTGTCAGCTTCCCCATCATTAAAACAGCAACTACAGTATTATCATAGACTATATGTGTTGATCAGCCCTACTCTTATATTCAACCCAGGCTCACTGAAAATATGTGCTTGTGGTGACGTTTCTGCAAAACCAATGTTACGTGCCTTATTGCACTTTCACTGAAGTTTCAAAGTGAGTGGCACTAACACGTACATTCAATACGTGACGTGACCATGTTTTTATTACGCTGCTTCAGGCACGTATCGCAGCGGGTCAGAATTCACATGTCTAGGGAGTGTTACCAAAGGTTAGTGCTCTAACGTGTTAGAAAAATAACATTGCCACTACCAACCCTAAACCTACCCGGTAGTGTTAACAAATGCAAAAGTGACACAAAAATGCATTTATTGATGCAACCGTGCTATTTTAACTTCTGTGTGGATTTGAGCTGTTTTGTTTCACGGGATTCATACAGGAGCGCTTCACCGCACAAGTGCAACACTACTGAGCAAACCTGCAGTGTTAGAAAACTCATACATAGGAAGCTGTATGTGAAACACTAATGTTCAAAAGTATTCTGGGTTTTCAAATCTCGCAGCATGTTAAAATAAATGAGGTCATAACATATTGTGCAAGGAATTGAGTGAAAATGAGGCTTTCTAAATCAACTCTGGCCCTGTAAATCATATTTTGTGTGAGTTTTGCTGCCTCTAGTGTTCATTTCAACTGGAAACTGCAGTGATTTGTACGTATAGGTATGTTTTTTGAGTTTTGCAGATACATGGGTAGAGGCACGTATTTCCAATGAGCCTGATTAGCTTATATCTTAACAGTTAGTTGAGGTGCTGGAGTCTGATTGGCCGATCAGTGTGTAATAGTGCTGAGGTTTCACTGCATTGCATTCATCTGTGTTCTGATAAACTGTCCGTCTGTGTGTTAGAGGAGGGATTTTTTCGCAGACTCTTTCTGCAGTTGCACAGATACACCAGTAGGTGACGACAAGTGACTGTATGAATGAGTCGTTGAATTATTCACTCAACCGATTTGTTCAAAACACTGATTAATTCACTGCTCTTCATCAGCTTTAACGGCTCAGTGTTTGGTGGATGTGTGATGTACGGTGAAGTGTGTATCTCAGATGTTTGAGATCTGTCCCAGAAGTCTGTGCTGTCACATGACCGCTGGTGTGTTGTGTTCCTGCAGCTCTGTGGTTCACGCGGGTCAGTACAGCGCTCCTCTCCCGGCCGTGGTGATCGACTGCGACGATGATAAAGAGAACATCTCTAACGAGTCTGACTATGAGGACCTGCCCAGCATGTATAAGGACGAAGAGCAGGACGAGGAGGAGGATGAAGATGAGGACGACGACGACTCGCTCTTTACAAGTTAGTCTTGAAACCATTTGTGTTTGCTGGTTAGTAATGATGGGTTACGGCAGATTGATTGATTTGTGCTTTTGTAATGAGGCAGTCAGGGCTCATTGTGTGTGTGTGTGTGTGTGTGTGTGTGTGTGTGTGTGTGTGTGTGTGTGTTCAGACTCACTGGCGCTGAAGATCTTGAGGAAGGACTCTCTGGCAGTGAAGCTGAGTAACAGGCCGTCTCCGAGAGAACTGCAGGAGAAGAACATCTTACCTGTACAGACGGATGAGGAGCGACTGCAGTCCAGACAGCTCATCGGCACCAAACTCACACGGTACACACACTCTCACACACACACACTCACGCACACATTCACACACACACACACTCACTCACGCATACACACGCACACACTCACACACACACTCTCTCACGCATGCACACATACACATTCACACACACACGCTCATGCACTCACGCTCACTCACTCACTCACACACACTCTCATGCTCATGCACACTCGCACACACACACTCGCACACGCACGCGCACTCACGCACTTACACATACTCATGCACACACACACACACACACACACACACACACACACACACACCTGAGTGTGAGATAAGTCAAATAATGCAGTAAAGACATTTGAGGAAATATCCTGTGTATATTGATGACATCAGTGACTGTCATTATTACAGCATGATTAAAACCACCTTAGATTACATAATCACTGATTGTCATGTGTGTCACAAACACTGTGTTACTGCAGTTATCTGAAGAGCCAGATGTTTGCAGCTTGTAATGCGATGCTCATCTGTCACAGATTTTGAGTTTTTGGACTATTTTGATTCCATATCATGTCTTCTTTTAGACTAGTGGAAAGAAAACATCAAAAATACACATTTAAGTGTTTAGTGTTTACTATTTGAGTCTGTAGATTTCAGTTCCAGTCCATAGTTTTAAAGAGGTTTTTTTTTCTATGTACGGCAAATTTGACAGTTTTACTCCTCTCTATATTCTGAAGGTTTGTTCATATTTCATTCACATACCACATTTTACTCCCAAAAACATGGTGAAAATGTTTTTTTGTTTTTTTTTGTCTGTTGACAATATTTTCTGATTTATGGAGTGATAAGAAGAGAAATCCAAAATCCCTCTGGATTAACTCTAATATGACAACAAAATCAGAGAGGAATTATGAACCTGAATGTTCAGATTTCTCTTCTGGAAATGTATGCAAATTAGTGCATATTTAATTAGATAATTGCCTCATTTGAAAGTGTCACAGGATTGTTAATTTGGTCCCATGTGTTGAGCACATAAATATCCAGTAAACAAGGCACTGGATCGCTTGCACAGCCGTGTCTCTCTGATTTGGAAGCAAACAGGTTGGAAAGACAATAGAGCAGTGCAGGTCATGAAAGAATGGTTTGTAAATATTGTACATTTGTAAATAAGTGTGTGTGTGTGTGTGTGTGTGTGTGTGTGTGTGTTGAACAGGAGACTGAGCCAGAGACCCACGGCTGAAGAGCTGGAGCAGAGGAACATCCTCAAACGTGAGTCCAGAGCCCAGAGAGACACTTACACGCCAATGTTCACTTCCCATGATGCAGTCTGTTCCTCATGGATGAAACCAGATCCTCACATGTCTGTGTACCTCGTATGTGTGTGATGTAAACTTGGCACCTCTGACCTTTGACCTCTGACCCGCAGCTCGTAATGAGCAGGAGCAGATGGAGGAGAAGAGAGAGATCAGATGCCGGCTCTCACGCAAGGTATGATGTGTGTGTGTGAGAGTGTGTGTGTGTGTGTGTGAGTGAGTGAGCGAGCGTGTGTGTGCGTGAGTGAGTGAGCGTGTGTGAGAGTGCGTGTGTGAGAGAGTGAGCGAGTGTGTGAGCGTGTGAGAGAGTGAGCGTGTGAGAGAGTGAGCGTGTGAGAGAGTGAGCGTGTGAGAGAGCGAGCGTGTGAGAGAGCGAGCGTGTGAGAGAGCGAGCGTGTGAGAGAGCGAGCGTGTGAGAGAGCGAGCGTGTGTGAGAGAGAGCGAGCGTGTGTGAGAGCGAGCGAGCGTGTGTGAGAGCGAGCGAGCGTGTGTGAGAGCGAGCGTGTGTGTGTGAGCGTGTGAGAGAGTGAGCGTGTGAGAGAGTGAGCGTGTGTGTGAGAGAGCGTGTGTGTGAGAGAGCGTGTGTGAGTGAGCGAGCGTGTGTGAGAGCGAGCGTGTGTGAGAGCGAGCGTGTGTGAGAGCGAGCGTGTGTGAGAGCGAGCGAGCGTGTGTGAGCGTGTGTGAGAGTGAGCGTGTGTGAGAGAGTGAGCGTGAGTGAGAGTGTGTGTGTGAGTGAGTGTGTGTAGTGTGTGTGAGAGTGAGCGTGCAAGAGAGAGCGAGTGAGTGTGAGAGCGAGTGAGCGTGTGAGCGAGAGTGAGGGTGAGAGAGTGAGCGCGTGAGTGAGCGCGTGAGAGTGCGAGAGAGCACGTGTTGTTTATTTTGAGAGAGCGAGCGCGTGCGAGAGAGAGCGAGTGTGTGTGAGAGTGAGTGAGCGAGCGTGTGTGTGTGAGAGTGAGTGAGCGAGTGTGTGTGTGAGAGAGTGAGAGAGTGAGCGTGTGAGAGAGTGAGTGTGCGTGAGTGAGTGAGCGTGTGTGAGCGTGTGTAAGAGAGTGAGCGCGTGTGAGAGAGCGAGCGTGTGTGAGAGCGAGCGAGCGTGTGTGAGAGCGAGCGAGCGTGTGTGAGCGAGCGTGTGTGTGAGAGAGCGTGAGAGCGTGTGAGAGAGTGAGCGTGTGAGAGTGAGCGTGTGAGCGAGCGTGTGTGAGAGCGAGCGAGCGTGTGTGAGAGCGAGCGAGCGTGTGTGAGCGAGTGTGTGTGTGAGAGAGCGTGAGCGAGCGTGTGAGAGTGAGTGAGCGAGTGTGTGTGAGAGAGTGAGCGTGTGAGAGAGTGAGCGTGTGAGAGAGTGAGCGTGCAAGAGAGAGCGAGTGTGTGTGTGAGAGTGAGTGAGCGAGCGTGTGTGTGAGAGTGAGTGAGCGAGCGTGTGAGTGAGCGTGTGTGAGAGTGCGTGTGTGAGAGAGTGAGCGAGTGTGTGTGAGAGAGTGTGAGAGAGTGAGCGTGTGAGAGAGTGAGCGTGTGCGTGTGTAAGAGAGTGAGCGAGTGTGTGAGCAGCGTGAGTGAGTGAGCGCGTGTGAGAGAGTGAGCGAGTGTGTGTGAGCGCGTGTGAGAGAGTGAGAGAGTGTGAGAGAGAGTGAGCGTGTGTGAGAGAGTGAGCGAGTGTGAGAGAGAGTGAGCGTGTGTGAGAGAGTGAGCGTGTGTGAGAGAGTGAGCGTGTGTGAGAGAGTGAGCGTGTGTGTGAGAGTGAGCGTGTGTGTGAGAGTGAGCGCGTGTGTGAGAGAGTGAGCGCGTGTGAGAGTGAGCGTGTGTGAGAGAGTGAGCGTGTGAGAGAGAGTGAGCGTGTGTGAGAGCGAGTGTGTGTGTGTGTGTGTGTGAGAGTGAGCGTGTGTGTGAGAGTGAGCGTGTGTGAGAGAGTGAGCGTGTGTGTGTGAGAGTGAGCGTGTGTGTGAGAGTGAGCGTGTGTGAGAGTGAGCGCGTGTGTGAGAGTGTGAGCGTGTGTGAGAGTGTGAGCGTGTGAGAGCGAGTGAGAGAGAGAGCGTGTGTGTGTGTGAGAGCGTGTGTGTGTGTGAGAGAGAGTGAGAGCGTGTGAGAGAGTGAGCGCGTGTGAGAGAGTGAGCGCATGCTGAGTGTGTGTGCGTGTGTGTGTTACATGTGTGTGTGTTGATACATGGTGTGTGTGTGTGTGTGGTGTTTCAGCTGAGTCAGAGGCCCACAGTGGAGGATCTGCGTCGAGCCAGGATCCTGATCCAGTTCTGTGATTACGTGGAGGTGTCAGACGCTCAGGACTACGACAGACGCGCAGACAAACCCTGGATGAGACTCACGGCGGCTGACAAGGCGAGTGTGTGTGTGTGTGTGTGTGTGTGTGTGTGACGAGACTCATGGCGGCCGACAAGGCGAGTGTGGAGGACGCTCAGCTGTGATTGAGATGTGATCAGTTACTTTATTCCTTTAAATAGACGCAAACTTGAACATATTTAATAGCAACTACTTATGACAAAACAGTTTGCACAAACGCAGCTGTTTGCATATAAATGAATACAGAGATGATAGTTTAAAATTCAGCATAATGTTAAGACATTTTGCATTCAGCATATTACCAAGATTATACTGGAAATGTAAAGACAATAATGCCTTACAGATGCTCTTGGAGATACTAACATATATTTATATTCAGAATGTAAAATAGTGCATTTTATTTTTCAAATGAGCTTTAGTACACGTGTGGTAAAGTGGATGCAATAATACAGCAGCAACTCCACTTTTAATGCATATAAATGATCACACTTACTATGCAATACCGAAAAATGTCATTTTCATTTTATTGACAGCAATAGCACACAGCTTTCAGGAAGTAATAGAGATACACTGGGACTCAAACCAAACTGTTTCTGTCTAAAGTAAACAATCTTAAAATACCAATAGTTTTTGTAATCGATGCATGCTACTATACCTGTAAAGGTCGATTTTGTCGAAGAAAGCCATGTCAGATGAGGACTCGGTGATGCTGGACACCTCTATATCATACTCCTCTCCATTGAGCTTATAGATGACATGCAGGATGTTATTGCGAAGAGCCATGCCGATGTAGTCTCCAGATGCCTGCGAGAACATTTAACGAATGCATGCATGAGGATCAAGCTAAGAACCTGATGTAGTCTGAAAAGATTTGAATGATCTGAAGTTGATGCACAGTAAAATCACACTCACGTCTTTGTTTCCGAGGTACATCACGAACAGATTGTCATCTCTAGTCTGCCGCCGCCGCCGGCCGCTCTCATCGAGCCGATTGGGGGGTTGCTCGGGTCTCTGGAGGGACAGGGTTTCATTAGTGATGCACCGTCACTTCAACAGCTGGATCGTTTTGATGAACGGAGATCTTTTAGTCTGTGCTGTTTTCAGTTGATTTGTGATCAATAAACAGTATTTGAAAACTCTAAACAGTATTTGTAGCTCCTGCCATCCAATAATCACAATAAGCTTTTTTTACTTGTCACTTTTGATAAGAAACAAATTCTCAGCTCACGGAAATCAGTCATGAATCATCCATCAATCAGTCTTTCAACCGTCAATAAAACAGCTTGAGATCAATAACATCACATTTACCTCAGGAAAGACATTCAGTGAACAAACTCAGTCAGCAATAAAGATAACTCTAGAGAGGAGCATTTTAATACATATGCAATATATGACTTATTCATTATATTATACTTAACCTGTTGACATTATTTAATGTATGTTTGAATAAATCTGTCATCAGTCATTTACATTTTTATATTTTAGCAATAAATTGGAATGGATAATTATATTAGAAAGAGATTAAAAAAAACCTCTTATGTGCAATTTAAATGTTTGTGTTGATTATTAAATAAATTAGATTTAATAATTGATTGTTAAATAAACTTTTTCCATTCCATTGTTTTTTTTTTTTATTAAAACTTTGTTTTGGTTTAAAAAAAAATAACAAAATGCCAGAACTTCAGCTGCTTCACAAAAACATCAAGCTAAACACTATATGATTAATTCTAGAGGTCGACCGATAGTGGATTTTACCGATACCGATAGCTAGGTTGGACCACACTGGCCGATACCGATAGCTAGGTTGGACCACACTGGCCGATACCGATAGCTAGGTTGGACCACACTGGCCGATACCGATAGCTAGGTTGGACCACACTGGCCGATACCGATAGCTAGGTTGGACCACACTGGCCGATACCGATAGCTAGGTTGGACCACACTGGCCGATACCGATAGCTAGGTTGGACCACACTGGCCGATACCGATAGCTAGGTTGGACCACACTGGCCGATACCGATAGCTAGGTTGGACCACACTGGCCGATACCGATAGCTAGGTTGGACCACACTGGCCGATACCGATAGCTAGGTTGGACCACACTGGCCGATACCGATAGCTAGGTTGGACCACACTGGCCGATACCGATAGCTAGGTTGGACCACACTGGCCGATACCGATAGCTAGGTTGGACCACACTGGCCGATACCGATAGCTAGGTTGGACCACACTGACCGATACCGATAGCTAGGTTGGACCACACTGGCCGATACCGATAGCTAGGTTGGACCACACTGGCCGATACCGATAGCTAGGTTGGACCACACTGGCCGATACCGATTAATCAACCGATAGTTTTTAAAATAGATACTGACAAAAACTAGTGCTTTACTATTTTTTTAAAAAAAAGCAGTAACAGTACTGAACCATACTTTGTAAATGAATAAAAAAATTAATATTATTTATTATATTGATCATTAAAGTTATTTCATAGTTTGCTAATGTTAAAAGAAGAAACTTTAAAATTTAAAAATGTAGTCTAGTAGCTAATAGTGAATGTTGAAATGAACTCTAACAAGGAACAATACTTCTACAGTTTTCATTAATGCTACGAATGGACTCTTATTGTTAAGTATTCCCATTCAATTTCAACAGTCATGCTTAAAGATGGCCTTCTTTAAATATCTACACAAGGCCATAGCATTAAAATTACATACATATGGATATTGTATATGTACTCACACACTTTATTTGCTTCTATTTTTGAACACTTGATAATTATCTAATAAAAAAAAAAATAATAAAAAGTCACACACTAAAGCGCAGCGCTGCGTCTAGAACTCAGAGGTACACACACACCAGACGCTTTGCATTCAATTCAAGTGGCGGTCTAGTTTGCTTTAAGAATGAACTGTGTCATAAATGAGTTTGAAGTTCGGTGTTTAAAAAAACAGACCAAGCGGAAAGAGAAAGCGTGATCTATTACAGCTCTCTATATGAAGCATACAGACTTTATTAGAGCCAAAGAAAGACAAAGGCTTTGCTGAAAAATGCACAATACATAATTTATAGCCTAGGTTAAAGTCATTATGTACATTAACAACGATTTGGGACAAATATAACAGAATTTAATAGAAAACTATGTGAATGGCGCTCTGTTCCGCGGCAGGATTTTCTGTCGGCTGTATTTAAATGCGAGTCTGGAGTTTCCCGCTCTGTGCAGCACGCAGTGTCACGTGTCGAAATAAACACGTGCTGTCAGTGATTTCCGCCTCTAGAGGCCGCTCTCGTACTGTATAATGACAGCAGACCCTTCTCAGCCACTCCAGCAACTGACGTGAACCGGAAAACTATCGGAATGGATTTTTGCCGATAACCGATAGTTGCGGCAATCAACTATCGGTGCCGATTAATCGGTCAACCTCTAATTAATTCTGTTGGAAGTTTGCATTAATATTAATAAATGTTAATAAACAAAACACTTCCTGAGTGTTACATGCTAGGCACTGTTCTGGTGTTTTATAATAGGAGGAAAATCATTCGGTAACAGTTGTGTGCAAAAGTGTTTAGTGACTAAAATGATTAATAATGTGAAAATGAGTAGAACTGAGTGAACAATGTGTGAGTAGCAGATAACTCAGTCATCAGGTGAACATGCTTCACATTGAGAGACACGTGCACCTGTTCAGATCAAAACTCTGAGCTCGTGTTACGCAATGATCCTGTTATATAAATGAAGGGACAGCCGAGACCAGAGGATTTAAACGGTGCTAAAGCGTGCTGACAGACAGCTGGAGTGACGTGTGTGTGTGTGTGTGTGTGTGTGTGTCGCTGCAGGCCGCCATCAGGAAAGAGCTGAATGATTTCAAGAGCAATGAGATGGCGGTGCACGAGTCCAGCCGTCATCTGACCAGGTGAAGCAGCTTCATCTCACACCTGCTTAGTTGAACTGCTGAATACAACCAGTAACTTCATATTAAAGGGACAGTTCACCCAAAAATTACAACTCTGTCGTTACTTACTCACCCTCATCTTGTTCCAACCCTGTATGAGTTTCTGTCTTCTTCTGAACACAAAAGAAGATATTTTGAAGAAGGTGGATAGCTGAATAGTTTCTGGTCCCAGTTTTCATTTTTGGGTGAACTATCCCTTTAAGTGATATTTTGAACCTGTCTGTTTTATGTTTTGTTAATATAAGCAGCCAGCGGAGCCACTGTGTTTCATTCCTCAATTAATTAGCATTTTGAGTGAACTGCTTGAGCGAATGATTCAATGAGCCATTCAAGTCACTTGCTTCATTCCTGAATGATTCGGTTCTTTTGAACACATGAAATGATTCAGTGATTCACTCATTAAGACCGTTACTTGCTGTCACCTAGTGCTGCTTTTAGTTTCATATTCAAAACCATAAGATGACACACAAGCTCCAGAAACACAGACAGTGATGCTGTTCCTCAGTATTTGCAGACACTGTGTAGTGATTGATTATACGTCATCTGGATTATATAATCAGACTGCAAAAATTAAGTATTTGTAGATTATGGTGCGTTTTAAAATGCTTAGTCATATTAGTTATTTTTGATATATTTTGTGATTAAATAACACTAACACTATGACAGTAAATTATCTATAATCTATTGATTTGCCTTTTTTCCTTATATTTTCCTTTTTAAGAAATTATTCTGCTTATATGCATTTGTAATATATTTGTAATATTTGTAACTTTTGAAAGTAATATCAATAATTTAACATGTTTACAGTTCTCTGGTGTCAGGTAAATGACATGCAGATAAACAAAATATTTCTATTTTTATTGTTCAAGTGTTTCATTTCAGTTGTTTATTTTAAAATTAGTAATTTAGTTATTAGTTTTTCATCACAATGCCTGCTTTGGGAAACCCTGGTGTAATTTAATGTTTAATACGCTTCATGATGTCGATCTAAACACTAAAGTAATCTAACAGTAGTCACCCTGGAGCACAAAACCAGTCATAAGGGTCAGTTTGGTAAAATTGAGATTTATACATCATCTGAAAGATGAATACATAGATGCAAACTCCTCTTTTTTCAGATAACTCACCTTTTTGAGATCAAAATAGGTCACCTGTGAGATGTGCTTAGATCCAATGAGAAAGTCTTACAAGGGTACTATTTTCTTTACTCTTTAATTCAAAATATATGTCTAAAAAGGGTAATATTTGAGATGTGGGAACGGTGAAGAGAGAGAAGAGAGAGAGAGAGCATTTTAGGTCAGCCAGTATTGTCTTCATCTTTATAACATGGGATTTTGACCAAATATATTCAATCTTGATTTGTTTTTTTGGTGAAAATTTTAAGTTTTGGACATAAGAAATATTTAACAAATACCTTAAATTAACCACAAATGAGCATGTGAAGAAAATATCTTTAAAATAAATTCTGTGTGGAGCATATGCCTCTTTTCCCTCCTTCACCTGTTTGCATCTCTGTGAATAAATAATATTTCCATTGATGTATGGTTTGTTATGATAGGACAATATTTGTAAATCTGGAATCTGAGGGTGCAAAAAAATCTAAATATTGAGAAAATCATCTTTAAAGTTGTTCAAATGAAGTTCTTAGCAATGCATATTACTAATCAAAAATTAAGTTTTGATATATTTACGGTAGGAAATTTACTAAATATCTTCATGGAACATGATCTTAATATCCTAATGATTTTTGGCATAAAAGAAAAATGTATAATTTTGACTCATACAATGTATTGTTGGTTATTGCTACAAATATACCTGTGTTACTTATGACTGCTTTTGTGCTGCAGGGTCAAAAATACAATTAGTAATCAGTAACAGACTACAGTTGGTAAGTAATGTAGCGTGGTCCTCTGTGTGTGACAGGTTTCACCGGCCGTAGAGGAGCTCCAGAGACGTCTGAGGTGCTTCTGCAGAACTGACCCTCGTCCTCAGATCCGGGTCCTCCGGCTGCGAGCCGCTCTTTGAAGCACTATTGCACTGACTGCATTCGCACCAGCATCAGCGCTTTCACGAGCGGTTCCCACGATCCGTGGTGCTGGTGTTTACAGGGTTTCGGTCACACCATCAGCTTCTGCGGCTCTGTGACTCTACACTCATTCACATCTATATGAAGCCTGTTCTTCATCAGGGCCTGAGAGACTCATTTCTCACTGCATTATTGCTCATCTCACGTCTGTGTTTTTATATCCAAGGCTCTGTGTTTGTGTGGATTAGGAGTGTTTTAAGTTATTTTTAGACCATAACTTCACATCATTTGCTTGATTGTATGCCTGTCAGCAAGTGTCCTGAAGGTCTTTGTTTTATTCATGTTTTTAATGTTATTTTTGTTTTATACAATTTATTTTTAAGTTAAATACATTTTAACATCCTCTCGCACGGTGTTTATTGGAATCACAAACATCTTTTTTTTCAAGCGCCCATCATCCATTCTTCTGAATTCACCTTTAATAAACGAGATGAGTGTTTAATTATGACAGATTGAGATGCGCTGACAGACGTGTGATGATCGTCATCATCTGTTCAGTCTCTCTCCATTCTCTGTGTTTTTCAGGATCTTAGGCTTCGTTCACACTGCAGGCTAAAGTGGCCCAAATCTGACTTTTTTGCCCAAATGTGACCCATATCTGATTTTCTTATGACAGTCTGAACAGCACAAATCAGGCCCAGGCTACGTTCATATGTGGTCCTAAATCAGATACATATCCCATGTTTTGCAATGCGACTTCAGTCTGAACGAACATGTCGCATGCGATTTTTACATCATTGAAATGCGCCAGACGTCTGGAGGAGGCGGGAAGATTACAATCACAATGGCAGACGATATATAGACAATACTATCACTTCGTTATTTAGGCTCCGATTGCACATTAACTTAAAAATTGCTAAACACACTCTAACACAGTGCACTGCGTCTGACGTCACGTCTTCTTCTGCGCATGCGGGTCAGGGTCGGATACGGGTCACACATGACACTGACGGCAGTCGCTTTTAAATCACAATGTGAACAACAGCACAAAAAAACTGAGATCTGAGCATTAAGACCTGCAGTGTGAAGTAAGTCTTTGACTCTTGTGCTCATTGACTGTAGCTCAGTGGTGCAGTGTGGCACTTGCAACACTAGGCTCACGGGTTCGAGTCCCATGGGAAGCACCAGAGTAATTGTAGACGTTTCAATGCTCTATTCTTACATGTAAGTCCTAAAGGAAGGATGTTGTTCCTTTAATGTAAATGAGTAAGTTGCACAGACGAGGGACAGCAAAGAGTTAATAGTTCAAATCGATTCTTATTTCAGTGCTCAAACATCCAGTGGATGAAGCTACAATCATATTCTGCATGCACTTTAATGATATGCACAATGGGGTTATTTTTCATCATTTGAAGTAGATTTGAGTTTGGGTTGATTTATTGATCCCTCATGTTAAACTAAAGTCCTGAAATGAGAGATTTCTGTGGGAATCTTGATGAAGGATGGTGAAACAGCATTAAGATGAGTTGAATGAATCTCTCGTGATGCTCAGGGAGCGAGATGTTTTCCAGGACGATGTGACGCTCAATCAACATCAGCGGAGGGAAGAATCCAGAGAGAACATCTTCACCAGGACTGCTTCCAAACTGTGACGCGGTCGATCTTCAGGCAGCTTGAACGCCTCGGACATCAAGCATCAGCGCCGCTGAACTCAACCCGTGTGGAACAACTCAACCTTTCAAGGAACTAAATCATCTTTTTAACAATAGTGTGATTTTGAGAACTTTTAGAACTGCATGAGTTTATATGAGAGAGCCGTCCTGAAGCATTGTGTGTCTCCCAGCGACGCCATGATTTCAGCAATAAACCTGACCTTATCTACACGTGTGTGTGTGTGTCTGTCTGTGTGTCTGTGTCTTTCCAACCCGGTCTTTCTGTCTGTCTGTCTCTGTGTGTGTGTGCAGAGCGAGTGTCTGTGAGTGTCTGTGTCTCTGTCTGTGTGTGTGTCTGTCTCTGCGTGTGTGTGTGTGTGTGTGTGAACTGAAACGCCATCAAGAATATTAAAGATCTGAATCCAAGCGTCCAGGTGTTTGTCATTTAGAAACATCGGAACACCAAAAGAGTGTAATTAAATGTATAAGCAAATGAGCACAGAGCATGAATCATCATCATGTTATCACTCAAACAAAAGGGGTAACACTTTACAATAAGGGTCATTAGTTAACATGAACTAAGAATGAACAATACTTCTACAGCATTTATTAATCTTAGATAATTTCAGCATTTACTAATGCATTATTAAAATCACAAGTTGTGTTTGTTAACATTAGTTAATGCACTAACATGAATAAACAATGAACAACTGTTCATTAACTAACATGAACAAAGATTAATAAATAGTGTAATAAATGCACTGTTCATTGTTAGTTACATTAACTAATGTTAACAAATGACACCTTATTGTAAAGTGTTACCACAAAAGGCCTTCACAGTCCAAACATATACTAAAAGTATTATAAACATTATAAATTCAGTGATTAATTCCTCAAAATGTTCTCGTGATGAAACTATCACACATTAAAAAAAAGAAGAAAGAAAACAAGGAGTTTTCATCCTTTGGGAGTAAGACAGCCACATGATTTGTTTTTAATTTGATGTTTTTAATTTTTTTAAATGTATATTGTATTTGTAGGACATTTACACATAGAAATTGAACTTTGTTGTTGTTAAATGCACACATTTCTAGAATGTATTTATATTCATAGTTATAGTCCACATTTACACATTTATTTGATCACTTTTATTAAATATGTATTAATAGTCCATATCTTAAAACTTATTTGTTCAATGCCCACAATTCTCTATTATATTACATTTTGTTTTATTTAATTTGTTTTATTCCCATAATTATATATGTGTATGTCCATAATTACACACAAAAGTGTGTAATTTTTTAGATGTATTATTATTTACATTTATTTAGTTAAATGCCTTGATTTCTTCTGCTTGTTTTGAGGAAGACCTTGCACCTTTTCTCACATCTGCACCTAATTATTAGCACATTATTTCAGTGTTTGCAGAGCTGCTGAGGAATCAGATCAAGTCGATCTCACACTCGGAGACGAACGTGACGCTTCTGAGCTCCGTGTCCAGCTCCGCTCGCGCAGGGATCTCTATCTGACAGCAGGTGAAGTATCTGACCTCCCTGGATCTCCGTGAGGGACCGGCCTCGTCTTCAGAGACGCTTGCTGCTTGGGCTTGTTTTAGGCAGCTCTTGTTAGGCGCGGGACGTCCCAGGACTTTCTCCTTCAGCCAGACCCCACACCGTCTCAAGGGAGAACTCCCAGGCTTGATAAGAGCCGTCTCCCTCAGCTGATCTGCTTCTCTCAAGGTCTGTTGGAGTATCTCCTGGAGGTTTCGTTCCACAGTAGGTGTGTAATGCCTCTGGATCATGGGTGTATCGGGCCACGCCACCCTCCCGGGCTCCGGACCCCTGACGGGATCCACCAGGAACGTCCCCGTCTCAGCCACATTCTCCCATTTAGTCTCGGTGAGCTTCAGGAAGGCCCTCAGGATGCGATTGGGAGCACAGGTGTGCATGTCTCTCAGACGGGACAGCACTGCCCTCTCAGGGGCTCCAGGTGTTCTCCACCTGTTCCTCACCTCATCTCTCCAGGGCGAGGCGAGAGGTCTCGACTGGCTCCGAAGGCTGCAGTAAGGCTCTTCTTTATAGTCAAAGTTGGTTTTAGTGACCTTCATGCAGCTCTTGGGCCGTCCAGGGATGGGTTTGGGTTCTATAGGCAATCTGTAGGACAGATCTGACCAGGTCACCTGCTTCGGTCCAGGTTTCTCTCTCGGAGGATTTAGTGCCAGGTTAACAAGTTCCTCTCTCCAGGAGAGAATGGCCTCAGAGGTGCTTTGAGTGCTGCGCTCCGCCATCATTCTCGCTGTACTCATGAATCAGAATCAGAATGAGTGGCTGTATATGAGGATAGCAGAATCAGAATTATTAATGACTCGGCCTTTTAAAGGCTGCGCGAGTGACGTCATCGCGATCGCGGGGGTGGCCCTGTGACGTCACAGACGCCGCGTTCTAAATCAGAACGCGCGTGCGCTGAAGCTGCAGACCAGTGTGCAGCTCGTGCTTCAGATCCTCTCGAGGGGGGTTTCAAGAGGAAAAACTGAGGGGTAGACATGAATTATTAATAGGCTAATTGTTTTAAATTAGCAATTACATTTTCCACATGATATTTCAAATGCACAACATAAAATGCCATTTTTTTCATTAATTGTTGTCTTCATAAAATCGCACTATTTTTTTGCACAGTATATAGGCTAAATGAGTTTTGCAATATAATATTTTTTGGAAGCAGTGAATCATCATGCATCTGTCTGGCATCAAATAGTTAAAAAACGTATTTCAGCTCTAATATGCTTTCTTGAGACAGACATCTCGGAGGAAGACTAATGCAAACGATCCGGTATTATTTGTGCATTCACAAAAACATGAGTGTATTTGTGCATTCTTCCTGTGCATGGACTCCAGGCATCATCGTTATTATCAGACAGTGTTTACATGAAAACCTGCATCATTTCACGTACTGCTCTATCCATGTTAAAGTGTCTGTTATAGGATCTGTTCAAGTAGCGGATTCTGTTCGGAGTTTCTTTACTTCTCGTGCACGCGCACTGAGAGACTGATGCATAATGTTATTATCAAGCATTTATGTGCAGATCTTGCATAGGGTTTCGTAAGCTATGAAGTGGATAAAAGATTAAAAAAAATCATTTTCCAAAAAAGTAACCAGTTTGGAAGGTTTTACTTCACATGATAAAGAGGAAGGCTATTCTAACAGATTTCTTTCTTTCTTTCTTTAAAGTGGTTATAATTAACTGAGCATAGTCTAATTATTAGATTTTACTCCCCTTTTAGGAAAGAGTGTTAATTTTGTTACTTTTTTATTTAACTTTTCAAAAAATAGTTTTCTGAATTCAATGCATCTGTTAATTTTTAGCTATAATGTGTCCAACTAAAAAAGTTCCAGAAAATGTCATTTGAGCTCTGCAAACCTCTGCCTGGACCATCATAATGACCTCACATAGCCTACAGCGAGCTGATTGTATTGTGTGGTTTCACATGTGATGTTTTGAGCTGCTGGAGAATCATGAAGAGCAGTGAATGAAGCACTGGAGCCACAGGCAGATGTGCACCTTCAGGACAAAGAAAATAATCAGGAGCACGTTTCATATCAATTTCACTCACAGTGCCGTGGATTTTTGGCACATTTGCGTGTCACACTGTATTTTTTATTTTTTTAATATATTTGCTCAGAAATACAAATGTAACAGAACATATGCCAAGGAAAAGAGCCAGGGTTCAAGGATGGCCAAACAATACATAGCAATCACAAATCAAAAGATTTGTGGGGGGGGGGGGGGTCTTTGGGGGATCAAGCCCCTGCTCTTTTTCAAAATTATCCAAAAGTGCCCCTCTCAGACAAATATCAATGATATTGTGGTCAATAAAACAAAATGCATTTGAATTATAATTAACATGACAATGTGTACAAAACGGTAACTAATCGCTCAAAAGTTGGAAAATTCCTGTTTATTTTTACATATCTGTCAATCTGAGGCGTTGCTATGGGTTACGTGCGCTTTGCTCGACTCACTGATATTCCACAGTCTGTTCAGAAACCATACGCTCTCAAATATGGTTCTTAGAAGGAAAAATAAACCAAACAATATTTTAACATTTTTCATCAATAATCAAAGCTAGTGTGTCGATTTAATTACAAATTCCATATATTATAGAATATTACATAATTCATCAATGCCCATTTGTCATGTATAATACACCAACCAATCATGATCTGGCACAAGTTCAAATTTCATTGGACAATAATGTGAAGTGGAGCAATCATTTTCCGTTATTATTCATAAATCGGTAGAAAATGACATGGGACAGATGAGTTTGTGGAGCGATCTGGATCTGTGGTTTCTCATTTTATAAATCAAATTACATCGCTGAGGCTAAACGACTACAAAACCTGCAGCGCCAAAAATCGCAATAATTCACTTATATTTATGTATGATGCCGTTTACTCTATGAAAGTTAATGAAGCACAAGTGCCAGCTACAGGTCTATTATGTGAAGTGTAGGCTGGAGAAATGGTGACGTGAAAGGACTTTATTATATTAGCAATTATGCAGCATTATGAAAGTGTCTTATGTTCATCAAGCCTGCATTTAATGGATCAAAAATACAGAAAAAACTGTAATATTGTGAAATATTATTACAATTTAAAAGAATGTTTCTCTATTTTAATATACTTAAAAATATCATTTATTTCTGTGATCAAAGATGAATTTTCAGCATCATTACTGCAGTCTTCAGTGCATGATCTTTCAGAAATCATAATAATATGCTGATTTATTATCAATATTGGAAACCGTTGTGCTGCTTATTTTTATTTCTTTATTATTATTATTTTAATTGTATTTTATTTTTTGAACCTTGATAAATAAAAATAAAAAGAACAGCATTTATTCAAACTAGAGATGTTTTCTAACAATATCAATCTTTACTATCACTGTTTCTATCAATTTAACAAATATTTGCTGAATGAAAACTAATTTCTTTAAAAAAAATTTTTAAAAAATACTGACCTCAAGCTTTTCAACATATATTGTTACAAAAGTTATATTTTAAATAAATGCTGTGCTTTTTTAAAAGCTTTTTATTAATCAAAGAATCCTGAAAAAAGTATCACAGGTTTCCAACATTGATAATAAATCAGAATTGCATAAAATGGATTTTAAAGTATATTAAAAATTTGAGAAAATAAATGCATGGCTTGATGACCATAAGTGACTTCTTGCAAAAATATAAAATAGCAAAAAAAAAAAAAAAATTGTTGATAACAAAAATATATATATATATATAAAATAGCAATAATCTATCTAACCTTTTGGCCAATATATTTTTTTTTTTACATCGCCCCTATTTTCCCTTTGAGCCCCTGCCCCTGATGAACTCTCTGCACCTCCCTGATCTTCTCAATACTCTAGTTACATGACAATAGAAAATTCAAACCTCCCAACTGTGAAAAGACGTATTCTGGTATAATATTCCAAACACTGGATGGTTTTTTCAAGTAATTCCTCAACCAGTTAATTTTAAAGGTATTATTTAATGTTGCAAAATCAACAAAATTAAGACCGTCATTACTGTAGCTGTTGGATAAAACAGATTTCTTGACATACTGTGTCTTATTTTTCCATACAACGTTACATCATTGTTGATCAATCTTTACACATTGCTTTATCAGGTTCTAAAGAGATATGTTAGACGTGAGATGCCTTCTGTCTTGGAGAGGAGACACAAGTCTCTCTGAAGCCACTGATTGAATTTTCTTTTAGTTTTCTCTAAGAAAGGCAAGAAGTTTAAATCGCACCTAAGTTTGGGATTTTTGGATATTACTATTCCAAGGTAGGTTATTGTCTCTTTAACTTGGATATTACATATACTGGAAACAGAGAGTTGCTTAACTGGCATTAATTCACATTTGTGCACATTAAGAAGAAGCCCAGAAGCATTGGAGAGCAATTTAATAGTATTAAGAGCTAAGGGAATCTGGTCTGAATTTTTTAGGAAAAGGGTAGTATTGGCTGATGATGATCTCCCTTCCCATGATGCAAAGTACTACTCTTAATGTGATTGGCTAATAATTGAGTAGTCAATATAAATAAATATGGGGAAATGGGGCAGCCCTGACGTTGCAGATCAAATCTTGGAGAGGTACCATATTTAAGCTTAATTGAAGAGTTACCATGAACATATAGAGTTTTAACCGTTTTAATGAACATGTCTCCGAAACCAAATTTTTCTAAAGTTTTAAATATAAAACCATGTTCTATAGCATCGAAGGCTTTGTAGAAGTCCAGAAAAAGCATATAACTATCATCCTTCACTAACTCTGAATAATCTAACAAATCAAGAACCAGCCGAACATTGTTTGAGATGTGTCTGTTTTTTAGAAAGCCTGATTGTGCTTCATCTATTATGTCCTGTAAAATCATTTTTAAACGTTTTGCGAAGATTGTAGCAATCATTTTATAATCACAATTTAGAAGACTGATTGGACGCCTATTGTCTATTAGTAATAAGTCTTTTTTAGGCTTGGGGATGAGTTATTAAACTTTGAGTTAGGGTAGGTGGGGGAGATTCCATCCTAATGCTTTCATATATAACTTCTAATAAAAAAGGGGCCAAATCTTTTGCAAATGTTTGGTAAAATTCCGAAGTAAGGCCATCTATGCCGGGCGATTTATTAACCTTTAAATATTTGATTGATTCAAGGACCTCAGCTAATGTGATGGGACGATCACAAAAATCTTTATCAGGAGCACCAGGGGCGCCGTAAGGGGGGGGGAAAGTTAGGACTATTCTAAGGGCCCACGATGGGAGGGGGCCCCCGAGGGAGAAACGTGATTTCTACCGAGGGGAACGCTAGAGCCCTGCATTTCTTGACCGGGCTTCGATCGGGCCAATTTTCACGTCATAATTCAGACTTTTAGGCTTCTCCTTATGTTTATATTTTAGACATCCATCAATTAGTGATGAAAAAAATTTCCACGCTGGTGGAAACAACATGAGACCGTGTCGCGACTGTCAAGAGCGGCTCTGTGTTTAGTGTCCCGCAGCAGCAGCTGAAGAGTTCTGCTTCAAATACAGCAATAAAGCTTGCCATAAACCCCAGCAAAAGTAATTACCATGTGTCAGGGGGAAATAGTAAGGAGATATTTGAATTATTTACTAATAAACTAGTGTTTTCTGTGTCAGTGTAGCAAAGATGAAGAATCAGATGAAGATCCTGACTCATCTCCTCATTAGACTCGCCTTTAGAGAGAAGTGCATCTTCACGGATTATAATGAAAGAGTTTTTGTTTTCGATTTGATTTATTTCATTAAGTAGTAATTTAAAGCTTTCTATAGATATATTTATCATGTCTGTGAGTCATGTATTCGCTGACTTTCGGTTCATTTTTGTGAAGTGCTCCTGTTCAAGACGAGACGGCACATCATTGTTTTCTTTATTTTATAAAATTATTTTATATATTCAGGGCTCTAGACTGCGACCAAAATGCGACCATTTTTTGAGAGTGTGCGAGTAAAAATTTGAAGTGGTCGCACTTTGTGTCACACACCGCACACACAGAGGCAGTGTGTGTGCAGAATGAGCGTCAGCACGAGCGTGAAGGTGCGCGCAGCAGACGGAGCACAACGGAGGATTTGGTTTTCAAACTAAAGTAAAAGACCGCTTCTTAAACCAGAGAAGGTGAACATGTTGGTATTCTTGTAGAGAAAACATGCAAGTCCTGTCAGCGACAGCCAGTTTAGTTTGACTTTTTGTTTTCATTTTGAAAAGCTTGTTATCTTTGCTGTTTACCTCACGTTACACTATGGAGGCTTTCCTTATTTTTTTATATTATTATTATTTGATTCCTCAGCGTTTGCTAAACCATTCTGTTATGTATTAGGTGGTATAATACAGCATGTGATGTGTCCTATGCCTCCTCTTATTCGTTTTTGTTAAATGTTATTGTAGTTTGTCATTGTAACTACTGTTTAATTGTTGTTGTGCTTTTTAATTAAGAATAACAATGAATCCATCTTTTGTTTTAGTCTTAAAAAGTGAAAGGTGTATAGATATAAGCAAAACAGACCATTATCTTTTCTTGTAAAGCGTGACACTAAGATCTGAAAGTGAAAGCAAAAAAAGGAATTCCTGTCACAAAATATAAATCACAAATAATACTGATGAAAAGAACGGGTTGAATGTTGAACACTTTCGTTACCATATAACTATAAACTATGATAAAAGTTCATCAGCATGCATTGATTAATCAAATGTTGTATCAAAAAAAAAGAAAAAAGAATTTGCTACCAAATGATGTGCTTGTGCGCCCAACTGAGAAAGTGGGAAGAATGAGTCTAGAGCCCTGATATTTGATAAAAAGCTTTGTAAAGTAGACCCTTTACAGTTCTGAATGATGTATTACTCTTACTTTTATGAGCAAAAATTACTGCAAGTTGTTTCAATTGAAAAAAATGCAAATGATTGCACTGGATCCATGACACTCTCCGCACAAACTACTGATGCAGCGCACATTTATCAGGTTTAACGTTAAAACATTGCTATATGCTTTTTGAAGTGTTTTAGTATATCTATAGATTTTATTTTAGGCAAGTCGTGATGATTTGAGAAGCTAAATTGATCAAACATGGCTATGATCAGCTCACTGTCTGCCGCTGGCCGCTTGCTCGTTACTTTAAGAAAGAAAAAAAAACGTAAAAAAGAAAAAAAAAATTTAACGAACAAAAAAAATGCTCCAAACGTTTTTCTAAATTAACTTTATAAAAAACCAAAACGAAATATTATCACTTTGCCATTACATACTGTAACGGGGGCGAACAAGACGTGAGACGTGCAGATCCATGTGCAAGCTTTTATTTAAAGGCATGGTCATAAATACAGGCAGGGTTGAAACAATGGCAAACAGGTATGGCAGTGGACAAGACAAAGAGTAGTCTGAGGGCAAGCGTGGGTTTCTTCGATCGGCGAATAATATCCAAAGGGGCAAGGCAGAGAGAGATGGTCCAGGTACACAAGCTATAATCCAAGAGAGTGGTGCAAACACAATCCGAACGGCAAGGCAAAACTAAGACAACTATGTGGGCTCTGTAGAGTAGCTAAAGCTTAGGGCAGCGATAAGTGCATAAATACTCGGCCGAGGGCAAGAGGAAGTCCAATGATAATAAGGGGTGAAATGGGAATCAGCTGTGTGATCAGACTTGGGTGTAAGCGTGTGATTGGCTGCAGCTGAGTGTAATGAGTGCAATGGATTGTGGGAACTGAAGTTCAGTGTAAATGTAACGATCTGTGCAGTGTAAGAGTCCATGTGGTGAGTGAGTGACCTCTGGTGGAGGGTTAACGGAAGTTCGTAGACCAGATTCGTGACACATACAAAACTGAACAATTTTAATAGCTGAAACCGTATAATCTGATTTGGGAGAAGACGCAATCGCGATTTCTATAATATATACCCACCCACCCCCGGAACGCAGGAGGGCCCAAGTGAATATGCTGTCCAGGGGGCCCAGAATCCGTAGCGGCGCCCCTGAGGAGCACTAATAAATTAATATTATCTATAGAGTCCATAAAATATAAAGTGCTGTCATGAGAGAATTGACTGCTATAAAGATTCTTATAGAATTCAGAACAATGTTTGGCAATTTATTTTGGGTCTTCAGAGATAGAGTTACCGATTTTCAACTGATAATATATTATTTTAATTAGAGATTTTTCCAACCTAAAAAAGTAAGCCGAAAATTGTAAATTTTATAAAGTTCACCAAATTGTACTGATACTCAACAAGACTGTTACTTTCTTTCACAGATAAGCTATCAGGTCTTTTAGATGACAGGTATGCAATGGTGGAAATTATGTTCTCTTCTTGTGCTCTGTTGAGTTTAGCAATATTACTACAATAACTTCTGAAAAACTTGCCCAATTCAAATTTAAGCAATTCCCAATGTTTTCCATAAATCCTTTCTGCTTTAGATTTAGTCCAAAATGAATGAATTAACTCATTTACCTTAAGGGTAACGGTTTCATGCTTAAGTACAGAGCTATTAAGTTTCCAGTAGGAGTTATACATTTTAGAAGTAGACATTGGCAGTAAATCAATATGGATTCGTATTGCTTTGCGATCAGTTAACGGGGTAGATGAAATATCAGTATTCAGATTGTCTTCAAATGTACGGGAAACTAACCATAAATCTATTCTCGATTGCTTAGACCTTGAGTTATTACACCAGGTAAAGGCTCTGGTATGAATAACTCTATATAAAAAATGTCCATTGGTAGAGTCTCTTGAAGAAAACAAAAATCTGTTTTATATTGTTTGGCAAATAAAAAAATGGCTTTCCGTTTGAAACTGTTCCTTAGTCCCCTGGCATTGAGTGAAGTTATAGATAAAGACATCAAAATAACAAGATTTGAAAAAAAAAGAAGTCACTTGAACAAGTTCCTTAGAACAAAAGCTTAAAGACCACTATAAACCGTGGTGAGAACATAGTGCTGCATCAACTATGACTGCTTTGGACATAAAACGGACGAAACATGACTTTGGCCATCGACTCATATCATCAAGGTTCAAGGTTCAAGGTTCTTGTTTATTTGTCACATACACAATCATACAGGGTATAATCAGTAGTGAAATGTAGGTCAGGACAGGTCCGCTCAATGGACAGTGCAAAAAAATAAAATAAAAGATGATACATAACACAGGAGCATAATATTAAAATATAGGTAGGAATAAGATAAAAAAAAAAATAATAAGTAAAAACAATGAAATAAAATAAGGAGTAAAATGTGCAATGAACTAAAATGTGCAATACAGTCTACTGTGGATTTAATAAATATTAATATAACCAGGATGTGCAAGAGGAATGTGCAAACAGGTTGTACAGGGTATGTACACATAGCAGCAATGCAGATGATGGAGAATGATGGGTGTTACAGTTTATTAAATGAGTCCTGTAGATGTTATGAGACTGAGTTCAGGAGCCTGATGGCCCGAGGATAGAAGCTCCTTCTCAGTCTCTCAGTTTTTGCCATCACGCATCTGAAGCGCTTGCCAGATGGCAGTGTGATGAAGAGACGGTTTCCGGGGTGATTTGAGTCCTTGATTATTTTTGCAGCTCTGCTTCTGCATGTTTGAGGTAGATGTCCTGCAGAGAGGGGAGGGCAGACCCCTGAATGCGCTCAGCTAAGCGCACGACTCCTGCAGAGCTTTGCAGTCCTGTTTTTGTGGCGTTACTGTACCACACTGAGATGCACTGAGTCAATACACTTTCTATGGCCCCTGAATAGAAGTTTTCAGGATTGCTGGTGAGACCCTGAATTTCCTCAGCTGTCGTAGATTTACAGTCTTTGCCTGGCTTTCTTGACCTGTGTTTGAATGTGTGCAGTCCAAGTCAGGTCCTCGGAGATGTTTACACCGAGGTACTTGAAGCTGCTCACCCTTTCCACAGGGGTCCCGCTGATCATAAGAGGAGTGACATGAAAATATTGTCCTGGCCAAGAAAGAAACAATTTGTTTCTAAAGAAAAAACATATATATGTACATAAACAGGAAACCTATCTCAAAAATGAGATCAATCAGCTGATGGAAAAATCTCCTTTTTCTCCACGAAAGCACGACTGGCTACAAAATAGGCAATTTTTTCCGGCTTTCCATGCCTCATCTATTAGTGGCCACAACTTCATCCTGCTTTCTCTGTCGACCTTACAGAGATCCTCTCTGAAACGCAGACCTTTTTCCCGTAGATATGCAGAATTTTTGGCTGCCACCCATACTGCTGCTCTGAGTGTACGCGAGGAGAACTGAATGATTATACCACGGGTATAATTCACTTTCTTCATTCCAACACGATGCACTGTGTCAATCACATCCGGAAGACGATCACTGTGTTCTGGCAGTAAATTCTGACAGATGCGAATCACTTCTTTCCTCACATTTTTCCATCTATGTTTTCTGGCACGCCCTGTAATTTCAGATTCCAGCTATCTAGAGCAGCGGTTTTCAACTCCAGTCCTCGCGCCCCCCCCGCTCTGCCACATTTTGTATGTTTCTCTCTTCACTTCAGACCTTTGTTTCTATTCGACTGTAAGTGCCCTGCGAAGTGGACTTCACAGGATATTCCGCCATCATTCCAGTTCGAAGCGAGCGTATATGTTCCATTCAAAGGGCATTGAAGTGTGCGAGACGTGAATTTAAATTGGATTTATTTACAGAGGTATATTTTGTCACACTTCACTAGTAAGTTTCGTCTGTGGTGATGACGCTGGCGTAGCGCAAATCCGTGAATAAATCAGTTCCGAAGTGAAGTAAACGTCAACGGATTTCTCATGCTTAGGGAGTAGGGAGCAATGAACACTGTGTAGGGAGCATGTCAATCGGAACACAGTTCATTCATGGAACTTTCTTCAAATGAGCTGATGATCTGAATCAGGTGTGTTTAAACAACAGAGACATGCAAAATGTGCAGAGCAGTGGGGGCGCAAGGATTGGAGTTGAAAACCGCTGATCTAGAGTACCGTTCCAATTCAGTGATGCGTGACTCCAAGACGTCGATTCGATTACTCTCCTCAAAAGCGATACTTGACCTGGGAAACGTTGGTCTTCACCTCATTCACATCTTCACATACGGAGTTCAGCTTTTCTTTCAAACCAGCAATGTGACAAGTATTCGCCGCAACCATTGACTCCAGTTTATCAGACCTCATGTTGATTAGCTCAGAAAGTTTTTTGTGGGGAGGCTTCAAGTTGAAGGAAGCGAGGGGAAATCTTCTACTGACAACACCGCAACACATTCCATCTTCTCTTCAGACCCATAGTAGTCGTGACGTGACAACTTCAATTAAAACATTGCAGACAGTAGCAGAGTTAGCTGTCGTCTCTGTGTCAGCAGCCATTTCTTTCTTCTTCGTCGCAGAATTCTTCCTTTTCTTATCAGCTGACATGTTTCTGAACAGACTGTGGTGCACGAGTAGCACTAAATTA
>CM049845.1:1595059-1652559 GCA_027422415.1 Schizothorax lantsangensis
TGGAACAATTTGTAATGTTTGCTGTGAAATTCAATAGACATGAACAGTTGATTCTCATGATCCTGCATCCATTCCTAACACATTTCTAATATGATGTTCTTCATGATATGAATGATGATGGACTCGTTTCTGAGAGCATATGAATCTCCAGACTTTACCTCTGTCTGAGATCTCTTGAGCTCTCCTCTTTGCAGAAATCCCCAGTTTGTCTCTCAGCTGATGAACAGATTCTCTCAGATCATCAAAAGAGATGAGAGAACTGAAGAGTCATCATTTACATCTGTAGATTCATGAGGTGCTGAGAGAGACTGGAAACTCTACAGAAAACAGAAATCAAAACTCATCAGCTCCACACTTCACCCAATAACCTGCTCCAACATCAGATTTGACTTCACTGATCTTTACTAACTCAATCCCAGCACTTTCACAAGCATCAGCTTCATTCTTCTCATATTCATTATATCACATTAGAGCTACAGATTTCTAGTATTTGCCACTTACACTCTATGTGAACTTTCTTGGAAATAGTTTGGATGATAAAACATCTGCATGAACATAAATGTCCATCTAACAGCTCAAGCACATCAATGGAGTCTCGTTGTAGGTTTGAGTAGATTTGCTCAGGAAAAGCAGCTCAAAGGCTACGATTAGTTTGACCATTTTTATAACTTTAGAGCAGTTAGAGACACTGAAACTTCACAAGGACCCTTAAGACACAAGCAGGTTTACTTTGGTTTCAATACACTGAAGCACTGCTTAGTCACCAGGATTTCACAATTCTGCAAACACAGAATTTAATGCAAAATCAAGCAAACATTATTTGCAGCAGCTTGTATTTTTGTCTTATTTATGCAAAGAAAAGTTCTGACACGAGACCCATTTGAGCGACGGACAGGATAATAATATTTAATATTTCCAAGTAATCTCTCCCAATCATTTATTCACAAGCTACATGTCTATTGTCTTTTCAGTCAATCTTTTCAGTTAAAGTGCCGTGGCTGCGCAAGTTTATATTTAATGAATGTTTCTAGACTACAGCTTTAATGAAGACTATTATTAAACTACTATATGGAATACTGAATATGAATAGAAATGTATTGGGGCAAATATTTCACCAGTAGCCTAGATTAGATTTAAATAAGTACATTATTTTACAGGATATGCACTTTTTAAATATTTCTAGTGAATGCTGTTACTAATAATACAATTGGTAAACAGTAAAAATATGAAATAATTTGACTGATTACATAGTGAATTATGGGTATTTCTATGCTGGTGCACCCACTGATAGAAACACGGTTTCTGTAATTCTGCACAAATGTATTTACAGGCTTACTGTCACTGACACTAATTACATAAATACATCATGATTTTTTCTGGGTTTTCTCTGCAAAACGACACAAATGCTGCAAATATCACCACAATGTTTGAGAATAGCAAATTCAGTCATTTTTGGTCACAAAAATCTGAAAAAAATCCCTGAAGTCCTGATGAGATTGATTGCTAATATACATCCTCACGTCATGTTTGGGGTCTTCATGATCAAATTCATCAATATGAATCAATTTTATCAAGTTTGAGGATCACCTCATCCAATCATGATGAACGTTACTCAGAATTGGTTCTATAGACTTCAATGACTTCACCATGACGTAATAAATCAGAAGAAAAAATTAGGAAAAAAGCAGAAATATTAGTGACGTTTTTAGCTGTTGTTGGCGCTAGTGGTGTTTGACAGATAAATATATCTTCCAGAAAAAATAACTACTTGTCTCGCTTTTAAATCACCTGCACCTTGCACTTTTTTTGCACTATGCAGTTTATATAATACAATTTCTTTTGCTAGACATTTTTGGTCTGGATTGAATTCAGAGTGTGGTTAGCAACTTTTAAAAAAACGTTTAGAAGAGAGAGCTCAGAAATGTGTTTTCTAAGAGATTTCCGGAGCTGAAAGCCATTTGAGAAGAAGAAGATGATCAGATGAGAGTCTGACTGATGATTATACAGGTGCATCTCAATAAATTAGAATGTCGTGAAAAAGTTCATTTTTTCTTGTAAGTTATTTCAAAAAATAAAACTTTCATATATTTTAGATTCATTGCATGTAAAGTAAAACATTTCAAAAGTTTTTTTGTTTTAATTTTGATGATTAGATCTTACAGCTCATGAAAGTCAAAAATCTGTATCTCAAAATATTAGAATATTTAAATTTGAGTTTCAATTAATGACCATTCCTACAGTATAAATTCTGGGTATCTCTTGTTCTTTGAAACCACGATAATGGGGAAGACTGCTGACTTGGCAATGATCCAGAAGATGAACATTGACACCCTCCACAAAGAGGGTAAGTCACAGAGGGTCATTACTGAAAGGTATGGCTGTTTACAGAGTGCTGTATCAAAGCATATTAAATGCAATGTTGACTGGAAGGAAGCATTTGGGTAGGAAAAGGTGCACAAGCAACAGTGATGACTACAAGCTTGAGAATACAGTCAAGCAAAGCTGATTCAAACACTTGGGAGAGCTTCACAAGGAGTGGACTAAAGCTGGAGTCAGTGCATCAAGAGTCACCACGCTCAGACATCTTCAGGAAAAGGGCTACCAAGCCACTTCTGACCCAGAGAAAACGTCAGAAGCATCTTACCTGGGCTGTGGAGAAAAAGAACTGGACTGTTGCTCAGTGGTCCAAAGTCCTCTTTTCAGATGAAAGTAAACTTTGCATTTCATTTGGAAACAAGCTCCCAGAGTCTGGAGGAAGAGTGGAGAGGCAGAATCCAGGTTGCTTGAAGTCCAGTGTGAAGTTTCCACAGTCAGTGATGATTTGGGCTGCCCTGTCATCTGCTGGTGTTGGTCCACTGTGTTTTCTGAAGTCCACAGTCAACGCAGCCATCTACCAGGAAATTTTAGAGCACTTCATGCTTCCTTCTGCTGACAAGCTTTATGGAGATGCTGATTTCATTTTCCAGCAGGACTTGGCACCTGCCCACACTGCCAAAGGTACCAAAAGCTGGTTCAAGGACCATGGTGTTACTTTGCTTGATTGACCAGCAAACTCACCTGACCTGAACCCCATAGAGAATCTATGGGGTATTGTCAAGAGAAGATGAGAGACACCAGACCCAACAATGCAGATGAGCTGAAGGCCACTGTCAAAGAAACCTGGGCTTCCATACCACCTCAGCAGTGCCACAAACTGATCACCTCCATGCCACGCCGAATTGAGGCAGTAATTAAAGCAAAAGGAGCCCCTACCAAGTATTGAGTACATATACAGTAAATGAACATACTTTCCAGAAGGCCAACAATTTTTGACCAATTTTTTTTTATTGGTCTTATGAAGTATTCTAATTTGTTGAGATAGTGAATTGGTGGGTTTTTGTTAATTGTGAGCCTAAATCATCACAATTAAAAGAACCAAACACTTAAACTACTTCGGTCTGTGTGCATTGAATTTATTTAATACACGAGTTTAACAATTTGAGTTGAATTACTGAAATAAATTAACTTTTCCACGACATTCTAATTTATTGAGATGCACCTGTATAATAACACACTCATGAAATGTTTCTCTGTGAGTCTCGTGTCACTGCTGGATCTGCTCAAGTCCACTATGATCCTGTTCTTCTAGATCTGTGTTACCTGCAGGAACTGGATGTGATCCTGTGTGTGTGAAAGCTGCTCCAGCTCAGCGTCTCTCCTCCTCAGATCATTGATCTCCTGCTCCAGTCGCTCCAGTCGTCCTTCAGCTCGACTCACTGCTTGCTTTTCCTGATCTCTGATCAGCCGTATCAGCTCAGAGCGGCTTCTCTCAATGGAGCGGATGAGCTCAGTAAAGATCCTCTCACTGTCCTCCACTGCTGTCTGTGCAGAGCGCTGTTAGGACACACAGTGATTAAGGCTTCAGTGAGTCTGAACTGAGACTGAGACAAACTTCTCTTCTTCTCCAGACTCACCTTATGAGACACCACAGCCTCTCTCAGCTGCTGGAGATCTTTCTCTCTCTGCTGGATTCTCTGCTGGAGCGTCTTCTGCGTCTCCTTCAGCTGCGTCTGCAGGACAAACAGATGATAGTGAATCTCACAGAAAACTACTGGCACTAAATCATCACGTGAACAGATGAATCCAGGAAAAGTGGAACTGATGATAACTAATGGCTGTAGGTTCAAACTCCAGAAGGGATGATCAGTGATCATTGTACATGAATTAACATGAAGCAAAAGGCCTGTTTCACACTACAAGTGTAAGTGTTATAAAAGTGAAACTGACACAGATGTAGAGCTTCACACTGACAGTGTTGTTTTGCGTAATAAGCTGCGGCTCTACACAAAAAAACAAAAGACTATTGGATCAGCCCAGAGGAAAGAAAAATCAAATGTGAGATCTCAACACATCATAACATCTCAAATATTTATCCTAGATGGAAATGAGGTTATTTTAAGATCGAATGAGACTTTTGCTTGTCTCCTGAGACAAAAACTCTGACACTCTCACAATGGTCTCCATTAAAGTTTAGAAGAGATCTCAACAACATCACACACTGTGCTCAGATTGTTCTCCTTAGCTAGAGACTCTGGATCCCCTTACGTAACAAAAGTAGATGGGACTATACAGCCAAATATATGTGATGTATTACATAATACATTTCCATATGTGGGAAACTAGTGCTTATATTTTTCAATAAACAGCAATATATACATTGACAACATATAGCTATATATTGATACATACAAATATAATTAGAAATGAAGACAAAAATACATCTAAAATACATCTAATATTCATAAAGTTTGATGCTTTATTGAATATATATTGCACATACATGTTCCCATATAAATGTGAATGTATATACACACACACATATATATACAGGTGCATCTCAATAAATTAGAATGTCGTGAAAAAAGTTCATTTTTTCTTGTAACTTATTCAAAAAAGTGAAACTTTCATATATTTTAGATTCATTACATGTAAAGTAAAACATTTCAAAAGTTTTTTTGGTTTTAATTTTCATGATTAGAGCTTACAGCTCATGAAAGTCAAAAATCAGTATCTCAAAATATTAGAATATTTACATTTGAGTTTCAATTAATGACCATCCATACAGTATAAATTCTGGGTATCTCTTGTTCTTTGAAACCACAATAATGGGGAAGACTGCTGACTTGGCAATGATCCAGAAGACGAACATTGATGCCGTCCACAAAGAGGGTAAGTCACAGAAGGTCATTACTGAAAGGTGTGGCTGTTTACAGAGTGCTGTATCAAAGCATATTAAATGCAAAGTTGACTGGAAGGAAAAATTTGGGTAGGAAAAGGTGCACAAGCAACAGGGATGACTGCAAGCTTGAGAATACTGCCAAGCAAAGCTGATTCAAACACTTGTGAGAGCTTCACAAGGAGTGGACTGAAGCTGGAGTCAGTGCATCAAGAGTCACAACGCTCCGACGTCTTCAGGAAAAGGGCTACCAAGCCACTTCTGAACCAGAGACAACGTCAGAAGCATCTTACCTGGGCTGTGGAGAAAAAAAAATTGGACTGTTGCTCAGTGGTCCAAAGTCCTCTTTTCAGATGAAAGTAAATTTTGCATTTCATTTGGAAACAAGGTCCCAGAGTCTGGAGGAAGAGTGGAGAGGCACAGAATCCACGTTGCTTGAAGTCCAGTGTGAAGTTTCCACAGTCAGTGATGATTTGGGCTGCCATGTCATCTGCTGGTGTTGGTCCACTGTGTTTTCTGAAGTCCACAGTCAACGCAGCCATCTACAGGAAATTTTAGAGCACTTCATGCTTCCTTCTGCTGACAAGCTTTATGGAGATGCTGATTTCATTTTCCAGCAGGACTTGGCACCTGCCCACACTACCAGGGATGGCAAATAATTTTGGCTTCGGTACAAAGAATATAATACCTCGGTATCGATACTAAATCGATACCATAGTGACAAATAACAGCCTAAACAAATAAGTGAACTGGAAAAAAAAAATGTAAACAAAGTGAATGTCATAATATACAGTTATTAATCTTGGTGTTAGGTATGTGTTTAATGCTAAAGTAATGTTAACATTAAACATGTATTAGTAACCAGCAATTAATAAGTGCTGTAATGCTATTAATGAATTATAACAAATGTTTCTTTAAAGTGTTATTCCAAAGTGAATATTCAGACAGCCAGATAGATTGAATTTAAATATAAATATCTATCTCTCGGCTGCTTCATATAGCGGTCAGCAGCGCGGCAGAAACATTCCCTTCATATTATGTCAAGAATATAGCAAAACTGTTGTTTCATTCAATTTAAATTATATCTGATTGTTTGAAATGCAGTGCAAATATATGTGACAAAACGTCACTGGTTCTACGTCCATGTTTGAGCTTTCGTGTTTACTGCATCACATCTTATGTATGTGCGTTGATCAGTTGTGAATAAAAGTTAAAATTAAGTCTGAATTTATGAATGATGCACTTACTAACCTGTCGATCTTTTCATTCTCGGAAAAGATCAGGATGAGCAAGCGACAAATGCTTAGCAAAGATGTGTTGCCTCTGTGGTCAGTTCGTTCACCATTTATCATCTGTTTTGTATGAAAAGTAATGCCATATTTCACTTCTGCTGTTCTCTTTATTTATTAATTTCAGGTGCGTTGATAGAGTTTAATCTGTTTGATCCATCACGTTGTTCTGTTGTCAGGTTTACCGGGCTCGCAGCAATTTGGGAAGCACTGCCACCTAATGGTGAACTTCGGAACAGCAGCGTATGAAATACCGAAATGAGCAAAATTATGATATCGTACCGTTTGAAATATAATAGATACCGGTATTTTTCCATTACCGGTATACCGCGCATCCCTAGCCCACACTGTCAAAGGTACCAAAAGCTGGTTCAATGACCATGGTGTTACTGTGCTTGATTGGCCAGCAAACTCGCCTGACCTGAACCCCATAGAGAATCTATGGGGTATTGTCAAGAGGAAGATGAGAGACACCAGACCCAACAATGCAGATGAGCTGAAGGCCACTGTCAAAGAAACCTGGGCTTCCATACCACCTCAGCAGTGCCACAAACTGATCACCTCCATGCCACGCCGAATTGAGGCAGTCCATTAAAGCAAAAGGAGCCCCTACCAAGTATTGAGTACATATACAGTAAATTAACATACTTTCCAGAAGGCCAACAATTCACTTTTTTTTATTTTATTGGTCTTATGAAGTATTCTAATTTGTTGAGATAGTGAATTGGTGGGTTTTTGTTAAATGTGAGCCTAAATCATCACAATCAAAAGAACCAAAGACTTAAACTACTTCAGTCTGTGTGCATTGAATTTATTTAATACACGAGTTTCACAATTTGAGTTGAATTACTGAAATAAATGAACTTTTCCACGACATTCTAATTTATTGAGATGCACCTGTATATAGCCTATACACACATTCACAGAATGAGTTACAGCAGATTTCTAGTTCCCAGCATGCTTTGTTTCTCACTGTTAAAGGAGAGTTAAAAAAATAAATAAAAAATGAAGTGTTATTTCATGTGTTTTTGCTCAATATTACAGTTTTTCTGAATTGCTAAAACACATTTCTTGAAACCATCACTCATTTTCTCAAAATCTTAAACACAAATCCAAATCTTCAAACTAAATTCACAGAACCCCTGACTCTTCTGGCAAAATCAAACAATCGTTTCAGAACCATTTCACATGTACTCAAAATCAAACAAAGCTTTCAAATCATGCACACATTAGTCAATAATATACGCACTACAGATCATTCATTAGACACTACATCAAAAAATGGATAACACAGTGTCCAGTGCATGTAGTTACAAAAAAACTTTACTGTATATAGTAAACATTTAGCAATTTCCCCACCAGCGTTTTTGAAGAAAGTTGCCAGCGACCGCCAGCATTTTTGCTGATTTTCACTAAAATGTCATGGCCCCCAGAATATTTTGTGTTGTATGAATATCTGAACATGCAATACATCAAAATAAAGACCAGTCCCTCTACTTTCAAACAAAAATTCCCCTTTATTCTAGCTTTAAACATTGTTTTTTTTAATCAACATTTGAATGTAGGTAGGTTTCATAAAATAAAAAAAGCAAAATTTTGAGCAAAAAGCTAAGAAAATCGCATTTTTATCAAATACTACATCTGGATCATATTCAGTAATATTATCAAAGCAAAGATGCAGTAGATGGCTTCCATCAGTATCCCAAAGCTTCACAGGCCTTTAACACTTTCTGATCAACATTTCACTCGGTAACATTAGGCAGTTTTCATTTATATGCGGTTAGTGTTGATGATCGCATTGTTTTTCATATGCATATGCTTACATATGAGATCGCTCGTTTCTGCGTCTTCCTGGTCTGTGTTTTTGATCGGCACTTTCTAGACTCATTCAGGAGATGCGTAATAGCGCCCCCTAGCGTATAACAGTGAAAACACGGAAACACATACAATTCTGTTTTTGGCAGGGAAAGGGTTAAAACATATATATATATTAATATATATTAATGTATATATATATATATATATATATATATATATATATATATATATACACACAAACACACACACACACATATATACTAGGGGTGTAACGGTTCACAAAATTCATGGTTCGGTTCGATACGACACAGTGGTGTCACGGTTCGGTATGTTTTCTATACGGGGGGCGGGGTAATTGGTTACGTCGCAATGTTGGAAATATTTCTGTTTTAAACCATGAAGGCGAGCCAATGGATATCACACAAGCATGCGTTTCCACACATGCAAACTTTGCGCAATATTTATGCCAGTGGATGTCTTAATCTCAGTCAATTCACTATAAGCAGAAAGTGAAAGTAATAACGAAATGATGGAGTAATGACGGAGCTTTCTGCATCTGACGCTTATTCTCTCAGAGACGACGAGAGACGAATCTACTTCAACGTATGCTGATAACAGTATAGCCTATAGCTGTTTTCATTTATTCCCTTAATATTTCTCTTGTGGCCCGTACATAGTGTAGAAAAAAATGAGAAGAAACGTATTTCGTGTTAAACACGTTGTTTTTGAAAGTCGGTGCTTGAAATAAAAACTTTATTTCATTGATTTTTATTGACGACTGCAGTGTTAATATTTTAATTATATGACTATAATTTATTGTATAGCCTAATAGACCTGTTTTAAAAGACCTTTTGTAAAAACATTTTAATTGAGGAGTAAATAACCTAATCTTATCCTCGCAGCACGTCAGTTATGTGGTAATTATTGCGGGGCAAATTAATTGTAATTTTAATTTAATAATAAAAGTAACTTCATAATAATAATAGGTCTAATAAAAATAAGAATGTAACAGGCCTACATTAATTGGAAATGCCAAATACTCTTAATATTGCCAATAATTGAAGTTTTTGACAATATCTCTGGCTATCGTCGATACAAGATCATGCCTTTCGACGCACCCCAGTAAGAGGAGGTTATCACGGAGGTTATCACGGGGTTACCACTTGTTGAGCACAGTGGCACTGAGAACATTATATTTCACACACTTTAAGCTCTTTTATTTTCCAAACGTAATAAGATTAGTCCAAAGAATCGTTCGGTTTGTAATGCGTACCGAACCGAAAGCCTCGTACCGAACGTTTCAATACGAATACGCGTATCGTTACACCCCTAATATATATATGTATATATACACACACACACACAGGGGTGCCATGGGGGTAAGGGGAGTTAGGATGATTCCAAGGGCCCCAACGATGGAGGGGGCCGTTTTCAACAGGCAGATCCATTTTGCGCAGCTGATGACGCTCTGAAGGGATGCTAAAGGGAGCGAGGATATATCATTTCACTTGATTCAATTCCTCCGTCCTCGCATCTTTTCCGTGCATCCTTCCCTCGCATCCCGAAGGGGTGGAGCTAAGATGCAAGGAAAGGAAGCAAGGAAAGGAAACGAGGATGCACAAATAAGAATTGAGAAGCACCCTTCTCCCTTGTTACTTTATTTAAAAAGTAATGGCTGTGCACTTTTCAGCACAGTGATAGTATGTTCACTAAGTGCTTTAATATGAGCAGGTGTGCTTATGCTATTGTAAACTGGCCATATTTTAAAATATGTAATACAAATATTGTAAATGATTGTTAAACATAACTAATATATTTCCATATATGTGTGTACATGCTGCAAGAGTAAATATATGTTCAATAAATTTATACACATGCAGTACCATATCTTATCACATGTACATCTATACATTACAAATTGTATTACTGAATAAAAAAATTACATACATTGTGATATATAATATCATCACATATTTTTCAATATATGAAAGCGGCAAATCCCTATGTATTGTTCAGCGAGAGTGGTCTTCAATGAGCCGAAGAAAGCCCACGTCACACCACTCTTCATCAGCTTGAACTGGCTGCCAATAGCCACTCGCATCTTGTTTGCGTACAAGACAACCACTGGCTCTGCACCAATATACGTAAACTCGCTAATCCAGACGTATGTGCCATCCAGAAGCTTGCGTTCTGCAGGTGAACGATGCTTCGTGGTGCCATCCCAAAGAGGCACAAAATCACTTTCGCTGACCTTTTCATGGACTGTTCCAAGCTGGTGGAACGACCTGCCCATCTCAATTTGATCAGTTTTAGATTTTTTTTGCCATTTTCAAAAACTGTCTAAAGACACATCTTTTTCATCAGCACCTGACCAATTACGTCTAGCACTTACCTATTCTATTCTATTCTATTCTATTCTATTTCATTGCTTCTATTGTTCTCATTATTTGTAAGTCACTTTGGATAAAAGTGTCTGCTAAATGATTAAATGTTTATTGTTAAAAGTTTTAAATTATTCAATATATTGTAATATATTTACACAATATATTATTCTATATATATTGTATATTTTCAGAGGTATATTTTCTAATATATTGTATATTGTAATATATTGTAATATAATGTCTCTCACATTTGTCTACTTTAAAGTATTAGAAGAGATCTCAACAACATCACACACTGTGCTTAGAGCTTTCTCCTTAGCTAGAGACGCTGGATCTCTCACATTTTTCTCCTCAAAAGTTTGGAAAAGATCTTAACAACATCACACATTGTGCTCTGTTTTTCACTTAAGCTAAAGACTCTGGGGGTCTCACATTTGTCTCTTTTAAAGCTTTATAAAATATCTCAACAAATTTGTGAGTGTCCACCAAGTGTGCACCAAGTCAAGTACTTGAAGTCACTAAATTAAGGGTAAAAAAAATAATACATTCAGAGTTTAAGCCTATACTAAGAGAGAAATCTGATGATTTGCTCATGATACTGTGGTTCTGGGCCTCATTTCCAACAATGATGAGACCGCATACTTGGGTGAGGTAGAGAGACTAACATCATGGTGCCAGGACAACTGTCTCTCTCTGAATGTGAGCAAAACTAAAGAGCTGATTGTAGACTTCAGGAAGAGACAGCAGCAGCCCTACACTCCTCTTATGATCAGCGGGACCCCTGTGGAAAGGGTGAGCAGCTTCAAGTACCTCGGTGTAAACATCTCCGAGGACCTGACTTGGACTGCACACATTCAAACACAGGTCAAGAAAGCCAGGCAAAGACTGTACCATCTGCGACAGCTGAGGAAATTCAGGGTCTCACCAGCAATCCTGAAAACTTTCTATTCAGGGGCCATAGAAAGTGTATTGACTCAGTGCATCTCAGTGTGGTACAGTAACGCCACAAAGCAGGACTGCAAATCTCTGCAGAGAGTCGTGCGCTTAGCTGAGCGCATCTCAGGGTCTGCCCTCCCCTCTCTGCAGGACATCTACCTCAAACGCTGAGCTGCAAAAATAATCAAGGACTCAAATCACCCCGGTAACCGTCTTTTCATCACACTGCCATCGGGCAAGCGCTTCAGAAGCGTGTTGGCAAAAACTGAGAGACTGAGGAGGAGCTTCTACCCTCAGGTCATCAGGCTCCTAAACTCAGTCTCCTAACATCTACAGGACTCATTTAATTAACTGTAACACCCATCATTCTCCATCTTCCGCATTGCTGCTATGTGTACATACCCGGTACAACCTGTTTGCACATTCCTCTTGCACATCCCTGGTTATATTAATATTTATTAAATCCACAGTAGACTGTATTGCACATTTTAGTTCATTGCACATTTTACTCCTTATATTATTTCATTGTTTTTACTTATTATTATTATTTTTTTTATCTTATTCCTACCTATATTTAAATATATGCTCCTGTGTTATGTATCATCTTTTATTTTTATTTTTTTGCACTGTCCATTGAGCGGACCCGTCCTGACCTACACTTCACTACTGATTATACCCTGTATGATTGTGTATGTGACAAATAAACAAGAACCTTGAACCTTGAACCTTGAAATTATGCAGAAATAAGGAAAATTGTACTTTTTATAGTATAATATTTATGTGCTTAGGCACAATTTGTTGTTGGAAATAATTTACCCAATGCCTTTATCAAAACTAATCTACAGAAAATGTAACCCTGGAGTTTTTTTTTGCTGAAAGGCCTATAAATGGCTTATGGTTCAGTCTTGATTATTAATTGACTAATTTGATTATTATTGAGACATTTGACTTGGTGCACACATTGTAAAGTTGTTGAGATCACTTCAGAAATTTAGAGGAGACAAATGTGAGAGATCCAGCGTCTTTAGTGTAGGAGAAAAGTTGAGCACATTGTATGATGTTGATGAGATCTCTTCGAAAGCATTAAAGGAGACAAATATGAGACCACCAGAGTCAGCTAAAAAGAAAAACTTCAGCACAGTGTGTGATGAGTATGAGATCTCTTTTAAAACTTTAAAGGAGACACATGTGAGAGAGTTAGAGTTTTTGTCTCAGGAGACAAGTATGAGAAGCTCAAGAAAATTATTAATTCGATGTTAAAAATTTATGTCTAGCTGAAACATTGGGATGTTAAAAAAAGTTATATATATATATATATATATATATATATATATATATATATATATATATATATATATATTCTGATTAGCTTCAATGTAATTTATTTAACTATAATTTGTTAAATAACAGGCAATCTATCGCTGGAATGTGTTATGGTGAGCGCTCATTGCTCCTGTTATCAGTTCTCTCGTCACTCGTGCACAATGTGCATCTTTCACACAGACGATCGAGCACTTCATTCTGGTAAAAGCACAAAACAAAATGCACACAAACGTGTCCTTGCTCTTGATATACAATCACTGATGAACACCTTTGGTTTTAATGAGAAAAATATATATATATATGAGGGTGGATTAGAACCCACAACCTTAGAAATGCTTGATAAATGTTCTACCACTAGACCATTAAAACACACAAGCAGTCAATGAGAATTTAGGCATTTATTCACTGCTGTGAAGAATATCTGCACTAATTATATTGTATTATTAATATTTATATTTATATTAATATAGTCACTTTGTTGCCACGGCATGGGCCCCAGTGCGGCTGCACTGCTTGCACTGTCTGTAGTTAAGCCACTGCAAGTCACCCATTCGCTTGACCGACACTAACGCCAAAAGGAAGGCGGTCTAGAGTGCCCTGTGCTGCAAATCATCCGCTGGAGCAGCTCAAAGGGAGGGCCTCATAGGGCCCTAAGGACTATAGATCCCAGGCCAACACAGAATGAGGACGAGGAGGGTTCAACCTCCGAGCTCCTCTTAGAAATTTAACAACAAAGTCATTTTTTCCAACTGACTGGCCAGTCACGAGCACATGATTCGCCGCGATGGCTACCACGTAGACTTTGAGCATGGAAGGGGTGCGCCCTGTATCCAACAGCTCTTGTAGAAAGGTTAGCATGTGTGGCACATCACAAAGGACAGGTCCAGGCTGCGTGCTGTACACCAGTCAGAAAAGACTGACCATTTAAGGGCGAAGAGGTGTCTTGTAGATGGCGCTCTAGCCTGCAAAATAGTATTAGCTACACTCGCGGGAGCTGTAAAGGTTCCCATCGAGTGGCAAATGTGAAGACTTCACAGCTCGGGCCGGGGATTTTGCCACATCATTCCTCTTGCTTGCAAAAACTAGGTCTCTCCGCAATGGTATTGGTTAGGGGGCTGCTGATAGCAGCTGAATCAACGTCTGATTCCTCCAGAGTGGGGCCACCAGGAAGACTGAGCATCTGACTTCCTTGATCCATTTGATGACCTGAGGAAGTAGGGCAACCAGGGGGAAGGCATACAAGCAGGGCCTAAAATTAACACTCGCCAAGCGCCAAATGCGAGTAAAAATCGGCGTTGGTGAGTAGATGCAACAGTGTCAGTCACCAGTTGGCGGGTAAAACTCTTCCAAAATATAACAATGCAATGTAGTGGGAACAACAGCCAGTTTTAAAAGGGAGTCGCTGTTTCTGACATAAGCGAATAAAATAATATTTTCCAAAGACAAGGTCATCGTGATTAGCTGTTCTGTCATAAGTTACAAGAGGGAATCAAATATTAGGATACAAACGGACTGATAAGGTCAGAGCAGTGTGATGGCCAGCTTGTCCCTAGACACGGTTCTAATAACTTTTACCTGAGAAGATATTGCTGCTTCATTTCGGAAGATTAACCTTTCCCTTCTTTATTCTTCATCATAACCCGATAATGTGGCGACACATACCTGGGGTACGCCGCCGAAACGGTGCAGTGAAGTAGGCTATAGTTTGAAAGGCTGCGCGTTCGGCTATAACTCTGAGCCGCTTTAGACCGTGCACCAGTAGCGCTTCAACGGATGAAAACACACACAATTATGTCAAAATACACGGTTTTGGCGAGTTACCTCATAAACGTAGTCTTAAATGAGTTATTAAGTCTTAAATGACCGTAAAGAGTTTGGAGAAAATAGGGTATGTGACAGACCCGCATCATGTGCATCAGGTTTTAAAGAGACGGTGCTGTTTTTAAAGTAAAACCTGCTAAAGTCTGTCACTGATGTAAATCAAAGAACAAAAGAAAGAGAAATCACTGGACTGCTATAGTCGTTGATTAATAAAGATTAATCTGTATAGTTTATGCATACAATTTATAGTTTATGTGAAGATTGTTTTAAAATCACTTAATATTTCAGAGCCTATTAAATGTTAAAAATAATGGCTTTCGATTATACTGTAATGTTGAATGGCTATAATTAATAGGGACAATTGAGGGAAAATGCATATAATAGAGAAACCAGTAGCAGTATTGGTATCAATAATTCATTAATAATAGGCTACTTAGTAAAAAGATGCCATTAAAAATATATTTAAAATATACTATCTTTATGTTGTTTCTACATTAGTTTGGAGATTCAATGTGAAATTATGACAATATAAATATGCGATTAATCATGATTAATTACAAAAAAAAATTGTGATTTTTTTTTAAATCAATTGACAAGAAAGCATTAATGTTAACCTTTTATAGATTTTAGATTTCAATTTAGTTTCTAATTTTATAGGTCCCCCCAGAAAGAGATCGGGATTGCCCCCACCCACTTGGCCCCCTTCAAAATAATCCAGCCCTCAAATGAAGCTAAATAAATAGCCCTGCTATAATCTGTTAACATGGGTGTGGAAAAAATACGCACCGCATACACACTGCAAACTGAGTATGTGTGAAACAGGCGTAACACGATGGCCTGCTCCTTTTGCCGAAAACATGCAAAGGACAAGAATCTCAACGTTTTTTTAGGGACAAAAAAAAAAGTTAAATCTCTTTGTTTTGTTTTCTTCTTGTAAGTAAAGTAAAGTAAAGGACAAATTAAAAACACTTCAAATAAGTTTAGTCATTGTAATAGTAATGACTGCCTGTTTTTCCAAAAAGAGTTTCATGGCCAGTAAAAAAATCTTTTGTCTGGTAAATTTTATCATGTCACCGGCCATTGGCAGGTGTGGCAAAAAGTTAGTTTTAGGCCCTGTATACAAGCGAGTGCTGGGCCAGTTGTAGGCCAGGACATCTCGCTGCTTCGAAAAGTAAATTGGGCAGTGAAAGTTATCATCTGAGGTGAAGAGGTCTACCTCTGCCCTCCCGAAGACAGACCAGATCATTTGAACTGATTTGGGATGTAGTTGTCACGAGTTGTCGAGAATGAGGACAGCAAACGAAGATGCATACTTCCAAACAGACTTTACTGAGAATACGGGCGTATAACAACACTTAACACAAGATAAGCACCGAATGGAGAGACTCGAATAAGGAGTATAAATACACACGGCAAACGAGGGAACTAAACAGGAACAGCTGGACAAGAATTAACTAATCAGAAACCATGGTAACTAATGGGAGCTCATAACAAACATGACAGGAACTGAACTAAACTGAACATAATCATGACATAACTCCCCCTCTCAGAAGGTGTGACCTCACGCCACAACAGTAGATAATAGAAAAGAGGACGGAGGGCAGAGGCTTAGGTGGAGGGCGTGTTGCTGGTGAAGGACCTGGAGAAGTCGGAAACCAACACCATGGTGGAGCCGTTGGTGGGAGGAACCAGGGAGGAGCTTTGGCCAAAGGACTGGGCGACACCCAGAAACCGTTCCACGGAGGTGGAACCATGGTGAGTGGAGGAACGGGAGGAACGGAGAGGCAGACGGACCAGGGTGACATCGAAGGCCTGGAAGCCCAAGGTGAAGCGGTTGGCTCACGTGACTGAGGCGGAGCCCGGGTTTCGGCTGACCGGGGCGACGATGGAGTGAGCGAGGACGACGGGGAAACCAGAGGGAGGGAGGAGCCCAGTGAAGCCGAAGGGGTGGAGGGTCAAGGCGCAGCTGGAGACCCGGAAGTCCGTGGCGGCTGCTGAGCGATGACCGACCGAGGTTTGTCCGGATGTACAAGGGAGCCCAGTGGAGTCCTAGGGCAGACGGGCCTCGCTGGAGACGAGGGAATGCGGAGCCGGAGCGGAGTCGGCGGGCTGACAGGCCAAGATGGAGACATGGGCCTGGAGGGCCGAAGTGCAGCCGGGGACTCGGCGCGATACCGAGCTGGTGGAGGGGAAGCCTGAGGCGAGGCTGATGAGCTGCACAGAGCTAGTGGCGGAGGCAGAGCCGAGGAGCTGGATGACACCAGTGGAGCCGACGAATACAGGGAATTGGCTGAAACCAGCGGAGGAGATGGGACCAGGAAATCTGACAGGGACATCGGAGGAGGAAGATTTCCGGACGGGACCGGAGCCTCTAACAATCCGGACGGGACCGGTGAAGAAGACAAATGTTTGAGGGTGGGTACTTGGGTGGGAACTGGATCCGCGAACCACAGATCAATGAGGTTCATGTCCGCTTCTGGCTTTACGGTGGACTGATCAGCGCGCTTAGTCTCCGGGGTTTTGGTGGAATCCGATTCTGATTCCTAGACGAGCCCTGTTGGTGTCTCGGGCTCGCTGACTATGAGGGAGAGGCCGCCGTTCTGGAGCATCCAGCCCAAATACTCCAGCCACCTTCGGCTTTCTGGTCTGAGGAGGAGACGTAACGCTGGTGAGTCCATCTCTTCTGTTTGTTTTCTTTTGCGGTCGGTGATTCTGTCATGAGTTGTGATGTAGTTGTCACGAGTTGTCGAGAATGAGGACAGCAAACGAAGTTGCATACTTCCAAACAGACTTTACTGAGAATACAAGTGTATAACAATACATAACAAAAGATAATCACCGACAATGGAGAGACTCGAATAAGGAGTATAAATACACACGGCAAATGAGGGAACTAAACCGGAACAGCTGGACAAGGATTAACTAATCAGAAACCATGGTAACTAATGGGAGCTCATAACAAACATGACAGGAACTGAACTAAACTGAACATAATCGTGACAGTAGTCTCCATTCGCCTGGTGCTACAATGCCCCTGGACAGCATGTCCGCTCCTTGGTTCAGTCTCCCCGGTACATGAACTGCTCTTAGTGAAAGAAGATAGCGATGTGCCCTTAAAAGGAGGAGTAACGCCATCCTGTAAAGGGAGCATGACCTGGAACCGCCTTGGTGATTTATGAAGGCTACCACAGTCATGTTGTCCAAGCGGACCAGGATGTGGTGCCCTTTTAAGGCTGGTAGGAAGGCTTTCAGTGTCAGAAAGCAAGCAGTTGCAAGCGTTGTTCCAGGTGTGACCAGGAGCTGAACGCCAGTCGGAGGCATCTGTCTCCTGGAGGTCAGCCCCAATGGGACGCCTGACTAAAACAGGCAAGAATTGTTCCAAGGGGCCACACCTTCGATGCAGCAATGGGCTACCCTGAGAAGAAGATGTCTCAGGTGCCAAGCATGGGACAGTACATGGCTTTGAGCCAATATTGAAGGGGCCGCATGCGAAACAGGTCCACAGGAATCACAGAGGAGGTGGTCGACATTTGGCCGAGCATCCTCTGAAAATCTTTGAGGGGCTGCAAAGTCCCGCATTTGAATGAAGCCGCTAGCCGCTGAACTATCAGAGAGCGTTCCGGTGTAATCAATGCCCGCATTTGGGCTGAATTGATCACTGTTTTCAGGAAGACAATTCGCTGGCTGGGAGACAGAGAGCTCTAGGCTAAATTGATCTTTAGCCCAAGCCGCTCCAGATGGCTGAGTAGCAGCGACCTGTGGGTGATAAGTTCCTGTTCTGACCTGCCTAGCAAAAGCCAGTCGTCGAGGTTATCTATGATGTGGATGCCCATCGGCTTCAGAGAGGTAAGAGTTGCATCCATGCACTTCATAAAAGTGCATAGGCCAGAGACGGCCCAAATGGCTTAGCAATGAGTTCCTTTCCGATCTGGCTGACACAAGCCAATCGTAGAAGCAATTCATAATGCGGATTCTCATCTATCTCAGCAGGGAAGAGCTGCATCTACACACTTTGTAAAGTGTGCAGGGGCAGAGACAGTCTGAAAGCAGGACTGTATATAAGCCACACCCTCTCGAACATGAATCTCATGAATGGTCCATGAGGAGGAGCTATCTGGATGTGAAAGTAAGCATCTTTCAGATCCACCAATAAAAAAACAGCCCCCGGGGCATACCTCCGCCAGGATCCATTTCAAAGTCAGCATCTTGAATGGTCATTTCACGAGCGCATGGTTTAGATCAATGGTCTCAAACTCAATTCCTGGAGGGCCACAGCTCTGCAGAGTTTAGCTCCAACCAGCTCCAAATCACAGCTGCTTGGAAGTTTCTAGTGATCCTGAAGACCTTGATTAGCTGGATCAGGTGTGTTTGATTAGGGTTGGAGCTAAACTCTGCAGAGCTGTGGCCCTCCAGGAATTGAGTTTGAGACCACTGGTTTAGATGCTTGATAACCAGAATGGGCCTGAGCCCATCACCCCTTTTGAGAATGAGGAAGTAGTGGCTGCAAAAGCTTGACTCGCTGTTCGCTAGAGGAACCATTTTCATGGCTCCTTTTGCAAGCAGAATTTGTACTTCAGGCCAGAGAACATGAACACCATTGTCCTGCACTGAAGTTTTAATAACACCTCTGAATCGAGGAGGCCTGCGAGCGAATTGGAGCAAGAAACCTCTCTCTATGAAGCTGGAGTGCTTAAGCAGGAAGTGGTGCATGCCTGCAACAATTTCTGAGCTGCAGTGAAGCCCTTGCAAAGCTGCCAGGCAGATGGCAGCAAAGGTGTGTAGCGACCGCTAGAGGAGCTGGCTATACCCTTTTCTTTAGCATCTTCAACAGAGGTGAGGGCGGCAGACTTAGAAGAGTGGATGCACACCAAGTAGGGGTAGCGAGAGCAGCCCGTCTCAGCGAGCGCAGCCTCAGTGTGGGCATGGCCCAGGCAAGTGGTGCATTCGAATCTAGAGCTGTCAGTGATATGGAATCATTGGAGACAGTATTTTCCTCCGATCCGCCTAAAAAGATCAAACCGCTCAATGAAGACAAGGGGCTGATCGTCACGTGCAAACCACACCGATGGATCAAAGTGCAGGGTGGAGAGTGAAGCACGCAGGACCTGTGTCGGCGTGAGATCACTCAAACCCCATTGCTCAGCCCCAAAACTCCCTTGTTTCTTTCTCCGAGGCAGCTGGGAGGGGAGAAATGTGAGAGCAGGAGGAGCGGGGCCACCTTCATTGAAGAAGGCGATCTGCGAGCGAAGCACGGCGAGACTCCTGTTCTTGTAGTGAGAGCGGTCTGTCCCAGTAAGCACAGCCTCAGCTTGGGCGCTGCCCAGGCAAGCAGCGCGCTGACTGAGCCCGTGTGGATGGTGCAGGGGGTGCCCCTGCAACAATGTCACAGGAAATTTGCTCAGAAATTTGCTCTTTTAGTCCCCGGAAAGCTGCAGGGGGAGAATGCTAGGCAATCTTCCTCTGCCGGAGCTCTTCTACGGCGAGTAGCAGGCTGAGCTTCTTGCTTTGGCTTCTTGCTTCAGAGTCCAGCGAGGAGATGATCTTCGTCACTGAAGGAGAAAAGTTCTGATGAATGGCACTCTGAGCTGACTTATATAGCAGTTGGCTCCTCCCCTTATGATGTTTTATTAACAAAGTTCGGGAGGAGCACGTCAGATACCAATTAACACAAGAGGAGCGCACTCAAGTTAATCAACACCAAGAGGTAAAAATACAGCAGACTTATCCATCGAGAGTTTATCAGCATCCCTCCACCGCACCATCTCCTCACTTCGAGTTCTAACTACACTTATACGGGGGGAGTACTCTGGGTTCGGGCCATTCCTGAGCTTGGAGCCCTTCCCCGGACAGCAGGCCAAATACTCATTACTATACTAAACATCTAATTATATGTAAGTGTGAATTTGTGAATTGGCGAGTTGAAGCGCCATTTCTGCAGGTACACGAATGTGAACAAATCAGGCTTCAGTATCAGAGTAAACAGGAATTTCCTCATAAGCGTGTATATGCAATGGGAGAGACTGTTCAAAAGGGAACTGAAGAGAGCTTAAGACAAAGGAGATATCTCAATGAGACATATAAGAGGATCAGCCTTTAGTAGCCTGAGAGTAGAGTAACCTCTGTCAGAGTCATATGAATCAGAGTCATGTGAAGGCACAACTGCACCTCAGACAGCATGAGTTCGAGTCCCATCTAAAGGTACTTTCCTGCTCATGTTCCCTTCTCACCTGTCCATTTGTTTCCTCTCTCCTCCTACTGCGTCCTGACCATTAAAAGTGAAAAACCCCAATGTAATCAGAAAAGAAATAAAGGGCAACCTCTGAGCAATTAAACATCTTATAATGGAGTCTTGAAAGAGATTACAGCAAGACAATAAAGAGATATCCCATGTTTCTCACAGCCCATTCTCATTTTGGACTCCTTTCTCTCAGGACTTTCTAATGTCTCAGTTGTGTCTACTTTTACTTATCCTAAGGGATTTTAGAAGAAACATCTGAGACACTGTCGATACTAAAATGAGAAATACATGAGAATCACAACTAAGTCTCCTGAGCTTAGGAAAAGCAAACACTGAGCAATACATATTTCCTCTGGAAGTACACTGAGTATTAATGTGATCATCATGAAATCTAATTTACATAAAGACAAGCATCACAGTTGAAAAATTATGATTAATTTACACAGAACCAAAGCCAATCTCCAAAGTGAAGCTATAAATGACTGAAATTATCTGGATTCAGATTTCCTTAACATACAACCCCACATCAGAAAAAGTTGGGACAGTATGGAAAACGCAAATAAAAAAAGAAAGTAGTGATTTCTAAATTTACTTTGACTTGTATTTCATTGCAGACAATATGAACAAAATATTTCATGTTTTGTCTGGTCAACTTCATGTCATTTGTAAATATACATCCTTTCCTGTCATTCAGACCTGCAACACATTCCAAAAAAAGTTGGGACAGGAGCAATTTAGGGCTAGTAATGAGGTAAATTGGTTAAATAATGATGTGATTTGAAACAGTTGATGTCAACAGGTGATTGTAATTATGATTTGGTACAAAAGCAGCATCCAAGAAAGGTCTAGTCCTTTAGGAGCAAAGATGGGCCGAGGATCGCCAGTTTGCCAACAAATACATGAGAAAATTATTGAAATGTTTAAAAACAATGTTCCTCAAAGAAAGATAGGAAGAGATTTGGATATTTCACCTTCAACAGTGCATAACATAATTAAAAGATTCAAGGAATCTGGAGGAATTTCAGTGCGTAAAGGACAAGGGCGCAAGCCTAAGCTGAACAACCGTGATCTCCGATCCCTCAGGCGGCACTGCATCAAGAATCGTCATTCATCTATAAGCGATATCACCACATGGGCTCAGGACTACTTTGGCAAACCTTTGTCAAGTACCACAATACGTAGTTACATCCACAAATGCCAGTTAAAACTGTACTGTGCCAAAAGGAAGGCCTATGTTAACAGTGTCCAGAAGCGCCGTCGACTTCTCTGGGCTCGGAGGCATCTGGGATGGACCATCACACAGTGGAAACGTGTACTGTGGTCAGATGAATCAGTATTTCAGGTATTTTTTGGGAGGAATGGACGCCGTGTGCTCCGGACCAAAGAAGAAAAGGATCATCCAGACTGTTACCAGCAACAAGTCCAAAAGCCAGGGTCTGTCATGGTATGGGGTTGTGTCAGTGCCCTTGGCAAAGGTAACTTGCACTTCTGTGATGGCACCATTAATGCTGAAAAGTACATAGAGATTTTGGAGCACAATATGCTGCCTTCAAGAAGACATCTTTTCCAGGGACGTCCATGCATATTTCAACAAGACAATGCAAAACCACATTCTGCACACATTACAAAGTCCTGGCTGCGGAGGAAGAGGGTACGGGTACTTGACTGGCCTGCCTGCAGTCCTGACCTGTCTCCAATAGAGAATGTGTGGCGCATTTTGAAGCGCAAAATGCGACAACGAAGACCCCGTTCTTTTGCCCACCTTAAGACTTGTTTGCAGGAAGAATGGGACAAAATTACACCTGGTGTCTTCAGTCCCTAAACGTCTTTTAAGTGTTGTGAAAAGGAATGGCAACATTACAAAGTGGTAAATGCTTTACTGTCCCAACTTTTTTTGGAATGTGTTGCAGGTCTGAATGACAGGAAAGGATGTATATTTACAAATGACATGAAGTTGACCAGACAAAACATGAAATAGTTTGTGTTCATATTGTCTGCAATGAAATACAAGTCAAAGTAAATTTAGAAATCACTACTTTCTTTTTTTATTTGCATTTTCCATACTGTCCCAACTTTTTCTGATTTGGGGTTGTAAATTCTCTGTCACGGCATTTAACTTGTACTTTGCGAGAATTATATATTTTGTCAAAGAGCGGGTGAACATTTCACTTCATTATTTTACGTTGCTTAATCAAAGCCTAGTTTATGAAAGATTGTGTTGATAAAGGTTTACGGTGTATTTTCAGCAAACAGTGAAGCTCTTCTTGCAGTTGCTGTTCATTTCTGCTGTTGTGTGCAGTGTGAATGCTGTAAACGTTTAATATGGTGCTGATATAAACAAATATGAAACGTGTCAGCAATATTTCATCAGTGTCTAGTGTTAAATACCTGTTTCTCTGTGCTGAAGCTGATACAGTGTCATGGTTTTTATGGTCATCCATCGTACACAGAACACATATACATTTCTGGTCAGTGCGACAGAAAACCTCAAGGAGCTTCTCATGTTTCTGGCAGATCATCTCCTGCAGTCGTCCAGTGGCATCAGTCAGATTGTGTATCTTTCCTTTAAAGAAACTCTCATGTTGTTCAAGGTGATTCTGACAGTAAGAGTTCAGACACACCAGACAGGACTTGACAGCTTTGTATTTTCTTCCAGTACAGACGTCACACTGAACATCTCCAGCTCCAGCAGTAAGTTTGGTCTTCTTCGGCTTCTCCACCATTTCAGCCAATATGGTGTTTTCTGCCATTTTACTGCTTGAATACAGAGACACAAACACACAACAGCTCAACTACACTTCAGTGTCTCTTTCCCTGAACTGATGAGTTTAAATACTTTCCTGGTTCTGTGTTTGAGTGACGTGTGTAAAACAGGTGTGTCTGCGAGTCTGTAAAGCAGGTTCCTCATTCCTGCTGAGTTTAGTTTCGACACACCTGACTGTTATTAAAGTAAACACAAAGACCGTGGCTGTTTCTGAATTCCAAGAACGCAGAGAACGGACTTGTGTTCTCATGGAAACCATTATTGCAAGGTTTCCTTGGAAGGAGGAAGGAGGAAGGATGCGAGGACACAGAACTCACTCTTATGAGAATTGAGATGTACTGCATTCTTGCTTAACTGACCGCAGTCACAGCACAAGCTGCGGCCAATGAAAAATAAATATAGCATAACATTACAAACAAATATCATAACTTATTAAAACATTTCATACTATTATAGATATTATTTTCATATAATTCTATATCTTTTATTTTACAGCATTATACGTTTAACTATGACAATGTCAAGATTCATTTGAATATGCCAATAAAAATGCAGACTTTCTCCGGGTCTCATAACTGTCAGACCTGTGTTCTCTGTGTCTCGTGTTTCCCCACCTCTCGTGCCCATATTTGGTTAGTTCCTGTTCCTGTCCTCATTTGTAATTATCAGTTCCCAGCCCTGTGTCTTTAGTTAATTTGTCCCCAGCCCTGTGTTGTTAATTATCTAGTTTAGTCTCCCCTTTAAAAGCCCTGTGTTTCCCTGCCTCTGTGTTCAGTCTTAACGTCATTAGTGGTGTACTGTGTCTCCCGTGATCTCTATGTGGTTTTGGGAAATAAAGTGTTTGAAAGCTGTTCCTCGCCTCCTGGCTCCCGGAGTACACCGTAACAATAACGTTATTAAAATTAAGCAAAACGATAAATGTTTACTTTCAACTTCAAGAGACATCGAGTTATAAATAAATATAGATATGAAGTCAAAGCAAGCGAGAGCGAGTTTAAAGCTTACAGGCTTCTGCACACCGGCCGCCCGGAGCGTCTTCTGGGATTTCTGGCTCAATTCTCTCAAGTCTGCACTCGATACATCCTCGATATCAAGAACATATCCGGGAACTTTCATGCATTCTTTTCATTTCATACTTGCGTTCTTGAGTATTGGAACTGAACTTCGACGGTCGATGATGACGTAGAACGAGAACACAAGGACACAAGATGAAGAACGCATATTGAGAAACAGCCCTTGACTAGTTGAATCAGGTGCGTTTAATTAGAGATCAAACTAAACTCTGTGGGAAAGTGACTCAGAATGGGGAACCCTGATAATGAAATGTTTATATGTAACGGAGGCCAGTGACTGACGCTAGTGGCTGCAGCCATTTAGCCTCCTTGTTAGCGCATCCGCCTCCCATGCAGGAGATCGAGGGTTCGAGACCCGTTACAAATAGATGTCAGTCTCAGACAAACACTCAAAGAACACAAGTTACAGAGGAGCAGGACAACACCCTTAAAAACTACACTAATACTGCATCCTAATTACTAAACTTGTACTGCAGGACTGAAAACTGTGTTCAGATTTAAAGTTCCTTCATGACCACACTGATGGATCTGTTTTCTCAATCTTCAGTCAGCTTGCAGGAGCTGAACTGCCACTCCAGCCAGTTAGGCGACAACTGAATGAAATCAGATTTACCCATTTGGAAGTTATACACCTTCTGGATTTTAGTAATTTAAGCTTAATAAATTAAATAAAACTGTTGCAATAATTTTCTATTTCTATACATTTTTTAATTACATAGAATAATTAAACACATTTATTTGCTTTCATGTCTGTCTGTTTGGTTACTGCCGCTACTGATGGCTTCATCCAGCCAGTTACTACTGAGCTATGAGTTTAGGCCAAAAATGCATTCCCTACCACTATCACTGCAAGGAAATGCATAATTTTCTTATTGTGAATATATTCTTATGAATCTATCAAGCACTTGTAGCGAAAGACATGATGCCTCAGAGCACAGTGGAGAACAACAGGTTTAAATTGATGGACTTCAGGTACAGCTTCCAGACAAAAATACATATTTATGAAGAGTGCTGTGGAAAGCTGGAAATTCACTCACACACACACACTCACACGCACACTTACTGTTACAACCCTGGCTCTAGGAAAGTAACACAAAGGACACAGAACTCAAGTCTGCCAATTAAAAATAAGGTATATTAGATTATAGAAGGAAAACAGTGACTGTGGTGGTAACAAGCTATATCAATGAAACATTTAAATAAAGTTATTTGTGTGAACACATATTGCTGATATTTGTCTTTTCGTTCATTTAAAGTTAATGATGTTTGTGGTCACAGTTTCATGCACTGATACTTCATGTCGGATACGAATCACGACTGACCATTACTGAGTAACCTACACATAAATGTGGTTCCCTTACAATGTTATCAAGATTTTTACATAAAAAAACATCATCATTTAAAAGTAAAAGGCTATTTTCTATCCTGTTTTAATCCCCCTCATCAGAACACTCTGTTTTATTACGTGTGGTGGATTGTAGACTTGGAAGTAAACGCCCACTGCTATGATTGGCTAATAGTTGTGTATGTTTGACAGCCTACATCCTTCACAGACGGATGCATAAATTCTCATATCAAACAATCTGTAATAACAGACAAAGCAATAGTGACCACGAAAAAACCATCCCCCTGCTGAACGAGCTGAATGCCTTCTTTGCTCACTTTGAGGCACAAAACAGCACCACTACACAGAAGGCTCCACCTCCTCCCGGCGACCAGGTGATGATGCTGTCCCCGGACAGCATGAGGAGATCCCTCAGCAGGATCAATGCACGCAAAGCTCCGGGTCCTGACAACATTCCTGGGCGTGTACTGAGAGACTGTGCAGTGGAACTCACTGATGTTTTCACAGACATTTTCAACATCTCACTATGTCAGGCTGTTGTCCCCACATGCTTCAAAGCTACCACCATCATTCCAGTCCCGAAGAAGTCATCTCCATCCTGCTTCAATGACTAAAGTCCAGTCGCACTTACTCCTATCATCATGAAGTGCTTTGAACAACTAGTCATGCACCACATCAAGTCTGTCCTCCCCCCCTCCCTGGACCCCTTCCAGTTTGCATATCGGTCCGACCGCTCGACCGATGACGTCCATCGCCACTGCCCTCCACCCAGCCCTCACACATCTGGACAAAAAAGACTCGTATGTCAGAATGCTGTTCATAGATTTCAGTTCAGCATTCAACACAATCATCCCTCAACAGCTCACTCACAAATTGGTCAGCTGGGGCTCAACACCTCTCTGTGCAACTGGCTGTTGGACTTCCTGACTGGGAGACCTCAGGCAGTACGAGTCGGCATTAACACATCCAGCAGCATCACACTGAACACAGGGGCCCCCCAAGGATGTGTGCTAAGACCCCTCCTCTTCACTCTGCTGACCCACGACTGCACACCGTCACACAACTCTAACCTTTTCATTAAGTTTGCGGACGACACGACTGTGGTGGGTCTCATTAGCAACAGAGATGAGACAAACTACAGGAGTGAGGTGAGCCGCCTGGCCGGGTGGTGCAGTGACAACAATCTCTCTCTGAATGTGGAAAAGACAAAGGAGATTGTTGTTGACTCCAGGAGAGTGCACACTCAGCATGCTCCTCTGACCATCAACGGTGCGACTATGGAGAAAGTGAGAAGCACCAAGTTCCTGGGTGTGCACATCACAGAGGAGCTCTCCTGGACTAACAACACTGCAGCAATAGCCAAGAAAGCACAGCAGCGTCTCTACTTCCTCCGCAAACTGAGAAGAGCCAGAGCCCCGGCCTCCATCATGTGCACCTTCTACAGAGGCACCATCGAGAGCATCCTGACTAGCTGCATCACTGTGTGGTATGGCGCTTGCAATGCATCCTGCCGCAAGACCCTTCAACGCATAGTTAGTGAGAGCAGCTGAGAAGATCGTTGGTGTCTCTCTCCCCTCCCTCCAGGACATTTACAGCACCCATCTCACCCGCAAAGCCCGCTGCATTGCAGGTGATCCCACCCACCCGACACACAGCTTCTTCAGTCTGCTGCCATCAGGGAGGAGACTGCGGAGTCTCCAGGCGAGGACCAGCAGACTGAAGGACAGCTTCATTCATCAGGCTGCCAGGAAGCTCAACTCTCTCCTGTCTCCCCCCCCCCTCCTCTCCCTCTTTTACCCCATGCACCACTGAACTCTGACACTACGACCCCCCCCCCCCCCCCCCCCCCCTCCCCAGCTCCCCACATCCCCAGGACCTTCCACCCCCCCCCACTTACAAACTGTGACCCGCACCAGTCACTTTGTGCAGCATTGCATCAGATCACTACCTCATCCAGCATTGACTGCAAACTACCTCTTTCTGACAGTCTGATTAAAGACTGTCCTCTGAGATCTTATCACTTTAACAGACTGATAAGCTCCTTTGCACTACACATTATATCTGCACAGTTTTGTTTTTAACTGGTTTGCACTATCTGCCATGTGCCTATGCCACTTTATCTATCTCTTTTTTTATACAATGTCCTCATTTGTATATCTGTATAGTTTGTATGTACATATGTTTAAACTGTATTAATGTTAACTGTATGCACCAAGGGTCAGAGAGTAACGCAATTTCAATTCTCTGTATGTATGTGCTGTACATGTGGCAGAATTGACAATAAAAGCAGACTTGACTTGACTTGACTTGTAATACTCACACTTGTGTGTTGCAACATTACTGTCGGATGCAACATAGTCGGCACAGCATCGTCTTTTAGTTTCAATCTTTCTGAAAATCCTGCATCAAATTGTGCCTTGTTTGTAAACAAATCCATGGTAAAATGAAGTGAACAAACGACCAAGTTCTTCTGTTAGGGATAAGAAGGAAGGCAATGCGTGAGACGCAACGGTGATTTGGTTCCAAGATGGCGGCTCGTTAGTCTGTTGGTGTTTGTGCATTGTAGTTTCATTTTTTATTTATTTTCGCCTAAGTGGACTGTTGCTGTTTTAAAATCCAGTTTTAGAAGTTTACTGATTATTTTCAAACATATATGAACTTCATTCTCAACGCTAAAATCACTTTAATTTGATCCCTGGTCTCTCAGCATGGATTCGTTCGTGCGTGGATTCGTTCGTGAACAGCGTTGTATGTATCGACACGCCGCGCTCAAAATTGACGAATCTGCCTGATAGTAGCTTGCTGTTTTGGGATTGGAGCTGGACTTTTAACATTCTGACTTTGTTTGTCTGGAATACGGGCTTTATAACGGCTGTTCTGTTGCATCGTACTCGAGCACTAGATCTAAGACTGGGTGAAAGGGAGCCCTGCAAACATGTCCTTGTGGGGCCCATGCTGGCTTTTTGCGGGCACAGTGGGCTAGGGTCAGCCCACACCATACCTAAACAGGCCCAATGCAGGCTTGCCCAGGCGAGGCCCGCAGCTTTGGGCTCACTGCAGGCCCTCAGTGAGCAGGCCACACTAGTGGACTGCCCACATTAATCCTATAATGGCCCAGTGTGGGCCAGCCCGTTCAGGCCCAGAGCAACTTTTGTATCCTTTGGGCCCATGCAGGTTTTGTGTAGGCAGCCCTGTAATGCAACTAGGGGAATACAAACAACATTGACTGGCCATTCTTTAGCCACTCAATTGAACTTGGAATGGCTCAAACCAAAAGAGACCTTTTCAGAACCTAGGCCAGAAATCCTCAAATCTGTCTCACGAGATCCACTTTCCTGCAGAGTTTAGTTCTAACCTTAATCAAACACACCTGAGCATGACTTCAGGATCATTAAAAAATCACAGGTAGGGTGAGTTTGATCAAAGTTGGTGCTAAACTCTGCAGGAAAGTGGATCTCACAAGCCATATTTGAGGTGTAACAGACATGAGCCTGTTAACAAGAATGTTGTGGGCAGTTTTCTTCCTTACCACTAGGGGTGCTAGGGTGTTTTAGGTTTCCTTAGGGAGTTAGCAATAGCAAGCAGCAGTAGCCAGCATGATTCACCTGCTGAACACAATAGCCGTGTCCCAAAGTTTAGGGTACGCACTTCGAAGTCCACGGACTTGGAAGGCCATGCCTCTGAAGTGCACGAAGGACCCTCCGAAGTCCATGAGACGCTCCGCCTTCGCAAGATTTCCTAATTGCACCACCAGGTGTCCCATATTGCCACTCCTGTCGCATAGCAACGTTGCGAGAGGAGAGCTGCCATCCTGACAGGATAGGTGGAGCCAGAATTGCTCTTTTTTTGTTTTTATGTCATAATGGAGGAGACGGTGATTAGCCAAGACCGAGGCCAGGTAAGTTACACTGGTTTGCTGCGTCCTTAATTGCTGGATTACAACTTTAAGTGCTGGTATTGGCTATGAGTTTATTTGAATAATGTAATGATATGAAAAACTACAAAACACACACACACACACACAGCAGTTCAAATGCTGACTGATAACTTACAAAGGTGCGATTTTATAAAGTTTATTGTCTTGACCATGGTGATCATATGTAAACAGGTTTGCAACCCAGACATTTTAGGCAGTTAAGCATAGAAATAAAAGTGTGAATAATAATAATAAATAAAAATTTAAAAAAAACACTAGGGCAGTGTACAGCTAATACAGTGTTCAGTGCAGCTGTCACAGCTGAACAGTGCCCTGTATGGCCAGTCAGAGTCCTTCAGATGCAGCCTCTGATATAGTTAGCAACAATTTGTTAATATTCTGACAATAGACGTTACTTTCATTTTCAAAATAATCAGTGGTGGACTGTAAGGAAGTACATTCATTGAGTATTCTCGTACAAATGTGAAATACCAAGTTTTCTTCTTTTTTTTCCTCACAGGACAGCAACACTATAAAAATATGGTCTTTTACAACATGATGCATTGTTGTAGATTAAACTACCCAACAGTATGAAGTAGGCAACTTTAAATTTAATAACCTTGAATATATTCAGAAGTAAAATGCAACATACACAGTAGTGCAGCAGTAATATTAATGCAAAACCATCCTGACAAATTCTTTTTTCAGAACAATACCTTTACCTTTACTCTCAATACCTTAAGTCTATAGAGTATGTAAGATAAATGTTATATAAATATTAGTTCTTAGGTTCTTTAAGTAAATCCTGCGTTAATGAGATCGCGCTTCCTATTGAGGGCGCTATTGCCCAATGAGTTCGAAGAGTCTGCAGCAGAGCTATGGAGAACTGCTGTGGGTGAGTCGATTTTGTTGTAGCTCCACACTAAAAGTTAAAAATATCGTTTCATGTGAAATGTTAGACACTGGTTGAAAAGTATTGAACATCATAGACATTGATTGATTTGTGGAGTGTGTTTTCTTTTTATATATGTGTTATTTTGATACTTTTATTTCCGTTTTGATGTACTCTTTTCCACGTGCGCCATTTTGCCATGTGCTAATGAAGTGAAACGTATTCTGAATAGGTGGAACTATAACGTGACTGAACTTTCCATTTGTCTCCTACTGCTCTGTGTGCAGGTAATTATTTCTTTATTATATAGTGGTTACGAGCTTATTCAGTTGTGCATTTTCTGTATTTTTAAGTAAATGTTTTATGCTAATTGTGTTTTGTAAAGCACTTAATTTGTGGTTTTACTAAGAAATTTTGTATTTCATTAACTTCTCATACATACAGAGTTCCCATAAAATGGATGATGTAAGCAGTGTAATTTATGTAACTCATATTATCCATTACTTTATATTTAGTTTTTCTATTCATGTTATTCATGCTTGATTTAAAATGTCTATACGATCACAAAGCAATAAGTTTAATAAGAAAAAGACAGAAGGAAAAGACAACACTGAATTGTTTAGAAAAAATGTTTAATTGTCATGGAGAAATTTACATATTTCAGATTCCTGTATTATTGTTGTCTGTTTTGTTTAGAACACCATACTGTTTACTGTAATATTAAGTGCAGCAGAGCTATGGAGAACTGCTGTGGGTGGAACTATAACGTGACTGAACTTTCCATTTGTCTCCTACTGCTCTGTGTGCAGGCATCAAATAAATTCTAACATCATCCATGTCCAGAGTGTGAGTGCTGATGAAGGGTGGGACAAACCGGGTCAGATAAAGGCAGAAAAAGGTCACATTGGTGCCGTGACTCAGGACTTCAGTCAAGGTGGTCGAAGATCATCCAAACATCGAACCGGCGGGCCTGTCTTCATTCATCACTGCACAGGACCTTCAGCTAAGCTCTTATTAGTTATTTCAGGACTTTAAACAAACGTCAGGAAAAGACTCTTGAATAGACACTCTGAAGTGGTTTGACATTATTGAATTTGGGTTTCACAGCATTTATAGAACAGTTTATGCATTTTTTTTTTTCTTTTCACACTTGTATACCCTTATTGCTTGATGATGGAAAATGCAAGGTTGACCGAATCACGTTATGTGGACACTCCTGTTAGTGTTGGTCGAGGGAGAGGTCTTTTAGTGACACCAATTCCCTTCCCAGACATTAGCCCTAGCTCTACTATGTGTAGTGTAAACAACGGTATAGGCATAGAAGCAAATGCAGTTCCAGCTCTAACCGCTAATGTGAACCCAGTTCATTTGAATCATACCAGTTCTGAAACTGCTCAGCCAATTAACACATCGACTCCAGTCTATACCAGTGACATAATGAGTCAGATGGGTAACATAGTGCAGCAAGTAGGTCTTCAGCTGGCAGATAGTAACCTTGCACATTTGAATTTGCACAGTCAAACTGAAGCTGCATCTAAGCATATTCAGAATGATCATGATAGTAGATGCAAACCTGACCAAAGCTCCATGTCAAGTACCTCACAGATCCAAGTTGTGCGTCAAAGGGAAGTTAAAGATCCTCCGATTTTCAGAGGTGACGCATCAGACACTGTTACACTCGATGAGTGGGTGGAGCTCATGAAAAACTTCATAAGGAAGGGGTTTCTGCCTACTGAAGAGCAAGGTGAAGAGATTTTAATCCACCTGAGAGGCAAAGCCAAGGATGTTGTTAAAGTGGGGATGCTGTCAAGCGGTTTAGATATCAGAACAAATCCTGATGCAATCTACACACTATTGCGGAAGCATTTCAGCTGCCAACAGTATTCTCCTATTCCATTGCAAGATTTCTACACCACTCTTCCAGTACCTCAAGAGGATCCCTTCGATTACTGGTTGCGCTTGAACCGTACTGCAGACGTCACAGCTGAGTGTCTAAAGCAACAGGGTAAGGTGCTGGATAATCAACTGATTGAAGTCACACGCATGTTCATCAGGAATTGTCCAGACTCGGATCTAGCACTGACATTTCGCTCAAAAACCATTGACAAATGGACAGCTTATGAAGTGCAAGAGATCCTGAATGAGTATCATTCAGAGAAAAATCTCAGAGCCACAGGAAAAGGACATAGACCAAGTGAATGTGAAAAGAAATTTTCTGTGAATGAGATGCATGTAAGTCCTAGTACGTGCCCAGTGAAAGTTGAACAGGATTCACTTCAGTCAAAACAGTCGGAGAATATGGCTCTGGAAAAGGTGATCGATATGCTGGAGAGAGTTCTGATGAATAATAGTGGTAATGCACAAGCGACTAAGGAGAACAGGAAAAGAAGTAACTTGCCCAGAATTCCAGGCTTGAATGATGCACCATGCTTAGTGTGCAAGGACACCTCACATTCTGCTTTTACTCACTGCAAAATTCATAGGCTCTGTTTCCAGTGTTTTTCGCCTGACCATCCAAGGAACCGCTGTCCAAAGGAAAGGAAGGATGCTTCCTCAATCAACCAGCAGTCAAACTAAGTGATCTACGTGTGAGGGAGGATCACGTAGATCTTGAAAGTAAATCTCCCATGTCCAGTTTTGATGATTTAATGGATTATGAGTCGTGTCAAATGCTCGGTGATGTATCGACAGACAAAACAGTCATCTTTCAGGGAGTACAAAAAGTCCCAAAAGCTGATAGCTTGTTTTACACGTCTGTTTCAGTTGAGAAGGATCTTATCCTTAAAGCTTTAATCGATAGTGGATCAATGGCGTGTACTATCAGCAAGTCTGCTGAAGACAGTTTGCTGAAAAGTAACTCAGATATGACAAGTCAGTCAGCACAAGATATTGTCATTGTTGGTTGTGGTGGCCATCAAGTTACCCCTACCGCAGTCTATGATCTTAAAGCTACAGTGTACGGCTGCTCCATGATAATTCCTGCTTTGGTTGTGCCTGGGCAGACTGAAGAGATGATTTTGGGCACAAATGTCATAAAGAGACTTCTGATGCAATTGAGAGAAACCAACGGTTACTGGAAGCTCATGGCTAAGTCAAGTAACAATGAGAGTGATGAATGCTCTTTATTTCTATCTCTTTTCGCTAACACAGAAAGATGGAGAGGTGAATCCATACCTGAGAAAGTTGGTACTGTAAAATTACAGCGGAGTGTGACGTTAGAGCCACAAACTGAACATCTGGTTTGGGGTAAGCTACCACAGTCTTCTGTCTTGTCAGTAGGTAGCACCGTTATTGTGGAACCAACAGAGTCCAGAGCGAGACCAAGGCAAATATTGGTTGGAAGGGTCATAACACCACTATGGGGAGATGGTTCTATCCCCCTGAAAGTCATCAACCCCACTAATCACAGAGTTGTGTTAAAGAGAAATGCAAAAATAGCCGACGTGTCACCTTGTATTGCTGTTCAAGATTTACCGCTGCCAAAACAGATTCAGTCAAATCTGCAGTATACTGAGGAACCCTTACCTCTTAGATCCAGTGATGAGATGAAACAGGTCTTGAGTGACTTGAACCTTGATGATCTTGATTTGGAGTCATGTGAAGTGTCAGCCCACTGGAAAGACAAGTTGTTACACATTATTGAGACGTATGAGTCAGTTTTCTCAAGAGACAAAATGGACTTTGGAGAGGCTAAAGGCTTTGTCCATCGGATTAACCTCACTGATGACAGACCTTTCCGTTTTCCATACAGGCGTATACCACCAAGCCAGTATGCCAAACTGAGAACAGTGTTGAATGAGATGGAGGAAAAGGGAATCATCCGCAAGTCACATAGTGACTATGCGTCCCCTCTTGTACTAGTTTGGAAGAAGAACGGCGATCTCAGGATCTGCACTGACTTTAGGTGGTTAAACGCGAGGACTGTCAGAGACGCCTACCCTTTACCACACCAGTCTGACGTGTTAGCTGCATTGGGTGGCAACGCGTTCTTCTCAACCATGGATCTTACCTCAGGGTATTATAACGTCCCTCTAGAGGAAGAACACAAAAAGTACACTGCCTTCACTTCCCCATTTGGCCTTCATGAGTATAATAGGCTTCCTCAAGGTCTCTCCAATAGCCCAGCCACTTTCATGAGAATGATGATGTCTGTCTTTGGAGATGAGAATTTCAGCAGTGTCCTCTGTTACCTTGATGATTTGATGGTGTTTGCCCCTTCTGAGTCCGTAGCCCTTCAACGTCTTGAAATGGTTCTCTCGCGGTTGTCACATCACAATCTGAAGTTGGCTCCAAAGAAGTGTTGTTTCCTGAGACGATCAGTTAAATTTCTTGGACACATAATAAGCGAGGAAGGGATTAAGACTGATCCTGGGAAAGTTGAGGCAATCAACACAATTCAAGCTTCTGATCTGATGGAACCTGATGGAAAAACACCATGTCAGAAAAAGATCAGGTCCTTTCTTGGAATGGTTCTGTATTATCAACATTTTATTGAAGGATGTTCAGCGAAAGCTAAGCCTCTATTCAAGCTGACATCAGGTGCAGTCAAACAGACTCCTGTCACGAAAGGACGCAAACCAAGAAAGAAAGTTAGTTACCTCAAACTATCCCCAGCTGACTGGACAACGGATTGTGAAGAAGCTTTGCTCACACTAAAACTGGAACTGACAAAAAATGTAACACTGGCTCACCCAGACTTTGACCGACCTTTCATTTTGGCTGTCGATGCATCTTTCGATGGAGTTGGAGCTGTATTGTCGCAAGTTCTGCAAGGTGAAGAGATTGCCAGACCCGTAGCCTTTGCAAGTAGAACTCTGTCTCGCTCACAAATGAACTATCCAGCTCACAGATTAGAGTTCTTTGCCTTAAAGTGGGCTATCTGTGAGAAGTTTAGCCATTGGCTGAGGGGACGACACTTTACGGCATGGACTGACAATAATCCTCTCACATATATTCTGACAAAACCTCGACTTGATGCATGTGAGCAGCGATGGGTGGCAAAACTTGCTTCTTACAGTTTTGATCTGAAGTATGTCCCGGGAACAAAAAATGTTGTCGCGGATGCTCTGAGCCATGAGCCATTTGTTCAGTCTTGCATAGGACATCGCCTTATTACTGAACCATACTTATCTCTCTTGAAGAATGTCAGTGGTGTTGTTGACAACTCTGTCCAAGAGGCTTTCAAGTGTGCAAGTAACCATCAGGTGGTTCAGGGAGTTGTCGAAGGTTCTCGTGACACAACCAGTGATGAACTCTCACCTTCAGGTTCTTCTGGGAGCCAGGAAGTTTCTGCATTGTTGGCAGCACACATTACTGGGGGTTTGAGTGAAGTATTGGGGACAGTACCAGCCATCCCGCAACCGCAACAGTTTGACCCTCCTTTGCAGCACAGCAACATCGTAAATGCACAGGGGCAGGACAGCACCTTGTGTCGGATTCTGTATTACATTGAGAGATGTCAGAAACCATCTAAGAAAGAACAAGCAAAGGAATCCACAAGTGTGCGGAGACTGTTGAAGCACCATGACAAACTTGTTGTCTGTAATGGAGTACTATATAAAGTGAAAAGGGATCCGAAGCTAAACAAGAAACTCTACCTGTTTATTGTACCTGCTTCTTTGAAATCACAAGTTCTTCATGGAATTCATGATGCAGCAGGACATCAAGGACGTAGTAGAACACTGTCACTTGCAAGACAACGATTCTTCTGGATTGGAATGCAGAAAGATATTGATGATTACGTGAAGAATTGTCGCCGATGTGTGGTTGGAAAAACCTCGGAACCCAATGCTTGTGCTCCGCTAGAAAGTATTCGAACATCGGAACCCCTAGAACTGGTCTGCATCGACTTTTGGTCGGCAGAGATCAGAGAAGGAAAGTCTGTGGATGTGCTGATTGTGACGGATCATTTTACGAAAATGGCCCATGCATTTCCATGCCAGAATCAGTCAGCCAAACAAGTTGCGAAAAGGCTCTGGAATGATTTCTTTCTAGTTTATGGATTCCCCAAAAGAATTCATTCTGATCAGGGGGCTAATTTCGAGAGCAAGCTAATCAAGGAACTGTTGACCATGGCGGGTGTAGACAAGTCACATACAACACCATACCACCCATGGGTAACGGCATTGCCGAGAGGTTCAACAGGACTCTTGGAAGCATGATCAGGACATTGCCTCCTAAAGCAAAATCAAAATGGCCACAGATGCTACAGCAACTTACCTTCTGTTACAACTGCACAGAACATGAGACAACGGGTTTTGCGCCATTCTTTCTTATGTTTGGCAGAGTTCCTCGTCTCCCAATTGACGTCCTGTTTCAGAATGTGCTTCTAAATGAGGATGTGGTGGATTACAAAGATTTTGTGTCGAAGCTGAGGAAAGACTTGCGGGAAGCAGCTCACATAGCACGGATGCACACTCTGAAAGAACAGGAACGACATGGCAGACTCTATAACAGAAAGGTGAAGGGCTGTCCACTGACTGTTGGTGATAGAGTACTGGTTGCGAACCGAGGTGAAAAAGGTAGAAGAAAAGTTGCTGACAAATGGGTGTCATCCCCATATGAAGTCATGGTTGTGTATCCTGACATCAATGTTTACAGGATTCGGGAAATCAACTCAGACAAAGTGAGAGTAGTCCATAGAAATTTTTTGTTACCTGTGAACTTCCTACCAGTTGATGAACCTCAGGAACAGGATGAAAAGGACAATGACGCGAATGATGTAACTGATGTTCAAGGAAGCAAAGTTGATCATGATGACAGAACTGCAAACTGGATATTAAGTAATCCTGATGGTTTTGATGAGGAGGTTGGACATACAAACTGTACAGACTTACCTGATGTGTCTGATTGTGTGTCAGAGATACTGGACTCTGCAAATACTGATGCTGGGAACCTGCAGGAAAGAAATGACGCCAATGTGATAAGTGACGTTCAACGAAGTGATATGAATGTGACAAGTGATGTTGATTTGCCTGAAGTAGGAGGTCAAGACTCTAACTCAACTCAAGGAGAACAAGTCACAGATGAGGTCACAAAGGAGCCTGTGGTGTGCACACAGCCAAGGCATGTAGAGGCTGAAATAACTCGAACTAGGCTTGGCAGAGTCATTAAGCCTCCCAAAAGACTGATTTATGAAATGAACAAACAACACATAGACAGTTCAGACTCTACAGTGAGTTCTTTCGTTTATTTAGTTAAAAGCATTTTCACATAAAAAAGGTTACATTTGATTTCATGCTTCAAGTTGAGAACACAAAGGAAATAGACTGATACAGAGATTATAAATCAAATAATGAGTTGGTACATAGTTGATTTTTTTTTTGAGGTGTAACAGGCATCTCTTTAGTCTACTATGAGATTGGGGTTAGGCGCCTCCCTTAGTCTTTATGTACTCCTTATGGGAGAATCTATGATTGACAGCTAAATTGTACTCCATATGCATTTTTTTTCTTCTCTTCCTTGTTGATTGAAAATAGAAAGTTGGAGTTCTATATACTTTTTTTTTCCCTCTTTCTTTACTGTTGGTTTTTCTTATCGTTATGTACCCATTAAGCAGGATTTAAGGGGGGTGTATGCAACGAGATAAATGTTATATAAATATTAGTTCTTAGGTTCTTTAAGTAAATCCTGCGTTAATGAGATTGCGCTTCCTATTGAGGGCGCTATTGCCCAATGAGTTCGAAGAGTCTGCAGCAGAGCTATGGAGAACTGCTGTGGGTGAGTCGATTTTGTTGTAGCTCCACACTAAAAGTTAAAAATATCGTTTCATGTGAAATGTTAGACACTGGTTGAAAAGTATTGAACATCATAGACATTGATTGATTTGTGGAGTGTGTTTTCTTTTTATATACGTGTTATTTTGATACTTTTATTTCCGTTTTGATGTACTCTTTTCCACGTGCGCCATTTTGCCATGTGCTAATGAAGTGAAACGTATTCTGAATAGGTGGAACTATAACGTGACTGAACTTTCCATTTGTCTCCTACTGCTCTGTGTGCAGGTAATTATTTCTTTATTATATAGTGGTTACGAGCTTATTCAGTTGTGCATTTTCTGTATTTTTAAGTAAATGTTTTATGCTAATTGTGTTTTGTAAAGCACTTAATTTGTGGTTTTACTAAGAAATTTTGTATTTCATTAACTTCTCATACATACAGAGTTCCCATAAAATGGATGATGTAAGCAGTGTAATTTATGTAACTCATATTATCCATTACTTTATATTTAGTTTTTCTATTCATGTTATTCATGCTTGATTTAAAATGTCTATACGATCACAAAGCAATAAGTTTAATAAGAAAAAGACAGAAGGAAAAGACAACACTGAATTGTTTAGAAAAAATGTTTAATTGTCATGGAGAAATTTACATATTTCAGATTCCTGTATTATTGTTGTCTGTTTTGTTTAGAACACCATACTGTTTACTGTAATATTAAGTGCAGCAGAGCTATGGAGAACTGCTGTGGGTGGAACTATAACGTGACTGAACTTTCCATTTGTCTCCTACTGCTCTGTGTGCAGGCATCAAATAAATTCTAACATCATCCATGTCCAGAGTGTGAGTGCTGATGAAGGGTGGGACAAACCGGGTCAGATAAAGGCAGAAAAAGGTCACATATAGAGTATGTAAGATAATACTTTTAATTAGAGGATAATTCACCCAAAAATGATAATTCTGCAATCATTTACTCACCCTCAAGTTGTTCCAGGTTTGAAATGTTAATTTTTGGGTGAACTATCCCTTCAACTAAGGTTTTAAATATGACTGGTTTGTCCAAAATGTAGTATTACTACAAGTAGTTTATTAAATTACCTCAACATATCTTCTACTAATTACTTTGACATAGCTCTAAACAATTTCTCTTTTCCTCCTTTCCCTAAATCAGACAGACCCCTGTACTGCAGGATAAAGCTGAATGTGCCAGTGCTGGACAGGTTTTTAATGGTTTTGGGCTGAGCAGGGAGGCCCTGACAGTGCTGCTGGATCTTCTGAGAAGTGCCACTATCCAGACCCTGGTGTTTCTCGTCTGTCTGGCCAGTGGTGCATCATACAGAGTGGTCTCCAGAGTGTTTGACATGCCTCGTTCCACTGTCCACTGCATTGTCCTCTGAGTCGCTGAGGAGGTGCTGGCCATTTACCACCAAGAGATTCTCCTCCCGAAGACCCCAGAAGACCTGGAGGCAGGGCTGGGTTTAAAATTGATGTTGTTTTTCTGATGTTAAACCTAAGCTGTAAATAGTTGTAAAAAATATATATTTCAGTAATGTATAGAACAATTTGTTTTGCATGTAAAAAATGTTTTTACAGGACAAAAAAAATAAACGTATAGAAGAATGTTTTGTAAGCTGCATTAAAAAAAAGAACAATGTACATAATTACTTCCCTTTTATTTACACGTGAATATGCATAACAGAAATACAAAATGTACAGAAAGTACTCAGGCTCATTTATAAATAAATTACATTACAAAAATGAATAACGTATACAACTTACCATTTCGTTTTTAACTTACATCACAAAAATAAACTGAAGAAATTAGGTTGTTTCATTGACAATGTGACAAAAAAAATTTTTTACACGGTTTTCTCTTCTTGAGGGAAGGGTTAATAAATAATTTATTGTCTCTCCATTCTCTCCCTGTTCTCATGTGCTCTTCTCTCCTCTGTCTCTCTCTCTGGAGATTGATGAGTGATGTCCTCCTTGAGTAGCTCCACCAGCTTCCACTCACCCCGTCACCTGTCCTAGGACACCTGCAGAGCAAATAAACCATGCCTGTTAATATCAACAGAACAATGAATTTCAGCAAAAATCTGTCTATTAACTTGCTTACTTTGTATTTTTAAGTCATTCCCCAGCACGCTCATCTTCTCCAGAATAGTCGTTAAACAAGAGAAAATGGAAACACTTCTGAAAAATATTTAGACAGTGGTGCAGTCTTTGAAAATATGTACAACATATTTAAACATGTAAAAATTGGTGCAACATTAGAAAATATAACACAGCAGCACATGCATACAAAATACTGAAGTGCACAAGTTTGGTTAAAACGTGTGGACATATCTTGCATGACAGCACTACAAAAACACAACAAAGGGAAAGATTGCCTTATATATAGTGGTTGTCTTATTGTTTGTGGGCTTTGTGTTTAAAAAAAACCTGGCTTTTAACACGTTCGCTAGGTATTTGAGTAAATGAAAACACAATATTTACATTTCAATGTGAATTCCCCACAGAACTCTCATCCTCCGTGTTCTTTGAATATAAATTCCATCGTCATCCGTGTGCTATGAATTATGGGATATGGTAGGGTGCGAAGTGTCCATCAGACGTACACTTCGTTTTCCAGGGAAACGGAGGGTGCATTTGAAGTTGCTTTCGAATTACGGCAGCCTTAGTCGCGCCGCGGTGACGCAATCGGCCTTGGAATGCGGTCTTTGGAGGGCACATCCTGAATTGGGACAGCTTACGTCGTGACGCTGTGATGCAATCGCACTTCAAATACAGACTTCAGAGTCCACGCACTTCACATTGGGACAGTCTTTGTAGTGTCGGTGTGATGCAATCGCACTTCAAATCCGGTCTTGGAAGGGCACGCACTCAGCTTTGGGACACGGCAAATGTGCTGTATCCTGGTTGGGAAATGTGTCATTTCAAGCTCAGTCTAAAGGAGTTTTTTTTTTTTTTTTTTTTTTTTTAAAGTGTACATTGCTGATGTATTTTGCAGACCATAGTCTGGACTATTTTTGACTGCTCCTGGTTAGGAAGAGTCTGGTGTTTGAGAGCTGTGGCGTGTTTTCATTACAAGAGTTTGGATTATTAATTTGCTATCAGCCAACTTCAGCTATGGACAGTGTTTAGACATTGATGTACTACAGATAAGACTTTCGCACACATCAACTTTCACAAGACGAAATCCTACAATCTTACATTGCTTTGTTTGCTTTTTGTTTTTTTGTACTTTTGTGTATTTACATTTTTGGCTACATGTAGATGTATTAACCTGAATTGAATGTTTTTTATTTTCTATTTTATTGTATTTAATAAATCCATTGATTTAAAATCCCTTTGACTACTGTACATTTTTGACAATACAGACATTAGTTATGTTGTGACTGCATCCATTTCAGATGTATAATAACTATTTTTTTCCCAAAGACGTAAGTTATAGTAGCTGAAAAGTATTAAAAGTAAAACAGATGTATTGTTGTAGATTAATATTGCGGGCCCTGTGTGGGCCTAGTGAGAGCTGCCCATGCAGGGCAAGCACTAAGGGGCCAACGTTTTGCAACGTTTTGCAACGTTCTCAAGTTTGTAGAGTTGTCTGCCGGCGGTCGTGTGGGGGAGGGCCCCGGAGGATTCTCGGCATGCACTGCCTCGTTTTGCAGCCTTGTCAGAGTTCTACAGCTGGGGACTTTGGAGGATAATGTGGCGTTTAATAACTGCATGCAAGCTCCTAGCGGGTCTACTCATCTGGTTGCCTAACCAAGTTCACATCAGAGACAGTAGGTCTGTTTATGATTCATCCTTAATGTGCAATTTACCATTTTCACATGTCGACAGCTGGATATGCAGCGGACTGTCTACAGACATTGCTCATTTCAAACAATATTGTTTTAAGTTGTATCCTTTGATTGATGTATGTAGATTATATAAGGTGTGTTCTAACTAAGGAAGAGAGCTACTGTATTAATTATTTTCCCTGTGTGGGTCCGACTATAAGAACTTATGTAGCAAGTAAATCAGCTAGACGAAAGAGCTTTATAGTTCTTATGCTACTAATGTCCAGGAATGTATTGCCAAATCCAGGACCACATAATAGATGTGCCCCAACTTTTACTACTCCAACTGAACTAAAATCCAGGTCAGGCTTGGGTTTTATCCATGTTAAAATTCCTAGTTTGTTACCTGAAATTCCATATGGTCCATATCTGGGCAAGAAACACAAATGCGGATGTTATAGTAATATCTGAATCTTGGCTCAACAAAACTATTTCAGACAAAGAGATCAGCATCACATCATTTTCAAAAATAGTGGTGTGTTCCTTTAAATGACCTTGTGGGGTCCCTAGATGAAAAACACCACTGTGCATGTCTTTTTATTGATTTAACTAAAGCATTTGATACAGTGGACCATGAGATTTTGTTAGATAGGCTTAGAAGTGTTGGTCTATCAGACAATGTAGTCTCGTGGTTTAATGCTTATTTAAAGGGAAGAATTAAATGTGTGCAAGTGGAAGGTATCAAATCAGACTTAATGGAAGTGGCTATGGGAGTCCCCCAAGGATCTGTATTAGGGCCATTATTATTTACTATATATATATATATAAACTGTCTAGACGTTAATATTGAAAATGCAAGTTTCCACTTTTATGCAGACGACACTGTCATCTATTGTTCTGCTCCTACACAACAACAAGCTCTGGGTGATTTACAATCAGCATTTTATATTATTCAAGCAAGGTTTTTTCACTTTAAAGTTGGTCTTAAATGTTGAGAAAACAAAATTTATGTGGTTATCAAATTCTAGAAATTCTTTAGATAGTTCTGTTGTTCTCTGAACTCTGCAAAGAAACTGATCGCATTAGTGTCATAGTATAAGTACTTGGGCATCATAATTGATGACAAACTATGTTTTAATTCATATATTAATTATTTGAGACAAAAGTTAAAGAAGCAGCTAGGATTTTATTTTAGAAATAAGTCTTGCTTTTCATTTAACGCAAGGAAGAAGCTTGCTTGTGTCTGGAACTTTTTTTACCGATTCTTAACTACGGAGATGTAGTGTATCAGCATGCCTCTTCTTATCTTCTTGCCTCACTGGAAGCTGTGTATCATGGTGCCTTAAGGTTTATTACAGATTGTAAATTTTCTACACATCACTGTACATTATATAATAGAGTTGCCTGGTCTTCACTTGCTGTTCGAAGGAAAATGCATTGGTACTTATTGATTTACAAAGCAATTCTGTTTTTTTTCCATCCTATCTCTGTTGTTTGATTCAACAAAAAGTAGTTGGTAACTATTCATTGCGTTCCCAGTCTTATTATAATCTCCATGTACCTTCAGCTCAAACTAATCAATTCAAGTCAAGTCAAGTTGAGCTTTGTCACCACTCTGCTACATGTGTGGACATATAGTGGAACGAAATGTCGTGTCCCGCAGGACCACGGTGCTACATACCAGTTAAACATAAATATAAACATACAACAATTCAAGTACAAGAAAAACAATAGAGCTATACAACAGTTAACCATCTGTCTATACATATACTAGAAATACTATAACTACTATACATAGTTGACTACACATACACAAACTGAGACTGTACAAAAACTTTACATAAATACTGTACATGAAATTGTGCAAAAGAGATATTTGTACATGAAATTGTGCAAAAAAAGGATATTTTGTATATTAAATTGTTGTGCAGAAGAGAGATTTGGGGGGAAGCAGTGCATAGTGCAAAATGATTTTGCAGTGCAATGCACAAGTAAACATACATTATCCTACTGAGTCTTTGTAGAAGGGAGTGTTTATAGAAAGTGTCTAGTGTACATATAGTGGGAAAAGTGTGTTACTACAGGTGGTTTGTATAGCCCACTCACCTGTGTGTAGCACACTCAGAATTGCACTTAGGAAAATTGTCAACAGTTTTAATGAGTTGGGGGGAGGGGGCTGAGGTGTTCATTGTTTCAGAGGGGGACAGGGAGATTGGAGTTAAGAGCTCTCACTGCCTGGGGGAAAAAAGCTGTTGAGCAATCTGACAGAGCGAGCTTTGATACTCTGGTACCTTCTACCTGATGGCAGGAGCTGGAAAAGGTTGTGAGCATCGTGCAAGGAAAATGTCCAGGATGGAGGGGAGAGGGGCACCGATGATCTTTGCGGCAGTGTTCACTGTCCGTTGTAGGGTCTTGCGGTCAGCAGCACTGCAGTTCCCATAACAGACAATGACGCAGGTGGTCAGCACACTCTCAATGGTGCCCCTCTAGAAAGTGGTGAGGATGGGTGGAGGGAGACTTGCTCTTTTCAGCCGGCGGAGAAAGTGGAGGCACTGTTGTACCTTCTTGTTGAGTGACGTGACATTGGTGGTCCAGGTGAGATCCTCTGTAATATGCACCCCCAGTAATTTAGTGCTGCCAACTCTCTCCACGGTTGAGCCGTCGATGGTCAGTGGGGGTGGTCAACAGAGTTTCTCCTGAAGTCCATCACAACCTCTTTTGTCTTACCCACATTGAGGGACAGGTTGTTAGCACCACATCATTCAGCCAGTTGTGCCACTTCCTCTCTGTAGTGTGTTTCATTGTTGTTTCTGATGAGGCCTACCACAGTTGTTTCATCAGCAAACTTGATGATGTGGTTGGAGCTGGACTTGGCAGTGCAGTCGTGAGTCAGCATCGTGAAGAGCAGCGGGCTGAGCACACAGCCTTGTGGGGCACCTGTGCTCAGTGTGGTAGTGCTGGAGGTGTCGCGGCCGACACGGACTGACTGAGGTCTTGCAGTTAAAAAGTCCAGGATCCAATTACAGAGGGAGGTGTTAAGGCCCAGCAGGTTTAGATTGTGGATGAGCTGTTGTGGGATTATTGTGTTGAACGCTGAGCTGAAGTCGATGAACAGCATTCTTACATAAGAGTCTTTCTGTTCCAGGTGAGTAAGAGCTAGGTGGAGAGTGGTGCATATTGCATTGTCCGTGGAACGGTTTGGACAGTATGCAAACTGGAATGGGTCCAGCATGTTTGGGAGACTTGCTGTGATGCATGACTAACCTCTCAAAGCACTTCATCATGATTGGGGTCAGTGCTATGGGATGATAGTCATTCAGACAGGACACAGGTGACTTCTTTGGTACTGGAATTATGGAGGTGGATTCGAGACACGTGGGGACGACTGCCTGGCTCAGCGAGGTGTTGAAGATGTCTGTTAGGACATCCGTCAGCTGTGCAGCACAGTCTCTCAGTACACTTCCAGGTATGTTGTCAGGGCCCGCAGCCTTTCGTGGGTTAATCCTGGATAAGGGTCTTCCTTACATCGGCTGGAGAGAGACAGGTACCTAGTCATTTGGAGATGTGTGTAGTTTCTGTGCAGGTGTGTCGTTCTGTATCTCAAATCGTGAGTAGAATTGGTTGAGTGCATCTGGTAAGGATGTCATCGTCACTGGCCTGTGGCGGGGGCTTGTAGTCAGTGATGGTCTGAATGGCTTGCCACAGGGTCCGAGTGTCTTTACTGTCGCTGAAGTTATTGTTGATGTTTTTTAGCATATTGATGTTTTGCCTTCTTGATGCCATGAGACAGATTGGCTCTTGCTGTTTTGAGAGCTGCCTTGTCTCCTGATCTGAATGCCTCATCTAGGATTTTTAGCAGCCCGCGAACCTCTGCTGTCATCCATGGCTTCTGGTTGGCACGTGTGGTGATGGTCTTGGTGACTGTCACATCATCTATGCACTTTTTGATGTAAGCAGTCACAGTTTCAGTGTACTCCTGCAGGTCTGTGTGGTTGTTGTTGGTGGCCGCCTCTTTAAACATGTTCCAGTCTGTGTCCTGGAAGCAGTCCTGCAGTGCTGAAGTAGCATTGTCTGGCCATACCGTGATCTGCTTTTGAACCAGTTTGGCAAGTTTGAGAAGTGGTCTGTATGCTGGGATTAGCATAACAGAGATGTGGTCCGAGTACCCGAGGTGGGGGCGGGGTTCAGCTTTGTATGCGTTTTTCTCTGTTGTATAAACAAAGTCCAGTGTGTTGTTTCCCCTTGTTGCAAAGTTCACATGTTGGTAGAACTTTCGCAAAACTGTCTTTAGGTTTGCGTGGTTGAAGTCACCGGCTATGATGAAAAAGCCGTCAGGGTTATTTGTTTTGATACTACTGCAGCATTGTTACACCATTCTTTGTTGATATACACACACAAGCCAAGCCACCCCCGCAAGTCTTACCAGAAAGTGATAAATCTCTGTCCGCTCGGTAGCAGGTTAGCCCGTGCAGCTGAATGGCGGAGTCCGGGATGTTGTCGTTTAGCCATGTTTCACTGAAAACAAACACACAACAATCCCTTGCCTCATGCTGTCCAGTTTGTTTTCCAGAGAGCGAACATTTGAGAGCATGAATGTTGGAAGAGCCGGTCTTTTTGGGTTAGCCCTTAGCTTAGCTCGCATACCTCTGCGCTTACCGTGCTTCTGTCCTCTCTCACACCACTTGCGACTAGGGGTGGGAGAAAAAAATCGATCCATCGATGCATCGCGATTCTTTCTCCAACGATTCTGGATCGATTCTGAGAATTTCAGAATCGATTCTGAGCTTAGTTTTTAACCAGATGTGCAATGACGCTGAGTTTGCTTTAGAAACACCCGCATTCTGCTTGCTTCCAATTGCTCACACACAAACACCACTCGAACCTTCCGTAAAATAATCTTTCATAAAGTTCGGAAAGGTTTAAGCGAATTACAAGGACATTCACGGGCTTCATTGCACAGGATGCACTATGAGAGACGCGCGCTTTGTTTGATGTTACACTTGAAGTGTGCGGTCTCGCCCGTCTGTATTTTCCTTACAAATGCTCTACGAAGTCATCATTTATGTGGTTTGGAATGCAGTGGACTTATATATTTAAAATATGTACCTCACTAACAGAAGGCTGCTTTCAATTTCAAATGCTGACGCGCTCTTTGTTTGTGAAGACTGCTCACGCAAGCGGCTGTGTGTGCGCGACTCCGTGTAAGTGGTTTAATGTACTTGTGTCTCAAAATGGTTTTATGACGCAAAATTAATGTAAACACAGCCAGTTATGTCTTAAGGGATTGAACGGACAGGCCAAACCACATTACTTATTATATTTCAAAAGAGATCCGCGTGTGAATGCAGCTTAATAGATCTCCCGCTGTCTATGATGTCATAGTAAATAACAACAGTAAAGATGAAGAAAAATCACTCACAGTTCTTGAATGGAAAACGTTCAGATAATCTTAAATAGAAAGCACTCTTTGTTTGTTGTTTGTTATATGTTTCTATGCTCCTCTTTATTATTTGCTACTTGCTTGTTTTGAAGTTATATTAGTTTAAAATTCTTAACATTCAACTGTTTTAATTATTTTCTTTTAATTTGTAATTATTTAAAAAAGTACTGAATTACTTATGTAAGGATAAGTAAATATAAGGATTTTAAGATTCTCAAGTCGGTAAACTAATTAATTAATAAGGGGGAAAAAAAGTAGATCAAGAATCGTTCTGGAATCGGATCGTGACTCTCAGAATTGGAATCGGATCGGATCGTGAGGCGACTAAAGATTCCCACCCCTACTTGTGACGCCGCCTTGTGCGGGTAGCGTCAGTAGGCGAGGCCACGGTCTTGAGGTCCGGCTTCAGCAGTAAACAAAGGCCTCGTAGCTTTGCAGTAGCCGCCGGCAAGAGTTGATGTTTGTATGCGTTGCCGATATCCAAAAGGCTTTGGCGATCATAGATGTGTTTTGGAGTGATTTCCTTATAAATTAGTGGTAAATTGACACTATTCGAAGACGAACAGACGACATTAAAAGATATAAAAGCACCGTCCCGGAGTAGTCGCTGCATCTGACCGCGCTGCCATCTTGGATTTCTTGGATTGATATGTAATCTAGGTAAAACTGCTTTTGAATATGCTGCACCGTCAGACTGGAACTCTCTTCAAATGAAACTGCGGCTAAATCAGTTGGTGTCTTTTAGTAATTTTAAAACACTTGTGTGCAATAGAAAATGGTTTAATGATTTGCAAATGCTGTATTTTATTGTTGTGATGTATTGTTGTTTGTCATATGTGTATTTGTACAACTGGGCTGCCTATCTTGGCCAGGACACTCATGTAAATGAGATTTTTAATCTCAGTGAGGTTCTCTCCTGGTTAAATAAAGGCTTAAATAACTGCAAAGATTTTCACATCTTTGCACTGCACAGCGTGTTGTTGTGGCCGGAGAATCTTTATCGTTTTATTTCTGCGTAGACCTGCATTTGCCTCTATGGTTATTTACACAACATGCACGAATCGGTGGGCAGGGCTAAACAGGCAGTTATGTAGAATCAGTGGGCGGGGCTAAATAGGCAGTCATGTAGAATCGGTGGGCGGGGCTAAACAGGCAGTTATGTAGAATCGGTGGGCGGGGCTAAACCGGCAGTGCTGTAGAAGCAGGCATTGATCTTCTGTGGAGACAGTGTTTAGCCACACTATTACTGTACATCATAGAGTGGCACATTCCACAACCTGTCGTTTTGGCAGACTAGAACACCAGTAGCCTAGATTAGATTTAAATAAGTACATTATTTTACAGGATAATCACTTTTTAAATATTTCTAGTGAATGCTGTTACAAATAATACAATTGGTAAATAGTAAAAACATGAAATAATTTGACTGTAACAGTGACTGGGTCAGACACGGAGGTAAGTGATAACAATGAGTTTATTTGACAGGCTGAGGATATATGAGCGGAGTTTGGAGACAGGAGGTGAGTAGAACCACTTCGGAGGTTTCTGTGGATAGGTTTGAGGGTAACCACAGACCTTGTTTTCCACAGGAATGAATGGAGATGGAGCCAGGAGAACTGGATTGCCAGGAGCACACACCACAGCGGGAGGATAGCTGACGGCTGAGAACACAACTGGAAGTAGAGGTAGCAGGTGAGTAATACCTGGTAAGTCATAAACATGAATACTCACTATAAAAGATACCAGGAGCAGAGTCCACTTCCTGTATACGAGATCAGACCAAGACTGAAGCTGAGGTGTGTGCTTATATGCTGGGCTTGATGAGACTGGTGATGAGGTGCAGGTGCGCGTAATCAAGGCTCAAGTGAGAACAGGTGCGGGCGTGCGTGTGATAGGAGAAAGTGGAGGACAGACAGACTCGTAACATTGAATGATTACATAGTGAATTATGAGTATTTCTATGCTGGTGTGCCCACTGATAGAAACACGGTTTCTGTAATTCTGCACAAAAGTATTTATAGGCTTACTGTCACTGATACTAATTACATAAATACATCATGATTATTGCTGGGTTTTCACTGCAAAACAACAGAAATGCTGCAAATATCACCACAATGTTTGAGAATGGCAAATTCAGTCATTTTAGGTCACAAAAATCAGAAAAAAATCCCTGAAGTCCTGATGAGACTGATTGCTAATATACAGCCTCACTTCATGTTTGGGGTCTTCATGATCAAATTCCTCAATATGAATCAATTTTATCAAGTTTGAGGATCACCTGATCCAATCGTGATGAACGTACTCAGAATTGGTTCTATAGATTTCAATGACTTCACCATGACGTAATAAATCAGAGAAAAAATGAGGAAAAAAGCAGAAATGTTGGTGAAGTTTGGAACTGTTGGTGGCGCTAGTGGTGTTTCACAGATAAATATATCTTCCAGAAGAAAGAACTACTTGTCTCGCTTTTAAATCACCTGCACCTTGCACTTTTTTGCACTATGCAGTTTATATAATACAATTTTTTGCTAGACATTTTTGGTCTGGATTGAATTCAGTGTGCGATTAGCAACTTTTTAAAAAACGTTTAGAAGAGAGAGCTCAGAAATGTGTTTTCTTAGAGATTTCCAGAGCTGAAAGCCATTTGTAAGCGGCGTCTCTTTCAGAAGAAGATGATCAGATGAGAGTCTGACTGATGATTATATAATAAGACACTCATGAAAAGTTTCTCTGTGAGACTCGTGTCACAGCAGGATCTGCTCAAGTCCACTATGATGCTGTTCTTGTAGATATGTGTTACCTGCAGGAACTGGATGTGATCCTGTGTGTGTGAAAGCTGCTCCAGCTCAGCGTCTCTCCTCCTCAGATCATTGATCTCCTGCTCCAGTCGCTCCAGTCGTCCTTCAGCTCGACTCACTGCTTGCTTTTCCTGATCTCTGATCAGCCGTATCAGCTCAGAGCGGCTTCTCTCAATGGAGCGGATGAGCTCAGTAAAGATCCTCTCACTGTCCTCCACTGCTGTCTGTGCAGAGCGCTGTTAGGACACACAGTGATTCAGGCTTCAGTGAGTCTGAACTGAGACTGAGACAAACTTCTCTTCTTCTCCAGACTCACCTTATGAGACTCCACAGCCTCTCTCAGCTGCTGGAGATCTTTCTCTCTCTGCTGGATTCTCTGCTGGAACGTCCTCTGCGTCTCCTTCAGCTGCGTCTGCAGGACAAACAGATGATAGTGAATCTCACAGAAAACTACTGGCACTAAATCATCATGTGAACAGATGAATCCAGGAATCCAGATTAATTTATCTGAAATGATAAAACCATGGCTGTAGGTTCAAACTCAAGAAGTGATGATCAGTGACCATTGTACATGAATTAACATGAAGTTTCAAACTAGAAGTTTAGTATTATAAAAGTGAAACTGACACAGATGTAGGGCTTTACGCTGACAGTGTTTCTCTGTTTTGCGTAAATAAGCTGCGGCTCTACACATAAAACAAACAGACTATTGAATCAGCCCAGAAGAAAGAAAAATCAAAAGTGAGATCTCTTTAACATCTCAAATATTTCTCCTAGATGGAAATGAGGTTAATAAGCAGGTGTGCTTATGCTATTGTAAACTAGTAATATTTTAAAATATGAAACACATATTGTGAATGATTGTTAAACATTAGAAATATATACGTCCATATATGTGTGTATATATATTTATTGTAATGCTTTATTGGGTGGTTGTTCTGCACGCTTAATAAACAAATTACAGATGGTTCAAAATGCAGCAGCTAGAGTTCTTACTAGAACCAGGAAGTATGACCACATTAGCCCGGTTCTGTCAACACTGCACTGGCTCCCTACTAAACATCGTATAGATTTTAAAATCTTGTTAATTACTTATAAAGCCCTGAATGGTTTAGCTCCTCAGTACTTGAGCGAGCTCTTATCGCATTATAGTCCTTCACGTCCGCTGCGTTCTCAAAACTCTGGCCATTTGATAATACCTATAATATCAAAATCAACTGCGGGCGGCAGATCCTTTTCCTATTTAGCGCCCAAACTCTGAAACAATCTACCAAACACTGTTCGGGAGGCAGACACACTCTGTCAGTTTAAATCTAGATTAAAGACCCATCTCTTTAACCTGGCCTACACATAACACACTAATACACTTCTATTATTCAAATCCGTTAAAGGATTGTTAGGCTGCATTAATTAGATCAACCGGAACCGGGAACACTTCCCATAACACATGATGTACTTGTTACATCGTAAAAAGATTGACATCTACGCTAATATTAGTCTGTTTCTTTCTTATTCCGAGGTCACTGCAGTCACCAGATCAGATGGTGGATCAGCACCTAGAGACGACCTCTACAGCCCTGAACGTCAGCGGAGACCAGGACACCTAGATGAGCCCCAGAGACAGACCCCCAGTGAGGACCCCGTCACCTAGACAGCCATCAGGACAAGACCTCGGGAACCAGTTGAGCCCTCCAATCTGACTTTGCAGCAGTTGGAATTGAACTGCTGTGTCGTCTGGCCAGAGGAGAAATGGCCCCCTGACTGAGCCTGGTTTCTCCCAAGGTTTTTTTCTCCGTTCTGTCACCGATGGAGTTTTGGTTCCTTGCCGCTGTCGCCTCTGGCTTGCTTAGTTGGGGACACTTCATTTCCAGCAATATCGTCGACTTGATTGAACAGAAACTTTTTGAACTGAACTGAGCTGGACGATGCCATCACTTTAATTCAATAATGAAATGCCTTTAACTGAAAATTGAGTGTTTAATCTTGTCATTTTACATTATTGACACTATTTTCCCATTTTGATATTGTGCAGTTGCTTTGTCACAATTTGTATTGTTAAAAGCGCTATATAAATAAAGGTGACTTGACTTGACTTGACTTATCCAATATATTTATCCACATGCAGTACCATCTATCTAATCACATGTACATCTGTACATTATAAAGTGTATTACTGAATATAAAATTACATACATTGAGATATATAAGTAAATATATTGTATAAAAAGCAGCAATTGCTTATGTATTATTCAGCGTAAGTGGTCTTCAACGAGCTGAAGAAAGCCCATGTCACACCTCTCTTCATCAGTTTGCACTTGCTGCCAATAGCCGCTCGCATCAAATTCAAGGTACTGATGCTTGCCTGCAAGACAACCACTGGCACTGCACTAATATACCTAAACTCACTAGTTCAGACTTATGCGTCCTCCAGAAGCCTGCGTTCTGCAAGTGAACAACGCCTCATGGTGCCGTGATCCCAAAGAGGCACAAAATCACTCTCATGGACCTTCTCCTGGACTGATGGAATGACCTGTCTATCTCAATTCCAGCAGCTTTATTCAACTCTTTAGCCATTTTCAAAAAACGTCTAAAGACACACGTTTTTCATCAGCACCTGACCAATCAATACTAGCAAAGTGCGTCATTCTATTCTATTCTATTCTATTCTATTAATTTATTTAATAAAACAATCTTGCTATATGTACTGTGCTAGACTAACTGAGACTTGTCACAGCACTTGTATACTGTTGCTCTCTTGTTGGTTTGATTGCTTCTATTATTCTCCTCAATAAGTCACTTTGGATAAAAGAATGTCTGCTAAATGATTACATTTTAAATGATTCAATATGTTGAAATATATTTACACAATAAATTATTCTGTATATTTTCTAACATACAGTTATATCATTTAAAGTGCCCCTTTTTGTGATTTTTGAAAATGACCTTTTATGCAGTGTGTAACACAGCTCTAATTGAATGAAAACATCCTGCACATTTTTAAATCTGAAAGTGCACCGTGTATAAAGTTATTGTCACTCAAAAGAAAGAGTCGACTCTGAATCATTGAAATTAGTCGTTTTTAAAATGAATCCCAAGCTGTTTTATGTTGACAATAGCATATCACCATAAAATTTGGGGGAGGGGCACAACAATACAATTCTTAGGGCACCCATTTGGCCAGCAGCTTCCCTGCTCAGGAGACAAGTTTGAGAAGCAGGAGACGCAAGCAACAGTCTTAAATTAGCCTCATATCTGTCTCTGAGAAATATTTGAGTACAGTGCAAATATTTTTTCTTCCCTCTGGTTAGCTTCAATGTCATTTATCCTCACCATTTCAATCAAACATAAAACATTCATTGTCATATTTGATTGTTTCGTGTAGACAGTGCTTATTTTAATGAATATGAATTTTAAGAACTTTCTTATGTCTAATTTGTGTCTACTATTATTTCTCTTATGGAATTTTAGGAGAAACATCTGAAATGACACTAAAATTAGAGATATATGAGAATCACAACTAAGTCTCCTGAGCTTAGGAAGCGCAACCACTGAGCAATACATTTTTCCTCTGGGAGTACACTGAGTACAAATGTGATCATCATGAAATCTAATTTACATAAAGACAAGCATCACAGTTACATTGAAAAATGTTGATTAATTAATTTACACAGAACAAAAGCCAAAATGAAGCTATAAATGACTGAAATTATTTGGAATCAGATTTACTGAACAGAATGTCTTGGTTACATATGTAACCCTCGTTCCCTGAAGGAGGGAACAGAGACTTTACGTCGACACTGACGTTAGGGGTCTCCCTGGGGAGCCCCAATCACCTCTGAGCATTACAAGAAAAGGCCAATGACAACTGGATAAAACTTGATAACAAATATGACAGGAATGACAGAAGAGAGCTGTGTAGGGGAGACACGGTAATAAACTGATAACACTGTGAAAGCATAAGATATCCGAGATACCAAAGTGCCAAGTCCGGCCAAGGGGTGACTTGATGGTATAACCTCAAACCAGACGCAGCTACAAGACTTCTCCGCCAAGGCTGCAGGGTACTGGAGTAAGCCAGGGTTCACCAATGGGGAACTTACTTGAGAAACAAGCGCATGTATCCTCACCAGAGGAATGTTTTATGAGACGTGTTGTCATGTTGACCAAATCCAGTGGAAAGTTTAGAAAAAAAAGCGTTAAACGTGGGGAGACATCCTTGTCTGGAACAGATGTAAAGAGGATGCCCCTGAACCTGGGAGGGCACCTGGTGAATTGAATAGCAAATCCGAGTCAGATTGTCCGGATGAGTCAGCGAGATGGGTTGGACAGAGCTAAAGAAGCTCCCAACCACCAAGCAAGCGGTATCAACTGAAAGATTACTGACATACCTATGGTGAGGCACTTACCTGATCCTCCCGATCCCGCAGAGAAATAGCAAGCAGAGCATGAGGAAGTGAAGCATCCTGCAGCCGCAACCTCTTGCGTGGTGAAATCCTGTGCCGAGACTGACTGTGAGGAAGCAATGAGGTGGGGGCCCAGATGTTGATGGCTCCCGAAGAGCAATCCCTTCCATCTCCGGGTTGCCGGTCTCAGCGACACTTCGTGGTCTTCCCGGGAAGACTTCATGGCACCCTGAGAAGCCCTTCCTGTGGGAAGCTCAACACCCTTGCTGAAGGGTTTCCTCCTTCAATTCCAGATGTGGCAGAGCAGGTGTTGAAGCCGCAGAGGGGGCGCCCTCGGTGACAGGCAAACGAAGACCAGCCCTCGGCGGCTTGGTGATCAGAGTGTCCTGCAGGGGCAAGATGCGTTTTATGGCCTCCATCTGCTTCTGGACTGCCAAGAACAGCTGGGCGTAGTCCTTGGCAGTGTCGCCTAAGAGGCCGGCCTGGGAGACGGGTGCGTCGAGGTTCAGCCAGAGGGACCACCCTGTGACCTTCGTTGCTCAAAGAGCAAAGTCAGTCTCCATGCGCAATTCCTGCAATAACCCCGGGTCAGAACTACCCTCATGCAGCTTTTTGAGTGCCTTCACCTGATGTAGCCAGGGCTGACAACAGCTTACAGGCCTTTGACGGGAGGCACGGACGGTTCCTCCAAGTGGCGGTGTTTTTTGTGAGCACAGGTGCACCACAACTGCATGCTCCACCTGGGGAACTTCAACGTACCCCCTGGCCACCCCACCGTTGAGGGTAGTGAGGAGGGAAGAGCTCAAACACTCAATTTTTCGAAGTTTTGGTGACCTCTGGGAAGAAAGGCACTGGGGCGGAGTGTGGCTGAGAGTCACGTTCGGAGCCCAGATACCAATCATCGAGTGCTGAGCACTCGGGAGAAGGCAGAGAGTTCACCTCCAACCTCATAATGAATGAGAGACTCAACCTCAGGGTGGCCATGGACATGCGTTCGCAGTGTGGCGATGAACCATCCACGACTGCTGTCTCAGCATGCTTGCAGCCCAGACATGTGAGACAGCGATCGTGCCCATCCTCGTAGGTAAGGAAACTACCACATCCAGAAGCACATGGTCGGAAAGACATCCCAAAAAATATTCTAGACCGTGCCAGCTGTAGGAATGTGCTCTTTTAGCTGGTGTGCGCAGGAGAGGACCACAACACTTATCTGTGCTTAGAAGAGGCAATCTCTCTGCTGAATGCACAGTGGTTTCACAGCTGAGAAAACTCCTGCAGACGATTCTTTTTTTGTAGAATCTTCTTCTTCCTATAGTAGAGAGAAGCCCTCACGAAGCAAAAGCTACGAACTTAATGAGTGGATGCATGCCGCCATCTTATATACCCGTATGTACGGGAAGTGGCTTGGCATGCAAATTCCACTCAACAATTTTCATTGGCCTTTTTCTTGTAATGCTCAGAGGTGATTGGGGCTGCCAAGTGAGACCCCTAATGTCAGTGTGGACATAATGTTGAATGTGACTTACTGAAAGGGAGAGTCGTCTGTCATTACAGTTAACTTGTACTTTGACTGATAGAATTATATATTTTGACAAAGAACAGGTGAATATTTCACCCCATTATTTTGTTTGTTAATCAATGTCTATTTTACGAAATATTGTGTTGATAAAGGATTACGGTGTATTTTCAGCAGTGGAACTCTTCTTGCAGCTGCTATTCTTTTCTGCTGCCGTGTGCAGTGTGTATGCTGTTAGCTGTTAATATGGTGCTGATATAAACAGCCATATCACCCTGCAGCCCAAGACCGGTTGCCCACTGAAGCTAAGCAGGGCTGAGCCTGGTCAGTACCTGGATGGGAGACCTCCTGGGAAAACTAGGTTGCTGTTGGAAGAGGTGTTAGTGAGGCCAGCAGGGGGTGCTCACCCTGTGGTCTGTGTGGGTCCTAATACCCCAGTATAGTGACGGGGACACTATACTGTCAAAAGAGCACCGTCTTTCGGATGAGATGTTAAACCGAGGTCCTGACTCTCTGTGGTCATTAAAAATCCCATGACACTCATCGTAAAGAGTAGGGGTGTAACCCCGGTGTCCTGGCCAAATTCCCTCCACTGGCCCTTGTCAATCATGGCCTCCTAATAATCCCCATCCACTTGATTGGCTCTATCTCTCTCTCCTCTCCACCTGTAGCTGGTGTGTGGTGAGCGCACGGGCGCTGTTGTCCTGTGGCTGCCGTCGCATCATCCAAGTGGATGCTGCACACTGGTGGTGGTTGAAGAGAGACCCCCTCATATGATTGTAAAGCGCTTTGGGTGTACAACCATACACAATAAAGTGCTATATA
>CM049845.1:1662559-1665059 GCA_027422415.1 Schizothorax lantsangensis
GTGTTATTATGGATTATGGACTCATATCTTTTGTCTTCTCCAGATGTTAACTGATGGACTGGAGTGCTGTGGATTATTGTGATGTTTTTATCAGACTCTCATTCTGACGGCACCCATTCACTGCAGAGCATCCATTGCTGAGACACTGATGCAGAGACACATTTCTACAAATCTGATGAAGAAACAAACTCATCCTGATCTCAGATGATCTGGTGCATTTAGTTCAGTGTGTGCTGTGTTGGTGGGATACCTGGGCAGGTCTTTGACAGGTATGAGCGCGTCAGGTGCGTCAGGATCAGGTGATCTGGCAGAGGATGAAGAATGACACATCATCACAGTCATGGGCGACATTTGGGGGGGGGCAAGGGCAAATGCCCCCCCTTTATCACCATCATGGAATTTCAGATTTCACCGTTAAAATACTGTTTAACAATAGCCTATGTATTGTATGTCTCCGTGTTGATAGGGGGCGGCAGAACAAATTACTCAATAGGTTGCGTCTTTATGTGTTACGATGGTGCGGCGAGTATGCGAGGGACCTACCGTGGTGTAGCTGCACGCATTTTAGGTGAAAATCCACTGGCGATGTATGTACATTGTCACTCGCATATCCTCAACCTCTGCATTGTGGATGTTTGTCGCACCACTACAGCTGTGAGACACATGCTGGCCAATGTTCAATCACTCTATAACTTCATCGAGGGGTCAGCAAAACGACATGCTGTTTTTGAGTCTTTGCAAGAACGAAACAGCGACTTTTCTGGTAAATCTACCACACTGAAACCTCTTAGCGACACAAGATGGAGCTGCCGCGCAGAGGCTCTCAAGGCCATACTTGATAACTTTGAGACTATCGTTGACACTCTAACTGAAATTTCAGAAAATGATGTGCGAATCGGGGGACAGGCAAGTAGTCTGCTGACATCAATCACCGACTTTCACTTTCTGTTCCCTTGCATTTTGATGCGAAGGGTTCTTATGCAGTGCAATGTACTGTCCAAAGCGCTACAGTCATCCACATTACATTATGCCACTGTAAAAAACCTAGTGTCTGCCACAATCTGCTCTTTTAGCAATGAGAACTGACCACCACTTTCAGCAGCTTTGGGAGTTCACAGTCGAGTTGTACGATAAAAACAACTACCGCGGCCCTAGGCGTCCATGGAGGAGAACAAAAAAAGCAACGATGCCTGGACCGAATGCAGACTCGGCACAGGACCATTACAAGGAGTTGCATTTCAGTGTACTGGACAACACTGTTAATGAGATCCGTGAGCGATTTCAGGAAAATGACATGAACACTTTAACTGCACTTAACAACATCCTCAGCTCTAGTACGTGCTCCACAGAGGACCTGACATTTATTTGTCATCACTTTGGATTTCCAGAAGAGGAGACAAGTGCAGAACTGTCACTTTTCAACGCTATGTCGACAGGACAAGCGAGTTTTGATGAACGATTGTCACTGTTCAAAGAGTCAAAGCTAGTCCACAGTCTAGTAAATGTTGGCAATCTCTTTAAGCTCTTCTTGACTGTGCCGATGAACAGCGCATCGTGCGAAAGAAATTTTTCTTGCTTGCGCAGACTGAAAACATATGTGAGAAACACAATGAGTCAGGAGAGACTCTCGAACATTGCAGTACTTAACATTGAACGGAACATTCACGTAGATTTGGATAAGACAGTTAATCGCTTTGATGCCACGCCTGGTGGACGCCGTTTAGCCCTTCACTAAGGTAGGACGTTATTTTGATACTTAGTCGTTAAAATGTATAAATGATTTGCTGATGCAGGTACAAAAAGACACTAAATTTTTGTGCAGATTATTATTTATTTTTTTGCCCCCCCTGGCTCAAGTGTCAAATGTCGCCCATGATCACAGTCATCATGCTGACCGATGCTTCATCAGTCTGAGTCTGTGATGGACTGTCCAGCATCTCATTGCTTTATTTCACTGAAGACAGAGAGTCAGTTGATTTCTGGGTACAGATGAGCGTCACCTACCCTTTACCCTGCAGTGATGGACAGATAGGGCTCTTGTGATTGATCTCCACATCTCCACAGCTCACACATCTGGTCTGAAACAGATTCCCTGCAGACAGAAGATTTCAACATCTGTTAAACCAATACAAAAAAAGGGTCCAACAACAGTCGCTATAACTGCAGCCACAATCTATGGTTATCTATTCAAAGCACACTGAACTACAAGAGGTTATTTGATCAGTATTGTGTCACAGAGATCACTTCAAACCTTAGCTTTAGTGTGATGCTGTGTCCACAACTCACATCAAATCTGAAGTGCTTTTGTTTCAAAGAAGCATTACAGGAAAACATGATGCTACCGTCTATAATATTTTCATATCTTAATGCCTTATAGTGTCATTTAGCAAAATAGAGCTCGATGACTTTATGTATAGAGAAAATATTCATGCTCCTCAAAACAGGACTTTAATTTTAAGCAAAATGTAATTTCTGTGTTTTGGGTTTTTTCAGGGTTCAT
>CM049845.1:1670059-1675059 GCA_027422415.1 Schizothorax lantsangensis
TGATGACTGCTTTTGTGCTGCAGGGACACATATTTTTAGGCATCTTTTACCTTTAAATGTAGTTGTGGTTTAGAATCCGAAACTAGTTAGCATATAACAAGGACCTTTTTAAACCCTCGTTGACTTCTGGGAAATCACACAGTGTCAAAACAAGAAACCTCAGTGAGCACAGATGCTGGCAGGACGTGTGTCTGCTTACTGTGCTGCTAGAAATGAGATTAAAGCTGCACTACACAACTGCTTAAAAAAATATAGGGGTCCTCAAATAGCAGATCAAACCTGAGAGACATATGACTGTCACCAAGCACCATTTCACGGTTTCTACAGCTTAGTGAGCAGCACCTCATAACTCTGGGTCAGGACTCAGGGTGGTTTGTGGTAATGATCTTTCTGTGCTTCATCCTTTAATATGTTTATCTAGAGACAAATGTGCTTCATTCGAGCCCAGAAGTGACATGTGATTCTATGTTTCAACCACAGATGGCATCATGACAATATAGGCTAACATGTGTGTGTGTTTGGGAGTGTGTGTGTGTGTGTGTGTGTGTGTGTGTGTGTGTGAGTGTGTGCGTGTGTGTGCGTGTGTGTGTATATGCGTGTGTGTCTGTGAGTGAGTGAGTGTGTGTGTGTGTGTGTGTGTGTGTGTGTGTGTCTGTGAGTGTATGTGTCTGTGAGTGTGTTTCAATGTGAGTGTGTGTGTGTATGCGAGTGTGTCTGTGTGAGTGTGTGTGTGTTTATGCGTGTGTGTCTGTGAGTGTGTTTGAGTGTGAGTGCGTCTGTGAGTGTTTGAGTGTGTGTGTGTGTGTGTGTGTATCTGTGAGTGTTTGAGTGTGTGTGTGTGTATCTGTGAGTGTTTGAGTGTGTGTGTGTGTGTGTGTGTGTGTTTGGGAGTGCATTTGTGAGTGTGTGTGTCTGTAAGTGTGTGTGCGAGTGTATGTAGGAGTGTGTGTTTGTTTTGTGTGTGTGTGTGTGTGTGTGTGTGTGTGAGTGTATGTAGGAGTGTGTGTTTGTTTGTGTAAGTGTGTGTGTGTGTGTGTGTGTATATCTGTAAGTGTTTCAGTGTGTGTGTGTGTATCTGTGAGTGTTTGAGTGTGTGTGTGTGTGTGTGTGTGTGAGGTGTGTGTGTTTGAGTGTGTGCGTGTGTGTGTGTGTGAGTGTGTGTGTATATGCGTGTGTGTCTGTGAGTGAGTGAGTGAGTGTGTGTGTGTGTCTGTGAGTGTATGTGTCTGTGAGTGTGTTTCAATGTGAGTGTGTGTGTGTATGCGAGTGTGTCTGTGTGAGTGTGTGTGTGTGTGTGTGTGTGTGTGTGTTTATGTGTGTGTGTTTATGCGTGTGTGTCTGTGAGTGTGTTTGAGTGTGAGTGTGAGTGTGTGAGTGCGTCTGTGAGTGTTTGAGTGTGTGTGTGTGTGTGTGTGTATCTGTGAGTGTTTGAGTGTGTGTGTGTGTGTGTGTGTGTGTGTGTGTGTGTGTATCTGTGAGTGTTTGAGTGTGTGTGTGTGTGTATATCTGTAAGTGTTTCAGTGTGTGTGTGTATCTGTGAGTGTTTGAGTGTGTGTGTATATCTGTAAGTGTGTGTGTGTGTGTGTGTGTTTAGGAGTGCATCTGTGTGTGTGTGTGTGTGTGAGTGTGTGTGCGAGTGTATGTAGGAGTGTGTGTTTGTTTGTGTAAGTGTGTTACCTGTGTTTTCCAGGTCCTCCAGCGTCCCTCGGCTCCTCTGATGCTGGGTACGCCGCTCTCTGCACTGACTCCTGCTCCTGTGATGACGGCGATGTGTCGGGCCTTCGAGAAGACCTCACGAAACTCAGCCATATCTGCACACACACACACACACACAACACACTCTCTCCTCAGTGCTAGAGCTTTCATCAGATCACTATCAGTAGTGATGTCTGAGCAGAAGAGCCTGTGTATGTTGTGTGTAATAACTGTAACTGAGGTGGATGGAAGTGAGCTGGTTCTGTCTCACACCTGAGTTTGTGCGGATGATTTGATTGACAGCTGTCCATCTCCTGCAGAGAGCTGCTGCTGTCCTCCACATCTGCTGATTCATGAGCATTTACTGATCTTTAGCCTGTCAAACATCAATAAAAGAAACAACCAAGTCTTTATGAAGTTTACTGAATACATCATCAAATCAAATCTCAATATATTACAGTATTACAGTCCAGCTGCTTGTTGAATTACAGACATAATCAACAATAAATCATTGACACCAGCACAGTATTAAACTGCACGTGTGGCTGCTATAATCTGCATAAATAAACACTCATCTGAACACGACAACCAGCTGGAAACACTGATGAGCCTAACCCTTTAGAGATGTTCGTTCTTATAAGAATAAGTGATAAACAGCCTAATCTTTAATGATCTTACTCTGACGAATGTTACTGTGAAAATACTCTCGCAGGCGTCGTCCTTGCCGTAAACTTATAAGCATGTCGTAAAGGTGTCGCAAAGCGCGTCTGTTCCTATGGTGATGGTGTGTCCCTCTAGTGGCAGATGCTGAGACTGCAGTCACCTTCTGATGATCATAGAAACAGTCAAATTATGAATTCAGAACCATTTCTGTCAGGAAGATATGGTAGAAATAGAGTAGTACACCGGGACCTTTTTATTTCTATCACTGATTTTGCAACTTGTGCCACATAGATGTTGTATTATTTTAATAATAATAATAATAATAATACTTGTATGTATATAGCCTAGACTTTCTCGTTTCTTACTTTTTTTTTGCTCAATTTATCAATATTTTTTATTTTAGCTACCAGGGAACGCTCTCTTATCTTTTTTTGAAAGTTATGTAATTGTTTTGGGGGGAAAACTTTCTTATAAGCTAACGTTATTAATATTTGATATCATAAAGCTGAGAGAAAACATTCTGAGATCAGCATTACAGCGATTTTATTTGTATTTGAACATTATAAGAAACGTTTTCATAACCTTTAATATATAAAAATAATAATAGGCCTAAATAAACGTTCAAATAATGTTATATTCTCGGCGAAGAAGTTAATAAAACGTTTTGCAAACTTTCAATAGTTTAATGTCAAATGGACAATTTGGCGTTTAGAAAGATTTCCAAAAATTTTCAATGTTTTTTATAAGATAAATGTTATTATTTGGGATTTTCCGGAGTCACGTGACATCAGTTGCTTTTCTCAGCGCTGCTCGGAATGGACCAATCACGCGGTCGCGATTACAGAATTAAGTTTATTTATTTATTATTATTTTTTAACATCAGCATGAAAACTAATGGAATGGATTTCTATTCGTACGTCAGATATCTTGAAATGAACAGATCATCATATATTTACAGCGTTGTCCAATATTTCTGTGATGCGTCGGTGAGTCCGCGAGCGCCCCCTGCAGGACCAGCGCAGCAGCGTCTCTCCGGTAACCGTTCCCCGCCGGTGTTCTGAAATATTCGGTGTCTGAGATTTTCGGTGACGCTGGGCGGAGCAGACATGAATATTCATGAGTTTCCTGTTTCGCGTTAAAGCGCCACTGAAAATATCAGTGCACTCTAGGATCGTCACCGCACAGAAAGTTTTACGTAATGTAATTATGTTTCAGCGACAGTGGCGATCCAGTCATTTGCTTTTTTTTTTTTTTTTTTTAGCTTTTGAAGTTTTGTTCATCTGAGCACAATAGTTTGTAGATTGTATATGTTTATATTTGATTTCATGATTACAGCAGTTGATTTGCCTGCCTGTCATTAGGATATGCCATTAACATGTGTTATAACCCTTTCCAGTGTCTTTTTAAGTTTTGTTTGATAACTTGTATACAAATATCTAAGGTGGCATAAAGATCTGATACAATATTTAGTTTTGCTTGTTCAGCTGGTAAATAACAGATTGTAGTACTTCGTTAGCAAAAATCATTTCACATGAATTAAGTAGCTAAAGTAACATACCACATATTAATTTGCACAGTTAAAGAAATGAAGTTATAATACTGAATACATTAAAGACATCAAATGATATGGTGTTAAGTTTTATGTACAAATGTGTATGTGGACAAGACATATTGGGGGAAGAAAACAAAAAACAGTTTAAATAGGGCCTTGACATCCCAGACAAATAAAATGTTCCTCCAAACTTGGCCTGTTTATGCAGTCCCAGTGGTACCAGCCGTTGCAAGAGTCACATGCAATCTAAACAATATAAGATTTAAACATGAATGAATACGGTAGTGCAACTTTAAAATACACTGTAGTGTTTATATATAATAATAATAATCTAACATAGCCAAGTGTCTACCTCCTCTGCGCTTTTGGTTTTCAGTGGGAAAGCCTCACATCACTTTGTGAAGTAATCTACCATCAACAGATGTACTGGGTAGCCTTCTTTCGTTGGTGTGAGCTTTCCACTAAATCCATCCCCACAATATCCCAAGGCTGTGCCACCTAATAAACATTCATGTTTAATATATAAAATTGCTGTAACAAAAATATTCCTTGTGTTTTTCATAAAACATGAATTACCACGATAGGGGTATATTCTGTTGGGTTCTTCAGAGAACATTGCTTTTTTTGACAAGCAGCACAGTGTTTGGCCTAAAATATATTATCAAAATCAGTTTTGATGGAATAATAGATGTATGAAAACATGACGAAGGATTCACATATTAAACTCCAATAAAGCACTTGTTTATGGCATCCAGTGTTTTTTGAATGCCACAGTGAGCACCTATTGGGCTGCTGTGGAGCTCTTCAAAATTTTCTTGGGCACTTGTTTTCGTGCTGACCACTTTTGCCAAAGTACACTGAGAAAAATGATTTTGTGGTGAAGTAAATACTACATAAAAACAAAAGTAATTTCTACATTAAATAATTTAGTTCAGGCAATAATTAAAAAAATTAAGTAAATTCTGTAATATTACTCAATTTAAGCTTGTAGAAATTAAAGTTTGAACTTATAAGTATAATTTACTTAGAATTGTTTGTTATGTTTACAAGGATTCTTTAAGTTATGATCCCGTTTTTCCCATCATGCACT
>CM049845.1:1687559-1727559 GCA_027422415.1 Schizothorax lantsangensis
CAGTAATTGACTGAAATTCTTGTATTGAAATATTTATCCTTTTAAATTCTACCAATGACAAAACTGAGGTAGACGTGAGTTTTGTGAGAGAGGAGCCTTTGAGCTCTTTTATGAAAACAGGCTGCGTTTATGATTACTACAATATAGGGGCAGTCACGGCCTAATGGTTAGAGAGTCGGACTTGTAACCCGAAGGTTGTGGGTTCGAGGCTGGGCCGAGAAAACCATCTCAAAATGAATGATGATAATGATAAGCTCTGGAGGTTTTTATTCGATATGCACTAAAAAGCTAAATCTATACTGACAGATGGTGCTGTATGAAAACCAGCCATGTGTTTGTGAAATCTGATATTCAACATTTCTTGGCATTTTGTGTGATGAGCACAGTTGAACTGAGCAACACACATATTTCACAAAATCAGTGAAATGTGGTGACTGTGCTGCTACACATACACCGTTTCATGCCTGATGCATCATTTAGGACAAAGATTATTCTTTTGCAAAACATTTAGTAATGCTTCTGTTATTGATGTCACAAGTCCTCCATCCAGATGAACAATCCAGCTAAAGATGTGCGATTGTTTTAAACAGCTGTCTGTTAATGCTCACATCAGCGCTCTCATTGATATTAAAGAACACTGTTCCTCTTCTCTGTCCTTCAGTGGTTACTGTTGAACGTCCAGCTCAATTACCTGCTTAATAAGGGCTGGACATTAAGTCCGGTGCAGCCGGATATCCTTCTGAGCAATTTACCTTAACAGACCGCTGCATTTTCACTGTAGTTATTCTGCTGCTTGAAAACAGGGCTGCATGTCAAACATGTTTCTCTGTCTTGCTGGGATTCAGAAGATCACTGTGATGTGCTTAAATCTCTGCTACACAAAGCTTTGCTCTCATCTCCACTCACACACTCTGTTGTTTCACTGTATTTTTCCATATTTTGACCATTTACCGGGAAGCATGGTGTCTTTTCACAGACAAATCATGCAGACAGCAAATGCAGAGCTTAAAGATATAGTTCACCCAGAAATTAAACTTCTGTCATCATTTACTGTCATGTCGTTCCACACGGGTGAGATTCTTTACTAAAAGAAGATATTTTGAAGATAACCAAACAGTTAACGGTAGTCATTGAATTTTATTTAAAAATAATATGGAAGTCAATGGCTACCAGTCAACTGTTTGGTTATCTTCAAAATATCTTCTTTTACATTCCACAGAAGACTGAAACTCATACAGGTTTGGAACAACATTGTAATTACAAAATTGTAATTTTTGGGTGAACTGTCCCTTTAATAAGAACTTCAGACGTGAACACAAAATGGTGAAATTCACCAAGTAACCTTTAAAACAAAAAACAATTACAAACAATTCATGGTATGCCTATAAGCTTTTAATGGATGGAAAATGCTTGTGCAGATGACAAATGATTCTTTGTTTTTTAATTCACTAGCAACAGTCCTGCAGAGATGTCAGTCTGTTACCATGGAGACGGAACTCTAGCACTGCCTCTCATCACTCCTCATCATCAGCACAGCTTCATCATCACTGCAGTATAAATTGAGTAGAGTAAAATATTTTTAATACAAGCATTTCAGTCGAATATAATTCATGCAATATGACCAACCTTTAACCCGTAATAAAAATAACCCGCAACAGCAGTTTAAAAGTAGCCCTGGGTAACCCTGCCATACGTCGTCCGCCCGTAATGTCATCAACAACACATCACAGGTCCTCTGCACTTGAGTTCTTGAGTATTGGGACTCTTCCAGAAAGCTGTTTTGAGCCCCTAAAACAAAGTCCAAATTTTCACATGATTTTGTTGAAGTTTGACTTGAAGGCTTTGACACTGGTTTTCATGGAACAGCTCCTCCAAGTATATACTGCCTGCCTCAGCTCAGGTCACTGAATGAGCGATGTCTTGCTCCTTCACAATGAGACACAAAGACGCTTTCCAGACCCTTCACTCTCTCTGCTCCTCTCTGCTGGAATGAGCTTCTAACCTCCATCTGATCTGCTCTGACCATCACTAGAAGAAGCTGAAGACACTTTCTCTCAAGCACATCACCACTCCATACCCTTAAACCAATGCACTTGCACCAATGTTTCTCTTCTCTGAATCTCTGCTCTTGCTTGTTTCCTAATCTAGCAATCTAATAAACATGGCATACATTATGAATATTACAGGCTCTGAGCCAAATTGCTCATGCTCCTCTATTGTAAGTCACTTTGAATCAAACAGTCTGCTAAATGCATGAATGTAAATCACATCAGCAGTGATCACTGCCTGTCTCTCATGTTTTCTCCATTGTCACTGAGCACAAACGACTTCTGGTGGCTTTGTTCCTGCTGAACGCCCTGAGGAGAAAAGTCAGGTCAGCCTTATGTCTTCATCTCCTCTCAAGGCCATCTAATTCATCATAAAGGTCAGGACTGAGTGCAAGAGTAAAGCCCGTAAGAATCATCTGTGCACTCTGGGCGAGAGTCCATCACTTCTTCTTGAATGACTCTGGCTAATGCATCTGTGTTGACAGAGAGCAGAGACGGCGTTACACAAGACATGACGTCACACTGGAGTACAGCTGAAGCACTCAGAGAGTCATGATGTGTTTCTACACTCATAAAGAGACAGTTCAAAACCCATGTGGAACATAAACACAGATGTTCAAACTGCTCTTTTACATACAGTGAAGACAGACAGCGATTGTCAAGATGATATAGAACATTAATTACATGGCTCTAATGCACACCAGTATTCAGACAGTGTGTGTGTGTGTATTGCAGGAGCTAGTGATGACATATGATGACGTGTAATGGTATAGTAGTGGTGTCCAATTTCTTAGGGGGATATTTTCACCCCTACCCCTGTCACTGTGTTTCAAGGGACAAGGGTTAGGCATAGGGGTATAAAATAGAATTGGGATTGGTCTTTACTATGCTGCACACAAGTTCAGCTAACTCAAAAACTTGCATACAGGAGCTGAGACCTGACATGAGATTTGATCGTAGCCACCGCTCACGTCCATATTGATAAATTCCACGTTTTGCATAGAAACGACCGTACACCCAGTTTTCTGTCATATGTTTGTTTCGTACTGTAAATGGCTACTAAGGTCATGCACGGTAATATTTTGGCTGGGGTGCCAATCCTGGTGAAGGACAGTGGATATTTAAGATGCTTCATGCTTTATTATGTCTGGATGTGAGATACCGTGTCTCTCGCTGCTCTTTGATGTTGGTGAACAGACTCATGCTGACCTTGAATGTCCTGATAGAAGCACATTACACGTCCCGAGGCCTCCTCTTATCTCAGCAGCTCTCAGTTACTCAAAGTGCTTTAACTACAGTCTGAGAGTTACACAATCGACTGAACCGCGCTCCAGTTCTCATCCACAATAAGACGAAATGAGATTATGACAGAAACGAGGGATCAGAGCCGATGTGTTTTGGTAGCCTACGGACAGGAGCATGAACTAGCATCTAGTGATGAGTGTGTTGGTTATTCATGGTCAGCTGCTCATTAGGAATGGTGTGTGTGTCACATTGGCACCATCTGAACTGAGATGCACCCTTATGAGTGAACACACTGAAATGCAACTCATGCAATGAGTGTTTCTTTCACAGGACACTCCCTGAACAAATGATTCCAGTAGAGGTTGATGTTAGCAACTTCTCACTACTCTAATAAGCATTATTTAATTAAATATGTATATTGTCCCTTGTGTTTCAGAGTGAAGTGTGGCACTGTGTTTATTTACACGTGATCAGCTCATGATCTGGTGTTTTCAGTGTCAGAGCAGCTCAGTTCACAGTGATTGCAGTGACTCCATCTCTACATTCATCATGTGTGTAATGTCACTGCTTGTTCGTTCTCATCTTTGTGTTGTTGTTCTCCTGTGCCTCCTGTTTGTTTTTTGGTTTAGTGTAATAAAAATACCGCTTGAAAGTAGATCACACCTCAACTCTTCTTATTATATAATCTCAGCAGAGCAATCAGTGTTTGAGTAATTGATAGTTTCACATGATAAAAAAATACTTTGCTCGGTCAGCTTGGATCAATTTTAAGTTTGTGACAATTTTTCCCTGTGGTATAAAAAAACTCTTTATTTAAAGTCTGTGTAAAGACAATTCAGAGAATTGTTTCTAAACACATTATAAATGTTAGAAATGTATTGCTGAAACACATTACAAAGACTGTACAATGTAGTACTGAATTGTGGAGGGTGCTTTCACACCTGCACGTTGGTTCGTTTGGGCATATGTGAACACGGCAATGCGCTCGGACCACACCAAACACAATGTCCGAGATCACCTGAACAACCAGGCTAATCACAATTGTGATGAGTAATTAAGTAAGTTATGTGAAAAGTAGTAGCTTTTTTGTTTTGCTGATACCTCTTAAAATGAACTGTGGATTAACCTGGAGCAGAGCCGAGGTTAAATGCCTTCGCCATTCAAAATAAAAGCATGCTTTTCATTTTCTTGCCGTCTTATTGCTCTTCTTCGTAAGGTGCATTTTAAAATGTTTTCCCGACGAATCTTGCTCCTGCTCAAAATGATAAATTAATATAATGACAGCTACAAAAAACAACAACAACAACAATAAGCCCGTGAAGCTGTAGTCGTTCCATCCTGACGGATGACAGCTGTGACAGCTATGAGTGGAATCCCGGAAAATAAACCGTGGAACTTTGACCAATGAGAGGACAGTTTACTCGCACGTGACTTGATTAAAAATTTTGGTCCGTTTAGAAACTTTGCTGTGTGAAAGCGAACCGCACCAAGAATAAAAAGCAACACTCCCGTGATCTACAGTGGGCGTTAAACAGTTTTTAACCATTTTTGTTTAAGTGTTTTTTGGGTGGTCCTGAAATCATGTCTCAGTGATGCTATGAAGCCATTGAAAATGGCAACACTATTACAACCAGAGCGCATAGACAGTGGTTTGCGCCCAAAAGTTACTGTCAGTTAGTTTACAACCTACAGTTGGCTAGAGCTGTAGAATAATTTACAAAACAGCTCGGCCTCCTTATGCTGCTAGAGGAATATTTCAGGTTGTAAGATTTGAGAGAGACAGCAGCGTGATGGGCGTGGTTTCACCTTAGAGCAGAGATTTTATTTAAGATTTTGATACTTATTTTATTTACTTGGTGTTTTTTTTTTTCATTCAAATTTGGATAACACATTTTTCTGTGGTGTGACAAACTCAGAACACATATTTAATAAATCTTTACATGGACTTTATTTTATTTTTTAATTTAATTTCCTATAAAACAGCCAAGTGTTTCTGGTGAAATCAAGTGTATTGTACACTCTAGCATTTGAAACAACAGTATAATGCATCTAATTAACTGTGTGATTGTTACTCTTCTGAATGCACATAGAGTCAGGGTGTGGTATCTGATATCCCTGCACTGAAATCAGCCTTTCTGAAATGTCTGAAGAGCTCATGTAGATGTAGAGACGGTGACTCATGCTGAATCATGTCTTCGTGGCTCTGCTCTGCAGGTTTTGTTGAGTCATGGAGGTGCTGCTTTGATATTGTGAGGATGTGTTTATGTGGCGTTTAGCAGCTCTTCTGTCTCAATGCTCATGTGCTTCAGCATGTCTGAAAGAAATGCACTTATGCTTCAGACTGAAAATCATTTTACTGTTTTTGTGTCCAGTGCTTCTGTAAATCAGCTAGTCATTACTTTAGGTCAGGATTAGGATATTTTTCCATCATCATTCACTCTCCCTGATGTCGTTCAGTATAGGAAATATCTATACGTTGATCACCAGATAAAACAACATCCTGTTAAAATGATACAACTGGAATATTTCTTAATAAATAGCCTACTCGATGTTGCCAGATCAATAAGTGACCTCTCAAAAAAGAAAAATATCAGTGATATTTAAAACCAGTGGTTCATTCACAATTTTTTTTTTATGAATTTATTTAATTGCATGTAGAATAACTATAACATCTTGAAATTTCATGTAATTTACACAAATTATTAACAAGCGGCTCATGTCACCAGAAGATAAAAATGCTGGAAAAGGCCAGGGCTACATAAGGTGAATAATGAAAATGATTTATTGACTGTGTGTGATCATGTGAATTTAAAGATAGTTTTGATAGTAATAATACAAATGTGACACTACATTAAAAACTAAATGACTGATTTAAATCAACGCAAACAGAGGTTGAGAAACTGAGATACACACACTGATCTGTGTATATGAGGATTTATTACACACATTTATTCTGATGTTATTTCACTGACAGAAGTTAAGCTACAGTATTAATGTCATCAAGAGAAAAGAAGAGACCTTTTTTTTCAACGTGGAAGTAAGCCTTTGGGCGAGACTTCCAGTTCATTAGCCGCTATACGTAAATAACGAGAAGAATAACAACATGCAGTAAACGGCAAAACTGTTTGCACTACAAACCAGTGTGTTCATAATTAAGATAACACATTAAAATAATATGGTAAGACACACCAATTTTCAATATCAAGCAGCAAAACAAACTGTTTTGTAAAGCTAAAAATAGCTGGACGCGGATGACACCGGAAGCTAGACCCATAGAATTTACAAATGACCCACTTTTACAGCAAGAAAAAGGTGGATAACATCTCACTGTTACTGATTTATCATGCAGCTCAAAGCATTATGGGTAGAATCTCTCATCAGTCTATTCTGATTCATCAACACAGTTTCACTGATGATCCAGTACCGATAAACTCCGAAACCCAGGATAGAGCGTGCTGAGTGAATGTGGTCTGGACTGTGTGGATGAGGCTCATTGTGTCAGAGACGCTGTAGAAGGACAGAGTTCCTGCTCTGTGATCCACAAACACTCCTATTCTACTGATGATGGACTTCACAGGGAGAACAGTCTGTATGTTATTGTGTCTGAATGAGTAACTGGAGCGAGAGCAGAACAAACTGCAGGACTGATCATTACATCCAAACACACACTCAACACCTCCTCCCTTCCTGCTGATGCTCTTATATGACACTGATATACGCACAAAACCATTTTTACCTCCACTCCACTCCAGCTCCCAGTAACAGCGTCCACACACACTCTCTCTACACAACACCTGACACACATCAAATCTGTCTGGATGATCAGGATACTGCTGATCTGTGTCAGTGACAGTAATCACTCTGTTTCTCTCAGACAGACGGAGGTGTTTATTCACTGTGTTCAGATCCAGAGTGAGCTGATGGGAATCTGATGGAGATAAAACACATCAGAATCAGGAATTATGAATCTGTTTGATCTTTTCATGTATCTGAACTCTTCATGTTCAGTGTATCATCAGTGTCTCAGTACAGATGACCAGATATCCTGAGCAAATCATCATTTACATCATCAATTAATAAAACTCTTCTTTCTCCTTCTACAGAAGAACATGAACACACTCAGTGAGTTTTTCTGCTTGTTTTCTTACTGACTTACATTGTAGGAAGTCGTTCCTGGTCCAGAAAACAATGTTGGTGGATGTGACTGTGGAAATCAACAGACATGAACAGTGTGATTCTCATGATCCTGCATCCATTCCTAACACATTTCTAATATGATGTTCTCCATGATATGAGATGATGATGGACTGGTTTCTGAGAGCAGATGAATCTCCAGGACTTTACCTCTGTCTGAGATCTTCTTGAGCTCCTCTTTGCAGAAATCCTCCAGTTTGTCTCTCAGCTGATGAACAGATTCTCTCAGATCATCAAAAGAGACGAGAGACCTGACGAGATCATCATTTACATCTGTAGATTCATGAGGTGCTGAGAGAGACTGGAAACTCTACAGAAAACAGAAATCAAAACTCATCAGCTCCACACTTCACCCAATAACCTGCTCCAACATCAGATTTGACTGATCTTTAGTAACTCAATCCAGCACTTTCACAGCATCAGCTTCATTCTTCTCATATTCATTATATCACATTAGAGCTACAGATTCTAGTATCTGACACTTACACTATATGTGAACTTTCTAGGAAATAGTTTGGATGATAAAACATCTGCTGAGAACATAAATGTCCATCTAACAGCTCAAACACATCCAATGGAGTCTCATTGTAGGTTTCAGTAGATTTTGCTCAGGAAAAGCAGCTCAAAGACTACAGTTAGATTGATCATTATTTATAACGTTCGCTCAAGTCCACTATGATGCTGTTCTTGTAGATCTGTGTTACCTGCAGGAACTGGATGTGATCCTGTGTGTGTGAAAGCTGCTCCAGCTCAGCGTCTCTCCTCCTCAGATCATTGATCTCCTGCTCCAGTCGCTCCAGTCGTCCTTCAGCTCGACTCACTGCTTGCTTTTCCTGATCTCTGATCAGCCGTATCAGCTCAGAGCGGCTTCTCTCAATGGAGCAGATGAGCTCAGTAAAGATCCTCTCACTGTCCTCCACTGCTGTCTGTGCAGAGCGCTGTTAGGACACACAGTGATTCAGGCTTCAGTGAGTCTGAACTGAGACTGAGACAAACTTCTCTTCTTCTCCAGACTCACCTTATGAGACTCCACAGCCTCTCTCAGCTGCTGGAGATCTTTCTCTCTCTGCTGGATTCTCTGCTGGAACGTCTTCTGCGTCTCCTTCAGCTGCTTCTGCAGGACAAACAGATGATAGTGAATCTCTCAGAAAACTACTGGCACTAAATCATCATGTGAACAGATGAATCCAGGAAAAGTTGAGGTGATAATCAATGTTTGTAGGTTTAAACTTCAGAAGGGATGATTGATCATTTACCACCACCGTACATTAATTAACATGAAGATTAAGGCTTCTTTCACACAGTGTAAGTGTTATGAAAGTGAACCTGACAGACATAGAGCTTCACATTGACATATTTTCTACATTTTGTGTAATTAAACTGCGGCTCTACACAGTAAATAAATGAACAAAGTGAAGCTATAAATGACTGAAATCATCTGGATTCAGTCAGATTTACTGAACAGAAAGACATCTGTCACTGCATTAAACTTCTACTTTGAATGATAGAAGTATATAATGTGTCAAAAAACAGGTGAATAGTTCACTTCATTATTTTATGTATTATGTTCATTAATCAAATCCTACTATATGAAAGAATGTTGATAAAGGTTTATGGTGCATTTTCAGCAAACAGTGAAACTCTTCTTGCAGCTGCTGTTCATTTCTGCTGTCGTGTTCAGTGTGAATGCTGTAATCTGTTAATATGGTTCTGATATAAACTCGTATGAAACGAGTGTCAGCAATATTTCATCAGTGTCTAGTGTTAAATACCTGTTTCTCTGTCCTCTGTGCTGCAGCTGATACAGTGTCATGGTTTTTATGTTCATCCACCAAACACAGCAAGCAAATACATTTCTGATCAGTGCGACAGAAAACCTCAAGGAGCTTCTCATGTTTCTGGCAGATCATCTCCTGCAGTCGTCCAGTGGCTTCAGTCAGATTGTGTCTCTTTCCTTTAAACAAACTCTCATGTTGTTCGAGGTGATTCTGACAGTAAGAGTTCAGACACACCAGACAGGACTTGACAGCTTTGTGTTTTCTTCCAGTACAGACGTCACACTGAACATCTCCAGCTCCAGCAGGAACCACACTTTGAAGATTAGTCTTCTTCAGTTTCTCCACCACTTCAGCCAAGATGGTGTTTCTAGCTAAAGCAGGTCTTGGACTGAAGGTCTGTCTGCACTGAGGGCAGCTGTAGACTCTCTTCTCATCCTCCTCATTCCAGCAGTCTGTAATACAGCTCTTACAGTAACTGTGTCCACACTGGATGGTCACTGGATCCTTCAGGAGATCCAGACACACCGGACACAAGAACTCATCCTGAGAAAATCTGGCTTCTGCCATTTTACTGCATGAATACAGAGACACAGACACACATCAGCTCAGCTACACTTTCACTTTCTCTTTCCCTGTGTTTCCTGGTTCTGTGTTTGAGTTACGTGTGTAAAAAATGTTCCTCATTCATGCTCTTGCCGACACTGAATTAAAAGTGGAGACGTCAAGTCAGACACTTTCTGCTCCCTGTAGTGATGCTCTCATGGTATTTGCATGGGCTTATCACACATAATGGGCCTCATTTACGAAACGAACGTACGACTGAAATTTGGGCGTACGGTCGTTTCTACGCAAAACTTGGAATTTATCAATATGGACGTGAGCGGTGGCTACGATCAAATCTCACGTCAGGTCTGAGCTCGTGTACGCAAGTTTTTGAGTTAGCCTGAACTTGCGTGCAGCATAGAGAATTGTATAATGACAGCATTTTGTTCATTTAGATTATTTTCCTAAACCGACAAACAAAGCTTTTTTTTTTTCTTTCTTTCAGTGTTTTAGCTTTATGCGCAAAGAGCAGCATAAACAACAGACCGTGAGGAATCACACATCGTCGTATCACACACCTGCAGCGCTTCTGTGAATCCAGAAAAACAGAAATTATAAAATAAATAGGGCTACACGAAATATATTTCTCTTAATTAACAGATTAACAAAAGAAAAAAAAACAGTGCGACAAGTATAGGCCACTTTTGTTTTTGTGACACTCTTAATGCATTTTATTTGTTTTCTATAACTTTATTTTTAAGATTTAACTGATCTGTGATCACGCAGGTGCCTCACATGTACACACACAACATTTCAGCATTACTAACTTGACATTTCAGCCATTAATCAAACTAAAATGCAGTCAACCAAACATAAATGTTACACTGCACAATTTACAAGGTCCACTGTAAAATCAGCGTGCAGACCTGAAACACACATTCATTGCGCATGTGAAGGGTGATATTTTACGTGGATATTGGAACTCAAGTGAAGTACAAAGCCTTGTTTACATCATAGATAATACTTTAGCAACCAAATGTTACATGGCAAAAATGGAAACATTTGGATGTCGAATGAGAGGCTTGTGAGCCCAATACCATTTAGTTTCGCTTTAATTAATTCATTTTAGCTTGACGTTGTATTCTGTTTATAATGAATGTCACTATAGCCTAATTTGTGATTTACTTCATAGTTTAATATAAAATTGTATAGCTCCTCATTTTTTCATTCTTGTTTTGTAATACCGTTAAATTTAAAGGGTTTGTTGTGGATTACGGAGAACTAAATAATCTATATAGTGTTTATAATATTTATAAATTTTTCGTTATATTTACTGGTATTTAATATACATATAAATGAATGCCATTGTTTGCAATTATAAGGTTAACGGGTGTTTTTGGAGTAAGATCAATTTCTCTTTCATGAGATTACTTCCTCTTTTTGGCCGGGTTATGTTTCTCCGTGTCGTAAACTATAGGGGCGTGGCTTCTAAACCGGGGTGTTTTTAGGGGCGTAATATTCAAATGACGATTGTTTTCAGCCGCCACATTTATCAACGTACGATCTTTCGTACGATGGGATTGGCGGCATACGAATGTTTCATAAATCACACGTGAGCTCTGTCGTAAGTTGACTTGTGCGCTCGGATCTGCGCTCGTTTCTACGTTAGATTGATAAATGAGGCCCCAGGTGTATTAAATGCAATATTTGTCAAATACACAGAAACGTTTTTATGAGTAACAGAAACACTTCTTATATAGGCTACTGCTTAATACAGCCCCATCGGTTCAAGAATAAAGTTCAGCATAAACATATAGGCTACTAAATACCAATAAAGTGGGGATATATATGCTTTTATCAGTGTTTTTAATAAAAATGACTCAAGATAACAGAGCGACTAAACTAAAAAAGCTTTTACGGTTATAAAAACACAGATTTGTGAGCATTATTGGAATTTAATTGTTAGAATAAACACGCAACATGTCGTGCTTGTCATCACAGAATCTAAACAATGTCTAAAGTGTGTCGTCATCAAGGCTCTCACAGCCGATTTTGAGCAAACTGCAGCGCCTTTTATCCAAAGCGACTTACAATTGAGGAATACATCAAGCAATTTACCATAAGTTGATAATAAACACCTATTATAAAATGTGCCCATTATACAAGGTTTCAGTCATTGTTCAAAAAGTAAAAGTTAGGACAGGAATGGATAAGGATAAAAGAGAACAGAAAAAGTGAAGGCATAGATTTTTTTATGAGGAGGCAGTTAGACACTCATGGAAATGAGTTTTCAGTTGTTTCTTGAAGATTGTGAGGGATTTGGCTGTACTGATGGAGTTACAGTAGGTACTGTATGGAGAAGAGAAGGGGTCCAAGAACGGAACCCCAGTGACCAGTTGATGGGATTTGGAGACCTCTCCTCCCCAAAACACCCTGAAAGACCAACCTGTGAAGTAAGACTCAAAGCAGTAGAGTGCAGTTCTGGTAATGCCCAGCGATGAGAGTGGACAGAAGGATTTGATGATTAACAGTGTCGAATGCAGCAGATAGATCTAGCAGAATGATAACTGAAGATTTGAACTTAGCTCTGGCACTCTGTAGCGCTTCAGTGACTGACAGCAAGGCGGTTTCAGTTAAATGGCCACTTTTAAATCCAGATTGGTTATTGTCCAGCAGCTTGTTCTGTGAGAGGAAGGACAACACTTGGTTGAACACAATGTGTTCAAGTGATTTTGCAATGAATGGGAGGAGAGAGATGGGTATGTAGCTCTCAACAAGAGAGGTGTCTAGTGTCGGTTTTTTAAGAAGTGGGGTTACCCGAGCCTGCTTGAATGTGGTGGGAAAATCGTCAGCAGTTAAAGAGGTGGTGGAGGGAGACAAAGGAGGGTATTGAATGTTTTGAAGAGTTTGTGTGTGTCTGATGCACTGTTGATCTTGTTGTGGAAAAAGGTCATTTTGGCAGCCTGAACTTTGGTGGAAAATGAAGATAGCGGTGACTGATACCTGCTGAGATCAGCTGAGTCTTTTGATTTGCTCCATTTTCTCTCCGCCGCCCTGAGTTTAGTCAGATTGTCACGGATGACATCGGTTAACCAGGGGTTGGAAGGAGTAGCACATGTTGGTCTGGAGGAAATAGGATAGATATTATCTAGGCAGCTAGTTAGGGTAGTACATAACGTATCTGTGGCACAATTCACATCTAATGATGAAAAATGTCTGGGGGTGGGAAGAGAGGATGATACCACAGAGGAAAGTCGAGAAGGAGAAAGAGACCTTAGATTTTGTCTAAACAAAACTCTCAGAGGGGTTGGTGGTGTGGAAGAAGGTAGATGTTGATTAAAAGTAATAATGAAATGATCCAAAACATGCAAGGGTTTGATCAAGATGTTATCTGTGATACAATTGCATGTAAAGATGAGGTCAAGTTGGTTACCTGATTTATGTGTACCTGTGGTGTTGAACCGCCGAAGGTCAAAAGAGGCTAGGAGAGAGTGGAAGTCAGCAGCAAATGGCTTATAAAGGTGGATGCTGAAGTCACCAAGAAGTACCAGCGGGATACCATCCTCAGGGAATGAGGACAGCAGCATGTCCAGTTCTTCTAGAAAGTTGCCTAGCCGACCTGGAGGGCAATAAATAACTACAATGTGGATTTTTACAGGGAGTGTGACTGTAATAGCATGAAATTCAAAGGGAGTGTTGTTGAAGTTATAAGAGCATGGGAGGTATTTCCAGGTTTTGTAAATGAGGAGATCAGTAACCTCCCAACCTGACGGGGGGTGTGGGTGAAAGAGAAGTTGATGAGAAGAACAGCAGGAGTTGCTGTGTCTTCAGGTTTAATCCAGGTCTCTTTCAAGCCTAAGAGACTTAAATCTGGCTGAGTGGCAAAGGCTGGAATAAAGTCAGCTTTGTTGACAGCTGACTCACAATTCTAGAGACCCATAGAAAAAGAAAGGGGTGCAATTGAAGAAGTGGGGATAGGAGACAGGTAAGCATGATTGCACCGTCTCCTGTGTGCTGTGTAAGACCGTTTCCATTGAGAGACAACAGCAGGAATATACTGGAAGCACATGGTGAATGTGGTGAAAGAGGAAAGGAGGGAAGTAGAGTAATTGAAAGATTTTACTGTGCGTTATCCGTATTGTTGCTCAGTTACAGTCACATAGGTAAAGTCTCAGGTCATTTGTAGGTCTTTTGGAGGTCTTCACACAAGACGGGCTGAACACAAGGGCTGTTTCTCAATTCCAAGAAAGCAGAGAACGGACTTGCGTTCTCGTGGAGACCAGTCTTGCAAGGCTTCCTTGGAAGAGCGAACTCGGAAGGACGCGAGGACACAGAACTCACTCTTATGAGAATTGAGATGTACTGCGTTCTTGCTTAACTGACCGCAGTCACAGCATATGCAGTGGCCAATGAACAATAAATGTAACATAACATACAAACAAATGTCAGAACTTATTAAAACATTTCATACTATTATAGATATTATTTTCATATAATTGTATATCGTTTTATTTTACAGCGTTATATGTTTAACTATGACTATGTTAAGATTAATTTTAATATGCCAATAAAAATGCAGACTTTCTCCGGGTCTCATAACTTTATTCAAATTAAGCAAAACAAAACGATAAATGTTTACTTTCAACTTCAAGAGCCGTTGAGTTATAAATAAATATAGATATGAAGTCCAAGCAAGCAGGTTTAAATCAAACGAGAGCGAGTTTAAAGCTTACAGGCTTCCGTACACCGGCCGCCCGCAGCGTCTTCTGGGATTTCTAACGGCTCAATTCTCTCAAGTCTGCACTCGATATCAAGAACACATCCGGGAACTTTCATGCGTCCTCTGTTCTAGCGTTCTTCAGAATTGGAACTGAACTTCGACGGTTGATGATGACGTAGAATGAGAACACAAGGACGCAAGATCGCTGAAGAACATATTGAGAAACAGCCGAGGTCTGACGCTTCCACGCCAGCGAACTGACTCCACTTAAATACAGAGCTAACCCACTTGAGTGAAAACGCCTGTCCACGCCTTTCTAATTAGCACAGCAAAGCCTATAGCACGCAAATGGCTCGAAATCGAAACTAAACGTGGTACAGTTTGCCACTTAAGCGCAAATTAACAGATAGCAAAAAGTATTTTGTAAATTTTAATTACAGCTAACGCAAACAACATTCACAATCAGCAAAAACTTTTTAAATAAAATAAGCAGTAAACGAATTAATCCTCCCAACTAGCAGATATTTACTATAAACGACAGAAACAGAAAACTGTTATGACGCAAAACACTGAATTATGTCTATGAATCAGTGACTACGTTTACATGTGCACGAATAATGCTATTACTTCCAATAATCAGAGTAAGGACTTAATCACATTATGATGTTTACATGTCAAGAGCAACGCTTTTACTCCCGTTTACATGCAATTTCCATATTCTTATTATTCGCTAAGAATTGTGGTTAATTTTTTTACTGCCATATTCACATACCCCACTGCACAGCACAAATTATGGACTCAGAAAGAGCGCAGGTGCGTTACTATTCGCTATTTTAATTTATTTTACATCTAATGCAAAACACTTTTGTATGGTTGTATTCCATGCTGTTTCGGCGCCATAGAAATGTGATGGCAATTCGTTTGCCTACGCTACCGTCGCATTCTACTCGCCGTTTCTGGATGAGTGTAAGGAACAGTCTTCTCCACTTACAGTACATCACTGGGACCCATCATACAGGTACATGGCTTATCCTACCAATGCTACGCCGATGACACACAGCTCTATCTCTCTTTTCAACCAGATGATCCAACGGTAGCTGCACGGATCTCAGGCTGCCTGGCGGACATCTCGGCATGGATGAAAGAACATCACCTACAGCTCAACCTGGCAAAGACTGAGCTTCTTGTCGTCCCTGCCACTCCGACTCTACAGCATGACTTCTCGATTCAGTTAGGCTCATCAATAATTACCCCATCAACTTCGGTCAGAAATCTTGGTGTAATCTTTGATGACCAGCTGACCTTCAAAGAGCACATTGCAAAGACTGCTCGATCTTGCAGGTTTGCGCTACACAACATCAGAAAAATCAGGCCCTTCCTGACAGAGCATGCTGCGCAACTTCTTGTCCAGGCCCTTGTCGTTTCTAGGCTGGACTACTGCAATGCTCTTCTGGCTGGTCTTCCATCAAACGCAATCAAACCTCTACAAATGATTCAGAATGCAGCGGCACGACTGGTCTTCAATGAGCCCAAAAGAACCCATGTTACACCTCTCTTCATCTCACTGCACTGGCTACCAGTGGCAGCTCGCATCAAGTTCAAGACACTGATGCTTGCATACAGAACGACCACAGGCTCAGCACTACTTCCACTCACTATTACGAATCTACATCCCCTCCAGAAGTCTGAGATCTGCTAGTGAGCGACGCCTTGTGGTACCATCACAGAGAGGCTCAAAATCACTCTCCAGAACATTCTCGTTCACCGTTCCTGGCTGGTGGAATAATCTTCCCACCCCTATCCGGAATGCTGGATCCCTGTCAATCTTCAAGCAACAACTGAAGACACATCTCTTTCGACACTACTTGACCTCATCCTAAACTTGTTCTAAAAAAAAAAAAAAAACATTCCCTTTATCTTTCCCTTTATCTTTCTCTCCTTCCCTTGCTAGCTTGTACTTATTTGAACAATGACTGAGACTTGGTGTTACGAGCACTTCCTCTGTCTGATTGCCTCTTCAAGATGAATCGCTTTATGTACTCCCCAATTGTAAGTCGCTTTGGATAAAAGCGTCTGCCAAATGACTAAATGTAAATGTAACAGAGACTGGTGGCAGCTAGTTGTGTTTTCCCCAGAAATGCGATGCTTTCTTCCTCGCCATCGTTTCTAATCTCCGTATTATTACAGGTGAGCGTCACGTCATTCATGTATGTCACTAGCGCATGCGCACTTTGCGGCAATACTGTGATTAAGGTGTTTACATGCCTGTATATTTCGATTAAAATCAGCGTAATTAGCTATGTTAATATGATTATTCTTGCTGCGATTATGAGCTTAATCGCATTATTTAGATCGAAGTATTGCGTTTACATGGTGTAAAGTTTAATTGCAATATTGTCAAAATCTCATTATAATCGCATTAAGAGGGTGCATGTAAACGCATTCAGTGATATGTGGGATACTTGTATCTACTCCTACAACTTGATGTCCAGTTCTTAGCCCGCTGACATGCCACTCAAGCTGAAACCCAAAAATGGTTCGTTATTTGTGTTCTCAAAGTCAGTATCTGAACATTTGCTCAGAAGTACATCACAATACTAAAGTAAGTCAATTGCAACTTCTAGTTCATGGAGACTTTAAAGTTAGTGTTTAGGGAAGTGTTAACTGGTTTGGGGGAAAAACCCATGTTTTTTCAGCATCTGACGCCAAGAGTGTTGCGTTTTTAAGCCAATGTCAATTTAAAAACGTGGTAGAACAAGTGTTCCAGTTGTTTATATTTAAGTGTTTTTTACTTATTAGTCTGTGAACACACAAGTTAAGTTTTGTTCATACAGTGATCCACAGCAACAAAGCAACAGTTCATTTTGACAATTTGTGTTGACAGTTTTCCAATGACAGCAATCATTTTTTTTTTACTTTTTCCTTCAATGTGCCTTATGTCTGTTGTGAACAAATATGAAGGCCAAGTGACGTTGTTGTCATGCTGACCAGGGATGCATTTCCCAAAAGCATCGTAAGCCTAAGTTGATCATAGCTCCATTGGTTTCAATGGGTCTACGATGTACTTAAGCTTACAATGCTTCTGGGAAACGCAGCCCAGGACTCAGATACTTTAGACATGGCAGGAACCAAGGGTTTGTGATTCAAGTATGGATCCCTTCAAAAAGAAATGGAAGTGCCTTACTGTTAGGTACAGTACGAGCAACTTTCTGTCAAATGCACTGTACTTCTGCTCATTAGGGGGCTACAATCAAAAAATAAATATTTCTTCCATAAAGCCACAAAATGAGCAAGTCTTGTCAATATTAGGATTTGGCCAACACTACAGTTTAGGTGTCTGAAATGTCTGCATTTCAGAAATTTACATTTTACATAAATTACATTTGTATTTATGATAACTAGAATACCACCAAACTAATTAAACATGGACATAATGAGGTCAAGTGGCAACTACTGTATGCAGCATATTAATGTAGCATACTACCATTTGAAATATTAGAATAGCGCAGTTTGGAGGCAGTATGCATCAATAAATGCTTCAAAGTAGTATGCAACATTGTGGTCACATGAGCTCGTTACATAAATGTTAGATTATATAGATCAGATTATTTAAAGTTTTATATCCAGTTTAGTGTAAAATATCTTCACTTTTGGTAGTCTGATCAAACAATGAGTCAAAAAAGATCTTAAAAAATCACACTTTCAGCTCAGCTGTCACACTGGAAATAGAAGGTCAAGTCAAGTGCATTGCTCTGTGGGATACAGTAGTGCACATAGTGTACTCACATTTCAGCAAATATATTCCATGCATACTGAAAATTACATGCTGCAGAAATAGCAGGACTGGTGTGTTAGTATGCTGAACACGTTTGTGTATTTGAGTGGAGGCAAACATCACAGTAGCTTCGATATAATCCAGTTACATGTTGGTGTGTGTGTGGTGCATCACTGTAGTGTTTCTTTAGCTGTGCATCTAGTGAGCTGCAGACATACACCGCGTTTTGGGCATGTTAGGGGCTCAGAACTGCTGTGCACACAGGCAGCTCGCTGGGATTTGAGACACGGCCCTGCGCTGCAGTTCTAGTGTGTGGCCTATATGAGGCGTGAGGACCGGTTCACTGCGCATCTCAGCTGAGTGTGATTCGTTCAGTGCTGCTCAGATACGCGTTCATCATCACCATCATGTCTACGGCGGATCACACGGTCATGCACGGCATCTGGGGCAGTAACGCGCCCGCGGGGAACGCGATGGAGAAGCCGAAGAATAAAGGCTTCAGCCTGATCAGGATGATGTCTCTGAATTACAGAAAGGAGAACACGAATCCTCAGCAGCAGCATCACAACAACAACATGCCCTTCATGATCCACTGCCACATCGGCAAAGAGATCAAACACATATGCAGCAACTGTAGCCGCGGCAGCCACGCGCAGGACGGTGAGTAACCAGCGCGTTCACTGCGCTTCAAACACAGCGAGCGACGCGACGCGCTTGCGTTCCGCGTTCACTCTCGTTTAATTCTGTGGTTTACAACAGTAACGTCTTTGGCCGTTGCGTCGCTTTATATCCTTCTTGCTGTTCCTAATGATTGGCCTAATGTAGGCTACACATGTGACCGACGCGTGTGCGTCGCGTAAAGCGCCACGAGCGTTGCGTTTTTAATAAGGCGTGTCAAGTTCAAATAGTTGGGTTTTAAAAACGGTTTTGTTCTGCTTCTGTCCTGTCCAGTGTGAACGGGTTCACAAGGGATTCGTTGTCGGTTCTGTTTTTGCTATAATTTTATATAATTTATTTTGTTTATTGTAAATTATAAGCATACTGGTTTAGTGCAAATAGTTCTAATTTTTACTGCACTGTTATTTTCAGTTAATGAATCAGTCACATTAACATGAAGTCACTCACATTCAGGGAAAATAGCTTCTGTGTTGCAAAATAAAGTGGATCGACGTGTCTCAGAGATGTCTTTAGAGTTGTTTTGGCTGTGTTGATTAACACAATTACTGGCTATAAAAAACAATAGAAGCCCAATAGAAACCATCACAGAAATTTCAATGGTTTACATTATAAACCATTAGCTTTTTTCCAGTAAAACATTACAAAATTCATTTTTGTAGTGTGTTTTTGGGCGTTTTTCCAATAGGATTTAACATCCCACCAATAGAATCCATCACACACCAGTAGACACCATTATAGTTTCCATTAAAACCAATACAATTCCCATCATAACCATTAAATCCATTACATTTTCTATTGTGTTTTGGGCAGGGCTCTATTGTTTTTTTCAGCAGGGATGTTGTGAATCATTAATTCAATTAAAACAAATAAAACAATTTTTAATTTTTTTTGTGAGCTTCAAGTCAAAATCTGGAAAATTTGCTCAGAAATGCATCACAATACTGAAGTAAAGTCAGTCACAACTTCTAGTTCATGCAGACTGTAAAGTTAAGTTAGTATTTGCATTAAAAATCACATGTTTTTTCAGCATCTGAGTGTTGCATATTTAAGCCGATATCAATTTAAAAACATGGGTAGAACAGGTTTTCCTATTGTTTACATTTAAGCTTTTTTAATGCATTAATTTATTAAAACACAAGTGCATTCATACACGCAGTGATCCACAATAACAAAGCAACATTTTGACAATGTGTGTTGAGTTTTCCAACGACAGCGATCACGTGAACAGGATTGGTGTTGTGTGTGTGTGTGTGTGTTTGCCATCAAACAGTTCAACTTTAAAGCACACATCTCCAAACCATGTATCTTGATGCATTTTGAGGTGAAACCGCAGCAAGTGAGCATCTTCTAAAGGCTCGTAACTCTCTTTTTTCATATTTCAAAGATGGACGACTAGTGGGTGTTTTGGGCTTCATTGACTGTAAGGGTGCAGTTTTGCAGTGTGTGTGCTGTTGAGCTCTGTCAGTGTAGATCATGCAGTCAGACCATCAGCAAACGTGCTGTCATATTAAATCCTCTTTGATTAATGTGCGTCACACGTGTTAATATGATTAGGATGGAGCTATAAATACCCTGTGTGATCGGCACGTGCTCTCTCCTTCACTGCAGATCATCACATTGTGTCCTTGTGTTTTCCCATGACCCGAGTATTGAGCTGTGCTGATGGTTTGCTGTAGTGTGTGTGATGTGTGTCAGCAGGGACCGTATTTGACCTACTTCTGCAGCTTCAGCAGTAGGTGCAGAAATGGCACAAAATGTGCCGTCGGAGAAATATTGCACAGGATGAATCATGTGCATCAGCTTGAGTCTGTGTTGCTCTACAGCAGAGGAGGTGGAGAAACTGGCCTCCATTCACGCCGAGGCCCTGGGGTCCGGATCACACGCGGCACCCATCCACTGCAGGAGCAGGTTCGCCTCTCTGGGACGCCTCTTCAAACCCTGGAAGTGGAGGAAGAAGAAGAGTGAGAAGTTCAAGCAGAGGTCGACCGGTAAATACTTATTTATGCTGAATTTATTCAATATAGTAACAGACATACATAAAATGCACAATACCAGTCAAAAGTTTTTGAACCGTAAGATTCTTCAAAGTACAGCAAAAACAGTTTTTGAAATATGACTGCTAATATTTTAAGAAAGCTGTATTTTCAGCATCATTACTCCAGTCTTCAGTGTCACATGATCTTCAGAAATCACTGATCTTCAGAAATCACACTGTGTGTGTGTCTGTGTGTGTGTGTGTGTGTGTGTGTGTGTGTGTGTGTGTGTGTGTATGTGTGTGTGTGTGTGTGTGTGTGTGTGTGTGTGTATACACTACAACGTCCCACAGTGTTTATACGCAGGAGTAAATCCAGTGAATACAGTCACTTCTGAAACAAAGACTAGAACGAGCTCTAAACTACAAACATTTAAACCACTTGAACCCAGTAAAAACAGTGTGAATTCACTGCTGCGTCATAAAACACTTAGATGTGAGTTTCACTGATGATGATGTGTCATTCAGATATATTAGGAGGCATAAATGAGAACATTTGCTCATTTAGTGTTATGGCACAAAACTGAAAATGGGGTAAAATGATAAGCATATCATGAATGTAAAATGATAAATCAAGTATGTAAATTTATGCATAGTGATAATGAATTGGAATATGTGAATATTCAGTAATCCCAGTCGGTGTGATGTTAGAGGGACAAGCTTTCTGCGGGTCTTAAAAAGTCTTAATTCACTCTTCTACAAATTAAGGTCTAAATTAAATTCAGGTGCAGAAAGTCTTACATTCATAATGTTGCATGCACTGCAAAACATGAATATCTTCCTCAGTATTTCTGTCTTGTTTTCCAGTACTAATATCTAAACATCCTTAAATCAACATACATTTTCTGCAGAAGCAAAATGAACATTTTCCCCTGGTTTCACAGACTAGTCCCAGACTAAAGTGTAAATCTGAGCTGTTTCAGCTGAAATAAACTTGCTCTGATTGATCTTAAACTATATCAGTGCCTTTGTTTCGTCTGAAGACGCACACCAGTGATGTTTTTAATAAGGCATGTTAATAAAAATGACTTAAATGTCCTAATTGAGCCATGTCCTAATCCTGGCTTAGTCTAAACCCTGTCTGTGAAAGTCTTATTTTCTGAGAAACTGAACAAAACAGTGAGTTTTTGCTTAAATCAAGAAAATGTATCTGCTAAAAGATTATACTCTCAAACTCATTTTCTCTTTAAGTTGATTTTTCTGAGCCCTTTGGCAGATATTTGATCTCTCTTCATTTATTGTTAATTGTTTTTACCAGAAAACAATTGCTTCTGATGTAAATGTATGTTGATTTATGAATCTTTAGACATTTGCACTGGAAAACAAGACAAAAACTTGTTGTTTTTCAAATAAATTAGAAATAATTGGAGATCTGTTATTTTATTTATTATTAGAGATCTGTATTTATAAACTTAAGTTTTGCTAATTCACTTAGAGTCCATATTTATGTATATCTTAAGTCTCTTTGCTTGGTCTTGACATCTGTCTGTAAAGCCTGACAAATCTGTTTGTTTGTTTGTTTGTTTGTTTTTTAAATGGAGCAAATTATTGACCCTTTAGACAAAAAATGTTATGTTGAGTATCATATTTGATTCTTCAGGCTTCTATGGCTCATATAGTCTCATATAGCGAGAATATGGAGGAATTTTATTCAGAGACTCAAACTGAGCAAAAATATGAATTTGCTGCAGATGCTGATATTTCTATGATGATATTCTGATGCTTGTAATGTAAACCAGTGAGATCTTTATAACAGATACTAACATAAAATGATCTAAATATCAGTCTATATCTCTAATAATATGTCTCAGTAAGATGAGATTATAACATATAATGCAATGCTGATTGAGAGATGAATAATAAAGGCTCCTCAGAAGATCATTCCTCCGCTGAGGAACAGTGAAAGTGAAGCTCCTCAAAAGATCCTGATGATCAGATTTGAGACTAAAACATGATTGATGGAGAATCAAGTAAAGCTGAGCTGCTTCAGTCCAGTAAGTGTTCATCTGGAGATATGACTGCAGTTATTCTGACGCTTACTTGATCAAAATCAGTCAAGATTTGACTCTGAAGCAGCAGCTGAAGCTAAAAGAGCTTTTACTGATAAAACACTCTAAACTCTCAACCAGAGACAGAAGACATGAGGAGATTGAGTGTGAAACAGGTTTAAGTTTGATCATGATGATCATTTGCATGAAATTTGCATGTTGAATATGATCCAGTAGCTTTATAGGGTTAATGAATGAAGCTCAACTGGACTCTTTGCTCTTGTCGTTTGGCCTTCAGGACATTGATTTTATCTTCTCTGGCAGAGACAGAAACTAGACGTGAGCTGGATTCATGGCGTTATTGATCAGTTAACTCTAGATTAACTCTAGATTATAAACTCACTCCAGATCAGCCATCAACGCAGATCAGAGACACTCAGAAAAAAAGGTACAAAAGATGTCACTGTGGCGGTACCTTTTCAAAAGGTGCACTTTACTACCTTTTAGATAGTAGTATGTATACTTTATCTACTAATTAGTCCTTTTAAGGTACCAATATGGACTTTTTAGGTACAAATGTGTACCTTCTGAAGAGGTACAGCCAGTGACATCTTTTGTACCTTTTTTTTTTCAGCTGAATGTCACGAAATGTCACTCAATTTGTCAAATGAATTAAAAGTAGTTCATTACACTTAAATCAAATCGCAATATAGACTAGTATCTGTAAATATTAAGCCACAAAAAGACTATATAAATATGAATCCTGTGTTCTGCTTGTCTCTGTGTGAATTTCAGCGTCTGTCGTCTCTCTAAATGAGGACTTAAATACATGAACAGCATCTCCACAACTGCTCTGAGAGTCACTTCATGAGCACTTTAACCAGGGTTGCCAGGTTTTCACAACAAAACCCACCCAATTGCTACTCAAAACTAGCCCAATCGCATTTCAAGAGAGGTCCCCTGGTAAACATTGCAATCCAGGGGGTAAAATGCAAGTTTTTTTGGCAAGGTTCCCCTGGTAAAATTCACATTGCAGGGGCTAAATATCACGTTATTGAGGTCGCTTCAACCGGCGGCAACAGGGTTAAAGGAACACTCCACTTTTTTTGGAAATAGGCTCATTTTACACCTCCCCTAGAGTTAAACAGTAGAGTTTTACCGTGTTTGAATCCAGCCGAGGGCGTAGTTTTGGTTTGAACATTGGGGGGGTTGAAGTGGACATGCTCTCTCTTCAGGTTTATTTATTTGTTTGTTTGCTTAAATGTTTATTTATGTAAAATGGTATTTTGTGCTATCCACCACACATGCAAAGTTGGTTGATTGCGTAACTGCAATAAAGTACTAGGCTAGTTAACAATGACTTGTCTACATAGGATATAATGTATTATATATTATTAAGACACTTATGCTATAGTTTGACAGAATGTTCTAATTCAACACGCCATGGGAAGTCAATCTAACTTAACATTTTCTTATATTGATATTGTTTATTTCTTACTCCTTATCAGTTCATCAGGCTCTTAATGATTTAATCGATGCCATCACTGGAATATCACTCATCATTAGAACCCATTGCTCTCGATTCTGACTTGTACTTGCTCTTATGAAAAACTACCATAGTTCTTAACTGTAGCATTTGTTTATAATAAGGCTAGCCTATTAATCATTACCAGGCCAATAATGACTTTATTAATCTATATTGCATTTGTTATGAGAAACAACAGCCTTTAGAAACAATAGCTACAACATGCCACAGTTGTAATATAAATCTTTAGGGAAAAATCTATTCCCTTAACAGATTATCTATTATAATTTCTACAAGTTAGACTAAATGTACCACAATAAATAAGCCTACTGTAAAACGTGATAAATTATAGTAAAGGTGGTCATGAGTGGTTTAAAAATATTTTAATATTATGTTAGTGCTGGTGCAAGATTATGTTTTCTCCTCTTTTCATCAGTCTTTTTAGTTTGTGCCTTTTTTTCGATAATGTTGGACTTTCTCCACAGCGTTTTAAAGTGTCCGTTTCTCAATAGAATTCAAATAGATCGCATATTTTACCATCAGCTTCACGATAGGAACGGCTCGCGCAAATCTTCACACTTCTGGAGCGTGCTGGTGAACGCGCACAGAGTAGCCTATGATATAGCTGGGGACTACTTTCAGGCTCTGTGTAATATCATCTGCTGCACTCATGGTACGGCAGCAAAGCTCCTTGATTATTACGCTGGAATGAGAGTATAGCTCCTAGCCATATCAGCCTAGAAAAGCACAACTTTTCATTTTCCGTCGGTCTTAGTACACGATGTGACTACAGAAGAGTCAAGCTCTCTGGTCATTTTTGATGACCAAATGCTAACGGTCTAATCTGATTCAATGATCTATGCTAAGCTACGCTAAAAGTGCTACCGCCAGACATCGGCTGAATGGATTCAAACACGGTAAAACTCAACTGTTTAACTCTTGGGGAGATGTAAAATGAGCCTATTTCCAAAAAAAGTGGAGTGTTCCTTTAAAATAGCTCAAATCTGCGGGAAAACCACAGACTTGGCAACACTGATTTTACCGGGGTTTTATTTGAGTAAAACTAGCGTCACATACATACACAGAAATGTAAAGGTATTCACGGCAACCTGTCAGAATAAAAGTTTGGTTTAACTTGAGCCAGAAATACATTACTATTGTCGAATGTGCATACTACTACTACTACTACTACTACTACTAATAATATAATTATTAAAACTTTTTTTTTTTAAGGAATAATCATATGTCTTCCATGTTTTAATTTTAATGTTTGCCAAAAAAAATAATTTGGATGATTTTCAATAATTAAAAGATAAATAAATTAAATCGTTTTATGTCTTCAGTTGATATCCAGTGAAATGTAAATGCACAACAGTTTAAATCGAGGTTTCCTTATTGTTTCTTGGCTGAATGCATTGTTTAATTTCTGAGGAAAATATAATAAATTAAGTTGTTTTAATGCGTTCAAATAAATTAGACATGCTAAAACAGAATTTGATAACATGAAACTTACATATTTCACATCAATTTATTAAAAGTTTAACAAAAATGACATGTTTAGGGCCCTATTTTATTTTTTCTCACCATGTTTTATTGATTTTAATTGGTTAGACAAGCTTTTTATGAATAAAATTAAATTGAAACATTGAAAAGGAGTCCAGAAAAATGTAAACGGAATTTGGGAAAAAATCAAACTGATTTCATAGGAGCCTAGACTTGACTTTCACTGGATTTACTGTAGTATTCACTGCATATAGATCACAGCACATCTGAGGAATCGGTCCAGTCTTCATCTTCTGGTCGTGAGGTTGGATCACAGCTCTCTGTGTCTTCAGGAGATCTCCAGATGTTCTTCATCTCATGTTTGTGTGTGTTTTCAGCTCTGGAGAGGAAGATGTCAGTGCGTCAGAGCCGAGAGGAGCTGATCAAGCGAGGAGTGCTGAAGGAGATCTTTGAGAAAGGTTGTGTTTTCACATCTCGTGACCTCTGACCTTGTTCACTGGAGCAGTGTTGAGTTCTGACACTGAGCAGAGTGCCTAAAACCCCCTTTAGCTGTTATAAATTCACTGTAAACCACAGCTTCACGGGGCTTACTGCTTTAATCTAATTTTTCCTGATCTTTTGACAACTACATGGTCATTATGCTATAAAAACATACTGTATGTTTCAGAACTCAAAACATCTTTGTATGTCCAAAAACAGCTTTTATTGAAACCAAGCTGCTAAAAAAGGACTCGTTTTCTTCTTCCTGCTACTCTGTGATGAAAGCTTTCGTGAGCGAGCAGAGATGAGCTGCAGGGGTGAGATCAGTGTGTTTGTGATCAGCGCTGCAACCTTCTGATCTAAATATAACACACAATCAACACTCTTCACCACTGCTTCATCTCAGCAGCTCAAATAGTAGAGATGTACTAAACATTTTCAAAAGAGTTCCTCGTGTAATACTTGTTTGATATGCAAAGATGTCAGCCAATCACAGCAGTGGGCGATTACATTGAAGGCTTAAAGGAGACATGCCCATTTAAACAGTTTATAAGAATATTGCATGGATGAGGAGTTGCACTTTACTCTATTTTTATTCCATAGCAGGAAAAGAAACAGAACTGTGAGATATGAACTCAGAATTCAGAGAAGAAGAAAATAAACTCATAATTCTAAAATATGAACTCAGAATTCAGAGAAAATAAAATCAGAATTCAGAGGAAAAAATCTAACTTCTAAAATATAAACTAAGAATTCATAAAAAACTCATAATTCTAAAATATGAACTCAGAATTCAGAGAAAAAAAATCAGAATTCAGAGAAAAAAATCAGAATTCAGAGAAAAAAAAATCAGAATTCAGAGAAAATAATCAGAATTCAGAGAAAAAAAAATCAGAATTCAGAGGAAAAAAATCTAACTTCTAAAATATAAACTAAGAATTCATAAAAAACTCATAATTCTAAAATATGAACTCAGAATTCAGAGAAAAAAATCAGAATTCAGAGAAAAAAATCAGAATTCAGAGAAAATAATCAGAATTCAGAGAAAAAAAATCAGAATTCAGAGAAAAACAAATCAGAATTCAGAGAAAAAAAAATCAGAATTCAGAGAAAAACAAATCAGAATTCAGAGAAAAAAAATCAGAATTCAGAGAAAAACAAATCAGAATTCAGAGAAAAAAAAATCAGAATTCAGAGAAAATAATCAGAATTCAGAGGTAAAAAAGCTCAGAATTGTGAGCTGTAAACTTAGGATTCTGACTTTGTGGCTCACATTTTCAAGTTTTATATCTCAAAATTCTGACTCATTTTCACAAATCTGTGGGGAAAAAGAATGAATTGTGAGATTAAAAGTCACAATTATTATTATTATTGTTCTTATCCAGTGTCAGAAATGGGCTTCCATATAAAACAGACTGTTCAAAATAAAAGGTTAAAATCAGAGTAGAAAATGACCTTTTATTTCTAAACGATGTGTGGAAATCCTGCTAGCATTATAAGTGCACCTCAGGAATCATAATCTTGCAGAAGTGCGGCTGATTGTGTGTTTGTTCTGTGATAGACTCCAGATTCATGGCTGTGATGGAGAACCGACTGCCTTCAGACTGTGAGCGGCCCGCGGAGGACAGACAGAGGACCGGTCAGTGTGTCTGTGTTAGGGCTGCACGATATTGGAAAAAACTCACATTGCGATATTTTGTTTTTCTGCAATATATATTGCGATATGAAGAAGAAAAAACCCCCAAAAAAACCCAGATGATTTTAATATCTCTGTTTGGAAAAAAAAATCAATGATTGGGGTGATTTTATAGGTGAGTAAATCAGCATAGAAAATAAACAAATTACACCCATAGCATCTGCGTGGCTCTTACCTTGTCTACACCTGACGCGCGAGACGCCACAAAATACTGTAGAACCCATAATCAGTGATGCTGTCTGTCTACACTGGATGCGTGACAGATTCCCGCTCTAATCCCGGTCTAAATCCCCGCTCTAACTGATGCCTCGCTCTATTTATGACGTACTGACACAAAAGTTCAAATGATTTGTAACAGTAGCTCTGTCGCGTCCAGTGTAGACAGACTTTGGGGCCATAGGCCGTTCACATGTCGTGGCTAAAAACACCAGGCAGCGCTGCTTTCTCCTTCTTTCCAAAGCGCTCTGGAGCTTGTGCTCTCGTGGCTTCTGCCGTTGCTAAGCAACCGTGATCAGCGCGCTCCTCGACGACGCGGAAGTTTCAGCAAAGGATAAATGGATCTCCAGCACTGAAATCTTGCAGTAGCTCTGCTACTAAATTTATTTAAAAATGGATATCTCTGTACAGCTGTCGCGTCTGGTGTAGATGCAGTGTCTGTGTGTGAGCAAAGAAAACAATCAGTATATATATATAACGAAAAGTATAGGCCTACTAAACATCGCACATCCTGCGATGTGACTATTGCGGATGCACACATCGCGATATCGATGCTGAAACGATATATCGTGCAGCCCTAGTCTGTCTGTGTCTGTGTCTGTGTCTGTGTCTGTGTCTGCGTCTGCGTGTCTGCGTCTGCGTCTGTGTCTGTGTCTGCGTCCTAGTCTGCGTCTGCGTGTCTGCGTCTGTGTCTGCGTGTGTGTCTGCGTCTGTGTCTGCGTGTGTGTCTGCGTCTGTGTCTGCGTCTGCGTCTGTGTCTGTGTCTGTGTCTGCGTCTGCGTCTGCGTCTGTGTCTGTGTCTGCGTCTGCGTCTGTGTCCTAGTCTGCGTCTGCGTCTGCGTCTGTGTCTAGTCTGCGTCTGCGTGTCTGCGTCTGTGTCTGCGTCTGCGTCTGTGTCCTAGTCTGCGTCTGCGTGTCTGCGTCTGTGTCTGCGTGTGTGTCTGCGTCTGTGTCTGCGTCTGTGTCTGCGTCTGTGTCTGCGTCTGTGTCTGCGTCTGCGTCTGTGTCTGTGTCTGCGTCTGCGTCTGTGTCTGCGTCGGCGTCTGTGTCTGCGTCTGCGTCTGTGTCCTGTCTGCGTCTGCGTGTCTGCGTCTGTGTCTGTGTCTGCGTCTGCGTCTGTGTCCTAGTCTGCGTCTGCGTCTGTGTCTGCGTGTGTGTCTGCGTCTGTGTCTGCGTCTGCGTCTGTGTCTGCGTCTGTGTCTGTGTCTGCGTCTGCGTGTGTCTGTCTGCGTGTGTGTGTCTGCGCGTCTGCGTGTGTGTCTGCGTCTGCGTCTGCGTGTGTCTGTCTGCGTGTCTGTGTCTGTGTCTGCGTGTGTGTCTGTGTCTGTGTCTGTCTGCGTGTCTGTGTCTGTGTCTGCGTCTGTGTCTGCGTGTGTGTCTGCGTCTGCGTGTGTGTCTGCGTCTGTGTCTGTGTCTGTGTGTGTGTCTGCGTCTGCGTCTGTCTGTCTGCGTGTGTGTGTCTGTGTCTGCGTCTGTGTCTGCGTCTGTGTCTGCGTCTGCGTGTGTCTGTCTGCGTGTGTGTGTATGCGCGTCTGCGTGTGTGTCTGCGTCTGTGTCTGTGTCTGCGTCTGCGTGTGTCTGTCTGCGTGTCTGTGTCTGTGTCTGCGTCTGTGTCTGCGTGTGTGTCTGCGTCTGCGTGTGTGTCTGCGTCTGTGTCTGTGTCTGCGTCTGCGTGTGTCTGTCTGCGTCTGCGTCTGTGTCTGCGTGTGTGTCTGTGTCTGTTTCTGTCTCTGCGTCTGCGTGTGTGTGTGTCTGTCTGCGTGTGTGTCTGCGTCTGCGTCTGTGTCTGCGTCTGCGTGTGTGTGTGTCTGCGTCTGTGTGTGTGTGTGTGTGTGTGTGTGTGTGTGTCATTATTCTGCGGCCCATTATCTGGATGAGCTGCTTCATTACTGTGTGGTGGATTGATCTCAGATTCCTGATCTTCATGCAGACTATCAGAGATCATTAGAGATCAACCTATATTGTTTATTTATAGCCAATACTGATTATTTGAAGAACCAATATTTATTTAATCTTTCACTTGTGTTTTTGTTAAATTTAATATTCATTATCAACAATAAAACATATATAACTGCAGCAGCAACACTATTAACAACAGCCAAAACAGCCTAATGTTTTCAATGGAACATTAATAACATTGCATAAATGTAATCATACATTTTAAACCACAATGAAATGCAGATTTAGGTGTTCACTCGTTCAATAATTATACACTCAGAGAAGAATTAAACCGTTAATTGTGATTATTTTGCTCAAAAATATAATTAATCACAATTATTGTCATTTTAGAATTTGTTTAACATTTCATCAAAATTATTGCTCTTTCACATTAGCATAAATCAAGAGAACGTCGACTAGCATGGTTTGCTCATATATATGTCCACCTGGAAGGAAACAGACTCGCTGACACTTTAATTTGAGCAGAATATATCTCAATAAAGATCTCTAAACTCATCAGTTCATAATGTGGATCGAGCACATGGTTGCCAGGTTGGGAAGATTAACTAAACCACTGGGCAGAAAATGTATTGATTTAAGAGAAAAGCTGTGATTGGGGGATTTTGATTCCTGACATCTGGCAACCAAACAAAGTGAACGCTTGTGGAGGCTTGTTTCCAATGCAATAACTCAAAAGCCAAAATATTTTTTTCTGAATAAATAACCAGCGGGCAAAAATCACATAATTATGTTTAATAAATCAAGAGAAGCAGAAATCGTGATCATGAATATAATTCATTGTGCAGCCTCACTAAACACTAAAGTGTGTTAAATGGCCTGTCATCAGAATTATCTTTGTTTTATTAGTCTATAAATTATGAAACACTTGACACAATATTTTTAGTGTTTCACCCTCAGCTCAGTCACGTGTGAGGCTGTGGATTCAGATGTTAAGATAATTAAAGCACATGAAATAGCATGAAAGCGCTGCTTTAGCTAACGGCTGTTCTTAATGCGTTGGGCTCAGATAACGAAGCGCTTCATGAGCTGAATAATGCACTTTGTTCTGCTGCGTCCGGCTCTTTCTTCTCAGAGTTAGCAGGACAGTAAATGATGATGTTCCTCATGTGTTTCTAACGCTTTGTTCTCTCAGCCGCTGTTGACTTCCGGCTGTCTCTGGATGGAGGAGTATGTGCTCAGGACAACACGCTCAAGTCGCTCACGCTTCCTCCCAAGAAAACTGTCACCTTCCCCAGCGACCTTCAGGAGCCGCCCCCCAAACCTCAGCTCATCCATAAACAGCCTCCCGCCCTGCCGCCCAAACCCTTCTCCAGACTGACCAATCACAGCACAGGTGAGAAACACACACCTCCTGACTGACCAATCACAGCACAGGTGAGAGAAACTCACCTCCTGACTGACCAATCACAGCACAGTTGAGAAACACACCTCCAGACTGACCAATCACAGCACAGTTGAGAAACACACCTCCAGACTGACCAATCACAGCACAGGTGAGAAACAAACACCGCCAGACTGACCAATCACAGCACAGGTGAGAAACAAACACCGCCAGACTGACCAATCACAGCACAGGTGAGAAACACACACCTCCAGACTGACCAATCACAGCACAGGTGAGAAACACACACCTCCTGACTGACCAATCACAGCACAGATGAGAAACACACCTACTCCTGACTGACAAATCACAACACAGGTGAGAAACACACCTACTCCTGACTGACCAATCACAGCACAGGTGAGAAACAAACATGATGCTCAGAGGATCATGGGTATTTTTGCAGATGCTGATGTGCTGTGTGTCTGTGTCTGTGTCTGTGTGTGTGTGTTTGTATCTGTATGTCTGTGTGTGTGTGTCTGTATGTCTCTGTGTGTGTGTGTGTGTGTGTGTGTCTGTGTCTGTATGTCTCTGTGTGTGTGTCTGTCTCTATGTCTGTGTGTGTGTGTGTGTGTGTCTGTATGTCTCTGTGTGTCTGTGTGTGTGTCTGTGTGTGTGTCTGTGTGTGTGTCTGTGTCTGTGTGTCTGTGTGTCTGTGTCTGTGTGTCTGTGTGTGTGTGTGTGTGTGTGTCTCTCTGTGTGTCTGTGTGTGTGTCTCTCTGTGTGTCTGTGTGTCTCTGTGTGTGTGTCTTTGTCTGTGTGTCTTTGTCTGTGTCTGTGTGTCTGTGTCTGTGTGTCTGTGTGTCTGTGTGTCTCTGTGTGTGTGTCTTTGTCTGTGTGTCTTTGTCTGTGTCTGTGTGTCTGTGTGTGTGTGTGTGTGTGTGTCTCTCTGTGTGTCTGTGTGTGTGTCTCTCTGTGTGTCTGTGTGTCTGTGTGTCTCTGTGTGTGTCTGTGTGTCTGTGTGTCTGTGTGTCTTTGTCTGTGTGTCTTTGTCTGTGTGTCTGTGTCTGTGTCTGTGTGTCTGTGTCTGTGTCTGTGTCTGTGTGTGTGTGTGTGTGTGTGTGTCTCCAGACTCGTCGTGTCTGCAGGGAAAGCCGTCTCCTCCTCTTCCTCCTAAGAAGCTGCTGCTGTACTCGTCCTCGTCGGGTCAGTACTCTCGCCCCCTGCAGCTGCAGTACAGCGCCGCTCACCCGTCCAGCCGGATCATCCTCGAGCTGCAGAAGACGCTGGCGCTCGCCATGCAGAGGCTCGACAGGTGCGCAAACACACGCTCATAATCCAGCATGCAGAGAGACCACATCACATCTGATTCTGTGCTTCATGGAGAACATTCTCCAGTCACGTCACTTACAGTCCAGAGTAGTGCATTTCTATAGACACACATTCAAAGTGTGGGATTTTTAATGTGTTTTAAAGAGTTTCTGATGCTCATCAAGACGGTGTTTATTTGATCAAAAATACAGTAATATTGTGAAATGTTAGAAAATAATGGTTTCTATTTTAATATACTTTAAAATCTAAATTATTCCTGTGATGCAGCGCTGTATTTTCAGCATCATTACTCCAGTCTTCAGAGTCACATGATCTTCAGAAATCATAATAATATGCTGATTTATTATCAATGTTGAAAGAGTTGTGCTCCCCAATATTTTTTGGCACCTGTGATACTTTTTTCAGGATTCTTTGATGAATAAAAAGTTAAAAAGAACAGCATTTATTCAAAATACAAATCCTTTCTAACAATATAAGTCTTAGCTGTCACTCTTTTTCAATTTAACACATCCTTGCTGAATAAAAGTATTCATTTTTATTATTTTTTTTTATTTTTTATAAATAATACTGACCCCAAACTTTTAAACGGTCGTGTATATTGTTAGAAAATATTAGTATTTTGAATTAATGCTGTTATTTTTAATGTTTTATTTATCAAACAATCCTGAAAAAAGCATCACAGGTCCCCAAAAATATTAAGCATTTCAACATTGATAATAAATCATCATATTATTATGATTTCTGAAGATCATGTGACACTGAAGACTGCAGTAATGATGCTGAAAATACAGCTTTGATCACAGAAATAAATTACAGTTTAATGTATATTAGAATAAAAAAACGTTATTTTAAATTGTAATAATATATCATAATATTACATTATTTTTCTGTATTTCTAATCAAATAAACGCAGCTTTGATGAGCAGAAGACTTCTTTAAAACACATTACAAATCCAGCAGAGGACACAGAGAAGCTGCTGCGGGAGAAGCTTGAGGATGATTTATGTTCAGCAAACTCATAAAGCATAAAGCTCAATGCAGCTGGTCTCGTCAGACGTGCTTAACTTACACTTCAGTGTCCTTCTCTGAATATGTTATGCAATTATTTCTGTTTTTAGTCCTGATAGCTAGCGAGTTTCCTTGAACTTCACAGATTCCCTGAATGACTATCAATGACGTGCATCAAACAGACGCAGAACTACAGAATAAAGTGCAATAATTCATATTTTTTAAAGCAGTAATTCTAATTTTAAACACAGGTTTAAAATTCTGCATATAACAGAAGTGATTGTGTTTTTATGGAAACGCTAACAGTTAGTTAAATAGTAACATCGAGTCTGTGCTTGTGTGTTTTATTAGCGTGTTTTATTAAAATTTTTGGTGTAAAATTGTAAGCAAGCAGTTGTTTTTGATTTAGAATGAAATTGAACCATTTTAAACACATGTATAGCAGAGCCTACATAGATATATATTCACTAGATTTGTTTTCATAGGCTTCAAATTACACATTGTTTGTCTAAATATTACACATACATTTTTAGTATGGATTAAATTAATTGTTTTTATTGACATTATTACGTTTTAACTCTTTCCCCGTCAGCGTTGTTTTAAAAATTGCCAAAAAGCATCAGCATTTTTTATCTTATTCACAAAAAAACGTCTTTGCCACCAGAATATCTTGTTGTATGAATCTGTAAACAGTCAATATATCAAAAAAATGCTTAAAAAAATATTCTAGCTACATTCATTCTTTTTTATCAACACTTGAACAAAAAAAAAAAGCCCCCCCCCCCCAAAAAAAAAGACATCAAATAAAAAGCTGAGAAAATTGTGTTTTTGTCAAAGACTACGTCTGGATCAGATTCAGATTCATTATCAAAACATAGATTTGAGTAGATGAAGTCCATCAACACCCCCATAGCTTCGGGTTGGGTTTATTATTTCATTCAGTAACATTAGTTTTGATCTATATGCTGTTGAAGACTTCGCGTGTGCAGAAACAGAGCTGATCTTCATCTTCACTTGTTCTTGGATGCGGCGATGCTGTACTCTTTCAAAAGGTCTGTATCAGCGCCCCCTACAGTATATCTGTGAAAACATGGAAGGAAATTAATCGACAGCTGAGTCGATTATCAAAATAAGCATCATGAGGTGGAGCAGATGTTGATGTCATGGAGACGCTCAGATGCAGATATCTACCTCAGTGTGGCATCTTTTTGGACGCTTGTATTCAACAAATGCTCTTTTGAGGAGTTTTTTCTGAGGTCTGAAACCTGCAATAGTCTATATTTTTATAATACAGCAAGTTCATATGTGTCCCTGGAGCACAAAAGCAGTCATAAGTAACACAGGTATATTTGTAGCAATAGACAACAATACATTGTATGGGTCAAAATTATACATTTTTCTTTTATGCCAAAAATCATTAGGATATTAAGATCATGTTCCATGAAGATATTTAGTAAATTTCCTACCGTAAATATATCAAAGCTTAATTTTTGATTAGTAATATGCATTAAGAACTTCATTTGAACAACTTTAAAGGTGATTTTCTCAATATTTAGATTTTTTTGCACCCTCAGATTCCAGATTTACAAATATTGTCCTATCATAACAAACCATACATCAATGGAAAGCTTATTTATTCAGCTTTCAGATGATGCATAAATCTCAATTTTGAAAAATTGACTCTTATGACTGGTTTTGTGCTCCAGGGTCACATGTGATGTCCAAAGATCATTATCATCAATCCAGGGACGTCATTCATTAGCACTGAGCTGAAGCAGAGCCAGAATACTCCTGGAGCTCACAGCGATCTCTGCTGCGCTCGCTGACCCAGCTAACTACCCACCAGACTCATGGCCCAGTTAACCAGCACTCACTGAATGACTGCCAGCCGCTGTGGATATAGATAAGGTCTATCTGACCCAGTACTGCGGCTGTCAGCTCACACAATCTCACTTACTGCAGGCCTGTGTCATACTGACAGAACATCAGATCTGGGTTTTCTAGGCTTTGGTCTCTAACCATGGTTACACAACATTTTGCTGAGTGTATCTTGGCTATTTCAGGCCTGTCGTGGACAGCTGGCATATTCTTTGTATTCATTGCAGCAGTGACAGAAATTAACTTTTCCATTAAGAGCTGATATTTGCCCCTTAAATTGATTTCCAGGGAATTCTTGCCTCTAAGGGCAATTATTTTCTGATCGGATTAGATATATGAATCATCTTTTGTCAGATTTAATCAATTATTTCAGTTAATGATGTGCTGTAGGCTCTTACCACACAAATTAAATCAATATCAACATAATCCTATTTTGCAGAAGCTGTATCAGAAGCAGCATTTCCATGTATTTACACTGACTGTTTAATGCAGCTCACAGGTGACATGAATGCATTTACACTGCAGTTGCAATGGCATAAATAACGACATAAAAATCTGAGTTTAGAAATATGCATTTTTTAAAAAAAATGAAATGCTGTAACCATTAAACTAAAAGCACCAGGTGGTCTTAATGAGTGAGTCATTCAACTGATTCAGGAATGAAGAAGTGATTGTCTTCAGTCAAATGATTCATTCTAAAGCATCCAGTAATGAACACAGCTTCACTGCTCACACAGTGGAAATTATTTCCTTGGTGAAATTGAGCAAAAACAGAGAATATTGTTACAAAATGCAAGTTACCTAATATTAAGTTCTTGGTTATTGAACTCACATTTGAATATTGTGCTGATAATCAGTAAAAAAACTATATGTGACCCTGGATCACAAAACCAGTCATAAGGGTCGAAATTGAGATTTATGCATCATCTGAAAGCTGAATAAATAATATTTCATTGATGTATGGTTTGTTATGATCGGACAATATTTGGCTGAGATACAACTATTTGAAAATCTGGAATCTGAGGGAGCAAAAAAATCTAAATATTGAGAAAATCATCTTTAAAGGGGTGGTTGACTGTTTTTTTTTCTAGGCTTGATTGTGTTTATGGGGTGCAGTCTAGCATGTGTTCATGCTTGTTTTTTTAAAAACGCATTATTTTTCACATAATTGACCTTTATTCCACACCTCTCTGTCCCTTCTCTGACAAACGCCTCGATTTATTTCCTGGTTTATGAAGCCCCTCCCTCGATGGGCTGAGATTGGTTAGCTGGCTCAGTGTGTTGTGATTGGCTAAACCGCCTCTACTGCACGTCTGAACGTCCCGCCCCTCTCCTCAGTGGCATGTGCTCCGGTTGAATTGTAAACAGTGGAGTTGTCTATAATGCTTATCAATTTGAGCCCGATTGAGACCCAGAGGATATTAGTGAAGAGGATCGTGCAGAACCTGTGCAAGCATGGCTCTTAATGGTATGTTTGGTTGTTGTTGTCTCATACTTTTAAATACGCTGCTATTTGTAAGTGCTACTGCTTCTGTTAGCTTTTAATATACGGTTTTATCCTGATTAAAGCTTTAATACAGCACAGCAACCGCACGCGTGTCCATTTATAATGCTTCTCATTGCTGTGTGAAAATAAGTGTATAATTGGAACAGTTTGTTGGAGCTGATCTGACGATCTGAATGAGAGAGAGAGAGAGAGAGAGTGTGTGTGTGTGTGTGTGTGTGTGAGAGAGAGAGAGCGTGTGTGTGTGAGAGAGAGAGAGAGAGAGAGAGAGAGTGTGTGTGTGTGTGTGTGTGAGAGAGAGAGAGAGAGAGAGAGAGAGTGTGTGTGAGAGAGAGAGAGAGAGAGAGAGAGAGAGAGTGTGTGTGTGTGTGTGAGAGAGAGAGAGAGAGAGAGAGAGAGAGAGAGAGAGAGTGTGTGTGTGTGAGAGAGAGAGAGAGAGAGAGAGAGAGAGTGTGTGTGTGTGTGTGTGTGAGAGAGAGAGAGAGAGAGAGAGAGTGTGTGTGTGTGTGTGAGAGAGAGAGAGAGAGAGAGAGAGAGAGAGAGAGAGAGAGAGAGTGTGTGTGTGAGAGAGAGAGAGAGAGAGAGAGAGTGTGTGTGTGTGTGAGAGAGAGAGAGAGAGAGAGAGTGTGTGTGTGTGTGTGAGAGAGAGAGAGAGCGATGCAGAGCAGGGGACAGAGTAACAGTATTAAGAACCGCTGCTTTAATGATTTTGAATCTTGTGAATCCATTAGAATCGTTAGAAGACAGAATCGTGATTCATATGAATAGATTGTTATGTGCACCCCTAGTTTTCTCTTCCTCTTCTCTAAAGCAGCGCAGCATGGCCTCGCCCCCTTTGCTGCGTGTTCCCGGGGGCAGGGTTTATCTGGGTCCGTGACGTATCAGACCCGGGAAGTAACTCGTTGTAGTCCCTTACCAGTCGTTTTTGTAGGCATTAAACTGCCAGAATTTTAAAAGACGATATCTCCGTTTGCATTGAACTTTCAGCGCCGCAACTCTGCAGATATTGTTTATGCTCAAACAGCAACATTACACACTAACTAATGTTCAAAAAGTGAAATCGCAATCAACCACCCCTTTAAAGTTGTTCAAATGAAGTTCTTAGCAATGCATATTACTAATCAAAAATTAAGTTTAGATATATTTACGGTAGGAAATTTACTAAATATCTTCATGGAACATGATCTTAATATCCTAATGATTTTTGGCATAAAAGAAAAATGTATAATTTTGACTCATACAATGTATTGTTGTCTATTGCTACAAATATAGCTGTGTTACTTATGACTGCTTTTGTGCTGCAGGGACACGTATAATATATGATATAAACATACTGTCAAAGTCAAACTCACAGAGGCATTTTTCTGGTCGTTCTAACTGCATTCTAACAGGCTAATCGAATATTCAGTGTCAGCTTCCCCATTATTAAAACAGCAACTACAGTATTATCATAGACTATATGTGTTGATCAGCCCTACTCTTATATTCAACCCAGGCTCACTGAAAATATGTGCTTGTGGTGACGTTTCTGCAAACCCAATGTTACGTGCCTTATTGCACTTTCACGGAAGTTTCAAAGTGAGTGGCACTAACACGTACATTCAATACGTGACCGTGGCCATGTTTTTATTACGCTGCTTCAGGCACGTATCGCAGCGGGTCAGAATTCACATGTCTAGGGAGTGTTACCAAAGGTTAGTGCTCTAACGTGTTAGAAAAATAACATTGCCACTACCAACCCTAAACCTACCCGGTAGTGTTAACAAATGCAAAAGTGACACAAAAATGCATTTGTTGATGCAACCGTGCTATTTTAACTTCGACTAGTGACTGTATGAATGAGTCGTTGAATTATTCACTCAACCGATTTGTTCAAAACACTGATTAATTCACTGCTCTTCATCAGCTTTAACGGCTCAGTGTTTGGTGGATGTGTGATGTACGGTGAAGTGTGTATCTCAGATGTATGAGATCTGTCCCAGAAGTCTGTGCTGTCACATGACCGCTGGTGTGTTGTGTTCCTGCAGCTCTGTGGTTCACGCGGGTCAGTACAGCGCTCCTCTCCCGGCCGTGGTGATCGACTGCGACGATGATAAAGAGAACATCTCTAACGAGTCTGACTATGAGGACCTGCCCAGCATGTATAAGGACGAAGAGCAGGACGAGGAGGAGGATGAAGATGAGGACGACGACGACTCGCTCTTTACAAGTTAGTCTTGAAACCATTTGTGTTTGCTGGTTAGTAATGATGGGTTACGGCAGATTGATTGATTTGTGCTTTTGTAATGAGGCAGTCAGGGCTCATTGTGTGTGTGTGTGTGTGTGTGTGTGTGTGTGTGTGTGTGTGTGTGTGTGTGTGTACTGGTATTTATCACGTCCTGGGGACCAAATGTCCCCACAAAGATAGTAATACCAGTAAATCGTTATCTTGTGGGGACATTTTTTGGTCCCCATGAGGAAACAAGCTTATAAATCATACAGCATAAAGTTTTTTGAAAATCTAAAAATGCACACAGTCTCCTGTGAGGGCTAAGTTTAGGTGTAGGGTTGGTGTAGGGCAATAGCACACACAGTTTG
>CM049845.1:1730059-1845059 GCA_027422415.1 Schizothorax lantsangensis
GAGAGCGCGTGTGAGTGAGAGAGTGTGTGTGAGAGCGTGAGTGTGTGTGAGAGAGCGTGTGTGTGAGCGAGTGTGTGTGAGAGAGAGTGTGTGTGAGAGAGAGCGAGTGCGTGTGTGTGAGAGAGTGAGTGTGTGTGAGTGAGAGAGTGAGCGCGCGAGAGAGTGAGCGTGTGTGTGAGAGAGAGTGTGTGTGAGAGAGCGTGAGAGAGCGTGTGTGAGAGAGATCGAGCGTGTGTGAGAGAGAGCGAGTGTGTGTGTGTGAGAGTGTGTGTGTGTGAGAGTGTGTGTGTGAGTGAGAGTGTGCGTGTGTGAGAGTGAGTGAGTGAGTGAGCGAGTGTGTGTGAGAGTGAGCGTGTGTGTGAGCGAGAGTGTGTGTGAGCGAGCGTGTGTGTGAGAGAGCGAGCGTGTGTGTGAGCGAGCGTGTGTGTGTGTGAGAGTGCGTGTGTGTGAGTGAGCGCGTGTGTGAGAGAGTGAGCGAGCGTGTGAGAGCGCGTGAGCGCGCGTGAGAGAGTGTGTGTGAGCGAGAGAGCGTGTGTGAGAGAGAGCGTGTGTGAGAGTGTGTGTGAGAGTGAGCGTGAGTGTGTGTGTGTGTGTGAGTGTGTGTGAGAGTGAGCGTGTGTGAAGAGAGAGCGAGTGTGAGAGTGAGAGTGAGAGTGAGCGAGTGAGAGAGTGAGCGTGTGTGTGCGAGAGTGTGTGCGAGAGAGCACGTGTGTGTGTGTGTGTGAGAGTGAGCGTGTGTGAGAGAGAGTGAGAGTGAGTGAGCGTGTGAGAGTGAGCAAGAGAGAGCGAGTGAGTGTGTGTGTGAGAGAGCGTGAGTGAGTGAGCGAGCGAGAGTGAGTGAGAGAGTGAGTGAGCGTGAGAGAGTGTGCGAGAGAGAGCGAGTGTGCGAGAGAGCACGTGTTGAGAGAGTATTTTGAGAGAGCGAGCGCGTGCGAGAGAGAGCGAGTGTGTGTGAGAGTGAGCGAGCGTGTGTGTGTGAGAGTGAGCGAGCGTGTGTGTGTGAGAGTGAGTGAGCGTGAGTGTGCGTGAGTGAGAGTGCGTGTGTGAGAGAGTGAGCGAGTGTGTGTGAGAGCGCGTGAGTGAGTGAGCGTGTGTGAGAGAGCGAGTGAGCGTGTGTGAGAGTGAGCGTGTGTGAGAGTGAGCGTGTGTGAGAGAGTGAGCGTGTGTGAGAGAGTGAGCGTGTGTGAGAGTGAGCGTGTGTGAGAGTGAGCGTGTGTGAGAGTGAGAGTGAGCGTGTGTGAGAGAGTGAGCGTGTGAGAGAGTGTGTGTGTGTGAGCGAGTGAGAGAGAGAGCGTGTGTGTGTGTGTGAGAGAGCGTGTGTGTGTGAGAGTGAGTGAGAGCGTGTGAGAGAGTGAGAGTGTGTGAGAGAGTGAGCGTGTGTGTGTGAGTGAGCGTGTGAGAGAGTGAGCGCGTGTGAGAGAGTGAGCGTGTGAGAGAGAGTGTGTGTGTGTGAGAGCGAGTGAGAGAGAGAGCGTGTGTGTGTGTGAGAGAGCGTGTGTGTGTGAGAGTGAGTGAGAGCGTGTGTGAGAGAGTGAGCGTGTGTGTGTGAGAGAGTGAGAGCGTGTGAGAGAGTGAGCGCGTGTGAGAGAGTGAGCGTGTGTGTTGATACATGCTGAGTGTGTGTGCGTGTGTGTTACATGTTGTGTGTGTGTGTGTTGATACATGCTGTGTGTGTGTGTGGTGTTTCAGCTGAGTCAGAGGCCCACAGTGGAGGATCTGCGTCGAGCCAGGATCCTGATCCAGTTCTGTGATTACGTGGAGGTGTCAGACGCTCAGGACTACGACAGACGCGCAGACAAACCCTGGATGAGACTCACGGCGGCTGACAAGGCGAGTGTGTGTGTGTGTGTGTGTGTTTGACGAGACTCATGGCGGCTGACAAGGCGAGTGTGGGGGACGCTCAGCTGTGATTGAGATGTGATCAGTACTGTGGGTTTCATTAGTGATGCACCGTCACTTCAACAGCTGGATAGTTTTGATGAACGGAGATCTTTTAGTCTGTGCTGTTTTCAGTTGATTTGTGATCAATAAACAGTATTTGAAAACTCCACTAAACAGTATTTGTAGCTCCTGCCATCCAATAATCACAATAAGCTTTTTTTACTTGTCACTTTTGATAAGAAACAAATTCTCAGCTCACGGAAATCAGTCATGAATCATCCATCAATCAGTCTTTCAACCGTCAATAAAACAGCTTGAGATCAATAACATCACATTTACCTCAGGAAAGACATTCGGTGAACAAACTCAGTCAGCAATAAAGATAACTCTAGAGAGGAGCATTTTAATACATATGCAATATATTACTTATTCATTATATTATACTTAACCTGTTGACATTATTTAATGTATGTTTGAATAAATCTGTCATCAGTCATTTAAATTTTTATATTTTAGCAATAAATTGGAATGGATAATTATATTAGAAAGAGATTAAAAAAAACCTCTTATGTGCAATTTAAATGTTTGTTGATTATTAAATAAATTAGATTTAATAATTGATTGTTAAATAAACTTTTTCCATTCCATTGTTTTTTTTTTTTATTAAAACTTTGTTTTGGTTTAAAAAAAAATAACAAAATGCCAGAACTTCAGCTGCTTCACAAAAACATCAAGCTAAACACTATATGATTAATTCTAGAGGTCGACCGATAGTGGATTTTAGCTAGGTTGGACCGGCCGATACCGATAGCTAGGTTGGACCACACTGGCCGATACCGATAGCTAGGTTGGACCACACTGGCCGATACCGATAGCTAGGTTGGACCACACTGGCCGATACCGATAGCTAGGTTGGACCACACTGGCCGATACCGATACTAGGTTGGACCACACTGGCCGATAGATAGCTAGGTTGGACCACACTGGCCGATACCGATAGCTAGGTTGGACCACACTGGCCGATACCGATAGCTAGGTTGGACCACACTGGCCGATACCGATAGCTAGGTTGGACCACACTGGCCGATACCGATAGCTAGGTTGGACCACACTGGCCGATACCGATAGCTAGGTTGGACCACACTGGCCGATACCGATAGCTAGGTTGGACCACACTGGCCGATACCGATAGCTAGGTTGGACCACACAGACCGATACCGATAGCTAGGTTGGACCACACTGGCCGATACCGATAGCTAGGTTGGACCACACTGGCCGATACCGATAGCTAGGTTGGACCACACAGACCGATGACCGATACTAGGTTGGACGATAATCAACCGATAGCTTTGGACCACACTGGCCGAAAATAGATAGTTTTTAAAATAGATACTGACAAAAACTAGTGCTTTACTATTTTTTTAAAAAAAAGCAGTAACAGTACTGAACCATACTTTGTAAATTAATAAAAAAATTAATATTATTTATTATATTGATCATTAAAGTTATTTCATAGTTTGCTAATGTTAAAAGAAGAAACTTTAAAATTTAAACATGTAGTCTAGTAGCTAATAGTGAATGTTGAAATGAACTTTAACAAGGAACAATACTTCTACAGTTTTCATTAATGCTACGAATGGACTCTTATTGTTAAGTATTACCATTTAATTTCAACAGTCATGCTTAAAGATGGCCTTCTTTAAATATCTACACAAGGCCATAGCATTAAAATTACATACATATGGATATTGTATATGTACTCACACACTTTATTTGCTTCTATTTTTGAACACTTGATAATTATCTAATAAAAAAATAATAATAAAAAGTCACACACTAAAGCGCAGCGCTGCATCTAGAACTCAGAGGTACACATACACACACACACACACACACACACCAGACGCTTTGCGTTCAATTCAAGTGGCAGTGTAAAACAGTTTATTTAATCACCAAATGGACATAAGTTTGCTTCAAGAATGAACTATGTGGCATAAATGAGTTTGAAGGTTGGTGTATAAAAAAACAGACCAAGCGGAAAGAGAAAGCGTGATCTATTACAGCTCTCTATATGAAGCATACAGACTTTATTAGAGCCAAAGAAAGACAAAGGCTTTGCTGAAAAATGCACAATACATAATTTATAGCCTAGGTTAAAGTCATTATGTACATTCACAATGATTTGGGACAAATATAACGTAATTTAATAGAAAACTATGTGAATGGCGCTCTGTTCCGCGGCAGGATTTTCTGTCGGCTGTATTTAAATGCGAGTCTGGAGTTTCCCTCTCTGTGCAGCACGCAGTGTCACGTGTCAAAATAAACAACACGTGCTGTCAGTGATTTCCGCCTCTAGAGGCCGCTCTCGTACTGTATAATGACAGCGGCCCCTTCTCAGCCACTCCAGCGACTGACGTGAACCGGAAAACTATCGGAATGGATTTTTGCTGATAACCGATAGTTGCGGCAATCAACTATCGGTGCCGATTAATCGGTCAACCTCTAATTAATTCTGTTGGAAGTTTGCATTAATATTAATAAATGTTAATAAACAAAACACTTCCTGAGTGTTACATGCTAGGCACTGTTCTGGTGTTTTATAATAGGAGGAAAATCATTCGGTAACAGTTGTGTGCAAAAGTGTTTAGTGACTAAAATGATTAATAATGTGAAAATGAGTAGAACTGAGTGAACAATGTGTGAGTAGCAGATAACTCAGTCATCAGGTGAAACATGCTTCACATTGAGAGACACGTGCACCTGTTCAGATCAAAACTCTGAGCTCGTGTTACGCAATGATCCTGTTATATAAATGAAGGGACAGCCGAGACCAGAGGATTTAAACGGTGCTAAAGCGTGCTGACAGACAGCTGGAGTGACGTGTGTGTGTGTGTGTGTCGCTGCAGGCCGCCATCAGGAAAGAGCTGAATGATTTCAAGAGCAATGAGATGGCGGTGCACGAGTCCAGCCGTCATCTGACCAGGTGAAGCAGCTTCATCTCACACCTGCTTGTTGAACTGCTGAATACAACCAGTAACTTCATATTAAAGGGACAGTTCACCCAAAAATTACAACTCTGTCGTTACTTACTCACCCTCATCTTGTTCCAACCCTGTATGAGTTTCTGTCTTCTTCTGAACACAAAAGAAGATATTTTGAAGAAGGTGGATAGCTGAATAGTTTCTGGTCCCAGTTTTCATTTTTGGGTGAACTATCCCTTTAAGTGATATTTTGAACCTGTCTGTTTTATGTTTTGTTAATATAAGCAGCCAGCGGAGCCACTGTTTCATTCCTCAATTAATTAGCATTTTGAGTGAACTGCTTGAGCGAATGATTCAATGAGCCATTCAAGTCACTTGCTTCATTCCTGAATGATTCGGTTCTTTTGAACACATGAAATGATTCAGTGATTCACTCATTAAGACCGTTACTTGCTGCCACCTAGTGCTGCTTTTAGTTTCATATTCAAAACCAGAAGATGACACACAAGCTCCAGAAACACAGACAGTGATGCTGTTCCTCAGTATTTGCAGACACTGTGTAGTGATTGATTATACGTCATCTGGATTATATAATCAGACTGCAAAAATTAAGTATTTGTAGATTATGGTGCGTTTTAAAATGCTTAGTCATATTAGTTATTTTTGATATATTTTGTGATTAAATAACACTAACACTGACAGTAAATTATCTATAATCTATTGATTTGCCTTTTTTCCTTATATTTTCCTTTTTAAGAAATTATTCTGCTTATATGCATTTGTAATATATTTGTAATATTTGTAACTTTTGAAAGTAATATCAATAATTTAACATGTTTACAGTTCTCTGGTGTCAGGTAAATGACATGCAGATAAACAAAATATTTCTATTTTTATTGTTCAAGTGTTTCATTTCAGTTGTTTATTTTAAAATTAGTAATTTAGTTATTAGTTTTTCATCACAATGCCTGCTTTGGGAAACCCTGGTGTAATTTAATGTTTAATACGCTTCATGATGTCGATCTAAACACTAAAGTAATCTAACAGTAGTCACCCTGGAGCACAAAACCAGTCATAAGGGTCAGTTTGGTAAAATTGAGATTTATACATCATCTGAAAGATGAATACATAGATGCAAACTCCTCTTTTTTCAGATAACTCACCTTTTTGAGATCAAAATAGGTCACCTGTGAGATGTGCTTAGATCCAATGAGAAAGTCTTACAAGGGTACTATTTTCTTCACTCTTTACTTCAAAATCTATGTCTAAAAAGGGTAATATTTGAGATGTGGGAACGGTGAAGAGAGAGAGAGAGCGTTTTAGGTCAGCCAGTATTGTCTTAAATAGCCTGCATAGCACTTCATCTTTATAACATGGGATTTTGACCAAATATATTCAATCTTGATTTGTTTTTTTGGTGAAAATTTTAAGTTTTGGACATAAGAAATATTTAACAAATACCTTAAATTAACCACAAATGAGCATGTGAAGAAAATATCTTTAAAATAAATTCTGTGTGGAGCATATGCCTCTTTTCCCTCCTTCACCTGTTTGCATCTCTGTGAATAAATAAGCTCTCCATTGATGTATGGTTTGTTATGATAGGACAATATTTGTAAATCTGGAATCTGAGGGTGCAAAAAAATCTAAATATTGAGAAAATCATCTTTAAAGTTGTTCAAATGAAGTTCTTAGCAATGCATATTACTAATCAAAAATTAAGTTTTGATATATTTACGGTAGGAAATTTACAAAATATCTTCATGGAACATGATCTTAATATCCTAATGATTTTTGGCATAAAAGAAAAATGTATAATTTTGACTCATACAATGTATTGTTGGCTATTGCTACAAATATACCTGTGTTACTTATGACTGCTTTTGTGCTGCAGGGTCAAAAATACAATTAGTAATCAGTAACAGACTACAGTTGGTAATTAATGTAGCGTGGTCCTCTGTGTGTGGCAGGTTTCACCGGCCGTAGAGGAGCTCCAGAGACGTCTGAGGTGCTTCTGCAGAACTGACCCTCGTCCTCAGATCCGGGTCCTCCGGCTGCGAGCCGCTCTTTGAAGCACTATTGCACTGACTGCATTCGCACCAGCATCAGCGCTTTCACGAGCGGTTCCCACGATCCGTGGTGCTGGTGTTTACAGGGTTTCGGTCACACCATCAGCTTCTGCGGCTCTGTGACTCTACACTCATTCACATCTATATGAAGCCTGTTCTTCATCAGGGCCTGAGAGACTCATTTCTCACTGCATTATTCTCATCTCACGTCTGTGTTTTTATATCCAAGGCTCTGTGTTTGTGTGGATTAGGAGTGTTTTAAGTTATTTTTAGACCATTTTTCTAGAGTAACTTCACATAATTTGCTTGATTGTATGCCTGTCAGCAAGTGTCCTGAAGGTCTTTGTTTTATTCATGTTTTTAATGTTATTTTTGTTTTATACAATTTATTTTTAAGTTAAATACATTTTAACATCCTCTCGCACGGTGTTTATTGGAATCACAAACATCTTTTTTTCAAGCGCCCATCATCCATTCTTCTGAATTCACCTTTAATAAACGAGATGAGTGTTTAATTATGACAGATTGAGATGCGCTGACAGACGTGTGATGATCGTCATCATCTGTTCAGTCTCTCTCCATTCTCTGTGTTTTTCAGGATCTTAGGCTTCGTTCACACTGCAGGCTAAAGTGGCCCAAATCTGACTTTTCTGCCCAAATGTGACCCATATCTGATTTTCTTATGACAGTCTGAACAGCACAAATCAGGCCCAGGCCTCTTTCATATGTGGTCCTAAATCAGATACATATCCCATGTTTTGCAATGCGACTTCAGTCTGAACGAACATGTCACATGCGATTTTTACGTCATTGAAATGCGCCAGACGTCTGGAGGAGGCGGGAAGATTACAATCACAATGGCAGACGATATATAGACAATACTATCACTTTGTTATTTAGGCTCCGATTGCACATTAACTTAAAAATTGTTAAACACACGCTAACACAGTGTGCTGCGTCTGACGTCACGTCTTCTTCTGTGCATGCGGGTCAGGGTCGGATACGGGTCACACATGACACTGACGGCAGTCGCTTTTAAATCACAATGTGAACAACAGCACAAAAAAACTGAGATCTGAGCATGACCTGCAGTGCAAGTGTGAAGTACTCTTGTGCTCTTGTGCTCATTGTGTAGTCAGTGTGTGCAGTGTGGCGCAACACACTAGGCTTCGGTTCCATGGGAAGCACCAGAGTAATTGTAGACGTTTGAATGCTCTATTCTTACATGTAAGTCCTAAAGGAAGGATGTTGTTCCTTTAATGTAAATGAGTAAGTTGCACAGACGAGGGACAGCAAAGAGTTAATAGTTCAAATCGATTCTTATTTCAATGCTCAATCATCCAGTGGATGAAGCTACAATCATATTCTGCATGCACTTTAATGATATGCACAATGGGGTTATTTTTCATCATTTGAAGTAGATTTGAGTTTGGGTTGATTTATTGATCCCTCATGTTAAACTAAAGTCCTGAAATGAGAGATTTCTGTGGGAATCTTGATGGTGAAGGATGGTGAAACAGCATTGAGATGGGTTGAATGAATCTCTCGTGATGCTCAGGGAGCGAGATGTTTTCCAGGACGATGTGACGCTCAATCAACATCAGCGGAGGGAAGAATCCAGAGAGAACATCTTCACCAAACTGTGACGCGGTCGATCTTCAGGCAGCTTGAACGCCTCGGACATCAAGCATCAGCGCCGCTGAACTCAACCCGTGTGGAACAACTCAACCTTTCAAGGAACTAAATCATCTTTTTAACAATAGTGTGATTTTGAGAACTTTTAGAACTGCATGAGTTTATATGAGAGAGAACCGTCCTGAAGCATTGTGTGTCTCCCAGCGACGCCATGATTTCAGCAATAAACCTGACCTTATCTACACGTGTGTGTGTCTCTGTGTCTGTCTGTCTGTGTGTGTGTCTCTGTCTGTCTGTCTGTCTCTGTGTGTGTGTCTGTGTGTCTCTGTGTCTGTCTGTCTGTGTGTGTGTCTCTGTCTTGTCTGTCTGTCTCTGTCTTGTCTTTCTCTGTGTGTGTGTGTGTGTGTGTGTGTGTGTATACACATGAACTGAAACACCATCAAGAATATTAAAAATCCTAATCCAAGCGTCCAGGTGTTTGTCATTTAGAAACATCGAAACACCAAAAGAGTGTAATTAAATGTATAAGCAAATGAGCACAGAGCATGAATCATCATCATGTTATCACTCAAACAAAAGGGGTAACACTTTACAATAAGGGTCATTAGTTAACATGAACTAAGAATGAACAATACTTCTACAGCATTTATTAATCTTAGATAATTTCAGCATTTACTAATGCATTATTAAAATCACAAGTTGTGTTTGTTAACATTAGTTAATGCACTAACATGAATAAACAATGAACAACTGTTCATTAACTAACATGAACAAAGATTAATAAATAGTGTAATAAATGCACTGTTCATTGTTAGTTACATTAACTAATGTTAACAAATGACACCTTATTGTAAAGTGTTACCACAAAAGGCCTTCACAGTCCAAACATATACTAAAAGTATTATAAACATTATAAACTCAGCAATTCAGTGATTAATTCCTCAAAATGTTCTCGTGATGAAACTATCACACATTAAAAAAAAGAAGAAAGAAAACAAGGAGTTTTCATCCTTTGGGAGTAAGACAGCCACATGTTTGTTTTTAATTTGATGTTTTTAATTTTTTTAAAAAAAAATGTATATTGTATTTGTAGGACATTTACACATAGAAATTGAACTTTTTTGTTGTTAAATGCACACATTTCTAGTATTCATTTATTTATATTCATATTTATAGTCCACATTTACACATTTATTTGATCACTTTTATTAAATATGTATTAATAGTCCATATCTTAAAACTATATTTGTTCAATGCCCACAATACTCTATTATATTACATTTTTTGTTTTATTTAATTTGTTTTATTCCCATAATTATATATGTGTATGTCCATAATTACACACAAAAGTGTGTAATTATTTAGATGTATTATTATTTACATTTATTTAGTTAAATGCCTTGATTTTTTCTGCTTGTTTTGAGGAAGACCTTGCACCTTTTCTCACATCTGCACCTAATTATTAGCACATTATTTCAGTGTTTGCAGAGCTGCTGAGGAATCAGATCAAGTCGATCTCACACTCGGAGACGAACGTGACGCTTCTGAGCTCCGTGTCCAGCTCCGCTCGCGCAGGGATCTCTATCTGACAGCAGGTGAAGTATCTGACCTCCCTGGATCTCCGTGAGGGACCGGCCTCGTCTTCAGAGACGCTTGCTGCTTGGGCTTGTTTTAGGCAGCTCTTGTTAGGCGCGGGACGTCCCAGGACTTTCTCCTTCAGCCAGACCCCACACCGTCTCAAGGGAGAACTCCCAGGCTTGATAAGAGCCGTCTCCCTCAGCTGATCTGCTTCTCTCAAGGTCTGTTGGAGTATCTCCTGGAGGTTTCGTTTCACAGTAGGTGTGTAATGCCTCTGGATCATGGGTGTATCGGGCCACGCCACCCTCCCGGGCTCCGGACCCCTGACGGGATCCACCAGGAACGTCCCCGTCTCAGCCACATTCTCCCATTTAGTCTCGGTGAGCTTCAGGAAGGCCCTCAGGATGCGATTGGGAGCACAGGTGTGCATGTCTCTCAGACGGGACAGCACTGCCCTCTCAGGGGCTCCAGGTGTTCTCCACCTGTTCCTCACCTCATCTCTCCAGGGCGAGGCGAGCGGTCTCGACTGGCTCCGAAGGCTGCAATAAGGCTCTTCTTTATAGTCAAAGTTGGTTTTAGTGACCTTCATGCAGCTCTTGGGCCGTCCAGGGATGGGTTTGGGTTCTATAGGCAATCTGTAGGACAGATCTGACCAGGTCACCTGCTTCGGTCCAGGTTTCTCTCTCGGAGGATTTAGTGCCAGGTTAACAAGTTCCTCTCTCCAGGAGAGAATGGCCTCAGAGGTGCTTTGAGTGCTGCGCTCCGCCATCATTCTCGCTGTACTCATGAATCAGAATCAGAATGAGTGGCTGTATATGAGGATAGCAGAATCAGAATTATTAATGACTCGGCCTTTTAAAGGCTGTGCGAGTGACGTCATCGCGATCGCGGGGGTGGCCCTGTGACGTCACAGACGCCGCGTTCTAAATCAGAACGCTCGTGCACTGAAGCTGCAGACCAGTGTGCAGCTCGTGCCTCAGATCCTCTCGAGGGGGGTTTCAAGAGGAAAAACTGAGGGGTATGCATGAATTATTAATAGGCTAATTGTTTTAAATTAGCAATTACATTTTCCACATGATATTTCAAATGCACAACATAAAATGCAACACAAATTTTTTTCATTAATTGTTGTCTTCATAAAATCGCACTATTTTTTTGCACAGTATATAGGCTAAATGAGTTTTGCAATATAATATTTTTTGGAAGCAGTGAATCATCATGCATCTGTCTGGCATCAAATAGTTAAAAAACGTATTTCAGCTCTAATATGCTTTCTTGAGACAGACATCTCGGAGGAAGACTAATGCAAACGATCCGGTATTATTTGTGCATTCACAAAAACATGAGTGTATTTGTGCATTCTTCCTGTGCATGGACTCCAGGCATCATCGTTATTATCAGACAGTGTTTACATGAAAACCTGCATCATTTCACGTACTGCTCTATCCATGTTAAAGTGTCTGTTATAGGATCTGTTCAAGTAGCGGATTCTGTTCGGAGTTTCTTTACTTCTCGTGCACGCGCACTGAGAGACTGATGCATAATGTTATTATCAAGCATTTATGTGCAGATCTTGCATAGGGTTTCGTAAGCTATGAAGTGGATAAAAGATTAAAAAAAATCATTTTCCAAAAAAGTAACCAGTTTGGAACGTTTTATTTCACATGATAAAGAGGAAGGCTATTCTAACAGATTTCTTTCTTTCTTTCTTTAAAGTGGTTATAATTAACTGAGCATAGTCTAATTATTAGATTTTACTCCCCTTTTAGGAAAGAGTGTTAATTTTGTTACTTTTTTATTTAACTTTTCAAAAAATAGTTTTCTGAATTCAATGCATCTGTTAATTTTTAGCTATAATGTGTCCAACTAAAAAAGTTCCAGAAAATGTCATTTGAGCTCTGCAAACCTCGGCCTGGACCATCATAATGACCTCACATAGCCTACAGCGAGCTGATTGTATTGTGTGGTTTCACATGTGATGTTTTGAGCTGCTGGAGAATCATGAAGAGCAGTGAATGAAGCACTGGAGCCACAGGCAGATGTGCACCTTCAGGACAAAGAAAATAATCAGGAGCACGTTTCATATCAATTTCACTCACAGTGCCGTGGATTTTTGGCACATTTGCGTGTCACACTGTATTTTTTATTTTTTTAATATATTTGCTCAGAAATACAAATGTAACAGAACATATGCCAAGGAAAAGAGCCAGGGTTCAAGGATGGCCAAACAATACATAGCAATCACAAATCAAAAGATTTGTGGGGGGGTCGGGGGTCTTTGGGGGATCAAGCCCCTGCTCTTTTTCAAAATTATCCAAAAGTGCCCCTCTCAGACAAATATCAATGATATTGTGGTCAATAAAACAAAATGCATTTGAATTATAATTAACATGACAATGTGTACAAAACGGTAACTAATCGCTCAAAAGTTGGAAAATTCCTGTTTATTTTTACATATCTGTCAATCTGAGGCGTTGCTATGGGTTACGTGCGCTTTGCTCGACTCACTGATATTCCACAGTCTGTTCAGAAACCATACGCTCTCAAATATGGTTCTTTCAGTGAGTGGGTCGACAGAAGGAAAAATAAACCAAACAATATTTTAACATTTTTCATCAATAATCAAAGCTAGTGTGTCGATTTAATTACAAATTCCATATATTATAGAATATTACATAATTCATCAATGCCCATTTGTCATGTATAATACACCAACCAATCATGATCTGGCACAAGTTCAAATTTCATTGGACAATAATGTGAAGTGGAGCAATCATTTTCCGTTATTATTCATAAATCGGTAGAAAATGACATGGGACAGATGAGTTTGTGGAGCGATCTGGATCTGTGGTTTCTCATTTTATAAATCAAATTACATCGCTGAGGCTAAACGACTACAAAACCTGCAGCGCCAAAAATCGCAATAATTCACTTATATTTATGTATGATGACGTTTACTCTATGAAAGTTAATGAAGCCCAAGTGCCAGCTACAGGTCTATTATGTGAAGTGTAGGCTGGAGAAATGGTGACGTGAAAGGACTTTATTATATTACCAATTATGCAGCATTATGAAAGTGTCTTATGTTCATCAAGCCTGCATTTAATGGATCAAAAATACAGAAAAAAACTGTAATATTGTGAAATATTATTACAATTTAAAAGAATGTTTCTCTATTTTAATATACTTAAAAATATCATTTATTTCTGTGATTAAAGATGAATTTTCAGCATCATTACTGCAGTCTTCAGTGTATGATCTTTCAGAAATCATAATAATATGCTGATTTATTATCAATATTGGAAACCGTTGTGCTGCTTATTTTTATTTCTTTTATTTATTTATTTATTATTTTATTTTTATTTTATTTTTTGAACCCCTGATACTTTTTTTGGGGTTCATTGATAAATAAAAAATAAAAAGAACAGCATTTATTCAAAATAGAGATGTTTTCTAACAATATCAATCTTTACTATCACTGTTTCTATCAATTTAACAAATATTTGCTGAATGAAAACTAATTTCTTTAAAAAAAATAAAAAAAATACTGACCTCAAGCTTTTCAACATATATTGTTACAAAAGTTATATTTTAAATAAATGCTGTGCTTTTTTAAAAGCTTTTTATTAATCAAAGAATCCTGAAAAAAGTATCACAGGTTTCCAACATTGATAATAAATCAGAATTGCATAAAATGGATTTTAAAGTATATTAAAAATTTGAGAAAATAAATGCATGGCTTGATGACCATAAGTGACTTCTTGCAAAAATATAAAATAGCAAAAAAAAAAAATTGTTGATAACAAAAATATATATATATATATAAAATAGCAATAATCTATCTAACCTTTTGGCCAATATATATTTTTTTTTTTACATCGCCCCTATTTTCCCTTTGAGCCCCTGCCCCTGATGAACTCTCTGCACCTCCCTGATCTTCTCAATACTCTAGTTACATGACAATAGAAAATTCAAACCTCCCAACTGTGAAAAGACGTATTCTGGTATAATATTCCAAACACTGGATGGTTTTTTCAAGTAATTCCTCAACCAGTTAATTTTAAAGGTATTATTTAATGTTGCAAAATCAACAAAATTAAGACCGTCATTACTGTAGCTGTTGGATAAAACCGATTTCTTGACATACTGTGTCTTATTTTTCCATACAACGTTACATCATTGTTGATCAATCTTTACACATTGCTTTATCAGGTTCTAAAGAGATATGTTAGACGTGAGATGCCTTCTGTCTTGGAGAGGAGACACAAGTCTCTCTGAAGCCACTGATTGAATTTTCTTTTAGTTTTCTCTAAGAAAGGCAAGAAGTTTAAATCGCACCTAAGTTTGGGATTTTTGGATATTACTATTCCAAGGTAGGTTATTGTCTCTTTAACTTGGATATTACATATACTGGAAACAGAGAGTTGCTTAACTGGCATTAATTCACATTTGTGCACATTAAGAAGAAGCCCAGAAGCATTGGAGAGCAATTTAATAGTATTAAGAGCTAAGGGAATCTGGTCTGAATTTTTTAGGAAAAGGGGAGTATTGGCTGATGATGATCTCCCTTCCCATGATGCAAAGTACTACTCTTAATGTGATTGGCTAATAATTGAGTAGTCAATATAAATAAATATGGCGAAATGGGGCAGCCCTGACGTTGCAGATCAAATCTTGGAGAGGTACCATATTTAAGCTTAATTGAAGAGTTACCATGAGCATATCAAGTTTTAACCGTTTTAATGAACATGTCTCCGAAACCAAATTTTTCTAAAGTTTTAAATATAAAACCATGTTCTATAGAATCGAAGGCTTTGTAGAAGTCCAGAAAAAGCATATAACTATCATCCTTCACTAACTCTGAATAATCTAACAAATCAAGAACCAGCCGAACATTGTTTGAGATGTGTCTGTTTTTTAGAAAGCCTGATTGTGCTTCATCTATTATGTCCTGTAAAATCATTTTTAAACGTTTTGCGAAGATTGTAGCAATCATTTTATAATCACAATTTAGAAGACTGATTGGACGCCTATTGTCTATTAGTAATAAGTCTTTTTTAGGCTTGGGGATGAGTTATTAAACTTTGAGTTAGGGTAGGTGGGGGAGATTCCATCCTAATGCTTTCATATATAACTTCTAATAAAAAAGGGGCCAAATATTTTGCAAATGTTTGGTAAAATTCCGAAGTAAGGCCGTCTATGCCGGGCGATTTATTAACCTTTAAATATTTGATTGATTCAAGGACCTCAGCTAATGTGATGGGACGATCACAAAAATCTTTATCAGGAGCACCAGGGGCGCCGTAAGGGGGGGGAAAGTTAGGACTATTCTAAGGGCCCACGATGGGAGGGGGCCCCCGAGGGAGAAACGTGATTTCTACCGAGGGGAACGCTAGAGCCCTGCATTTCTTGACCGGGCTTCGATCGGGCCAATTTTCACGTCATAATTCAGACTTTTAGGCTTCTCCTTATGTTTATATTTTAGACATCCATCAATTAGTGATGAAAAAAATTTCCACGCTGGTGGAAACAACATGAGACCGTGTCGCGACTGTCAAGAGCGGCTCGATGGTGTTTAGTGTCCCGCAGCAGCAGAGAGCCGTCAGCAGCTGAAGAGTTCTGCTTCAAATACACACAATAAAGCTTGCCATAAACCCCAGCAAAAGTAATTACCATGTGTCAGGGGGAAATAGTAAGGAGATATTTGAATTATTTACTAATAAACTAGTGTTTTCTGTGTCAGTGTAGCAAAGATGAAGAATCAGATGAAGATCCTGACTCATCTCCTCATTAGACGCGCCTTTAGAGAGAAGTGCATCTTCACGGATTATAATGAGAGAGTTTTTGTTTTCGATTTGATTTATTTCATTAAGTAGTAATTTAAAGCTTTCTATAGATGTATTTATCATGTCTGTGAGTCATGTATTCGCTGACTTTCGGTTCATTTTTGTGAAGTGCTCCTGTTCAAGACGAGACGGCACATCATTGTTTTCTTTATTTTATAAAATTATTTTATATATTCAGGGCTCTAGACTGCGACCATTTTTTTGAGAGTGTGCGAGTAAAAATTTGAAGTGGTCGCACTTTGTGTCACACACCGCACACACAGAGGCAGTGTGTATGCAGAATGAGCGTCAGCACGAGCGTGAAGGTGCGCGCAGCAGACGGAGCACAACGGAGGATTTGGTTTTCAAACTAAAGTAAAAGACCGCTTCTTAAACCAGAGAAGGTGAACATGTTGGTATTCTTGTAGAGAAAACATGCAAGTCCTGTCAGCGACAGCCAGTTTAGTTTGACTTTTTGTTTTCGTTTTGAAAAGCTTGTTATCTTTGCTGTTTACCTCACGTTACACTATGGAGGCTTTCCTTATTTTTTATATTATTATTATTTGATTCCTCAGCGTTTGCTAACCATTCTGTTATGTATTAGGTGGTATAATACAGCATGTGATGTGTCCTATGCCTCCTCTTATTCGTTTTTGTTAAATGTTATTGTAGTTTGTCATTGTAACTACTGTTTAATTGTTGTTGTGCTTTTTAATTAAGAATAACAATGAATCCATCTTTTGTTTTAGTCTTAAAAAGTGAAAGGTGTATAGATATAAGCAAAACAGACCATTATCTTTTCTTGTAAAGCGTGACACTAAGATCTGAAAGTGAAAGCAAAAAAAGGAATTCCTGTCACAAAATATAAATCACAAATAATACTGATGAAAAAGAACGGGTTGAATGTTGAACACTTTCGTTACCATATAACTATAAACTATGATAAAAGTTCATCAGCATGCATTGATTAATCAAATGTTGTATCAAAAAAAAAGAAAAAAGAATTTGCTACCAAATGATGTGCTTGTGCGCCCAACTGAGAAAGTGGGAAGAATGAGTCTAGAGCCCTGATATTTGATAAAAAGCTTTGTAAAGTAGACCCTTTACAGTTCTGAATGATGTATTACTCTTACTTTTATGAGCAAAAATTACTGCAAGTTGTTTCAATTGAAAAAAATGCAAATGATTGCACTGGATCCATGACACTCTCCGCACAAACTACTGATGCAGCGCACATTTATCAGGTTTAACGTTAAAACATTGCTATATGCTTGAAGTGTTTTAGTATATCTATAGATTTTATTTTAGGCAAGTCGTGATGATTTGAGAAGCTAAATTGATCAAACATGGCTATGATCAGCTCACTGTCTGCCGCTGGCCGCTTGCTCGTTACTTTAAGAAAGAAAAAACGTATTTAACGAACAAAAAAAATGCTCCAAACGTTTTTCTAAATTAACTTTATAAAAAACCAAAACGAAATATTATCACTTTGCCATTACATACTGTAACGGGGCGAACAAGACGTGAGACGTGCAGATCCATGTGCAAGCTTTTATTTAAAGGCATGGTCATAAATACAGGCAGGGTTGAAACAATGGCAAACAGGTATGGCAGTGGACAAGACAAAGAGTAGTCTGAGGGCAAGCGTGGGTCTTCGATCGGCGAATAATATCCAAAGGGGCAAGGCAGAGAGAGATGGTCCAGGTACACAAGCTATAATCCAAGAGAGTGGTGCAAACACAATCCGAACGGCAAGGCAAAACTAAGACAACTATGTGGGCTCTGTAGAGTAGCTAAAGCTTAGGGCAGCGATAAGTGCATACAATACTCGGCCGAGGGCAAGAGGAAGTCCATGGTTTATGTAAGGGGTGAAATGGGAATCAGCTGTGTGATCAGACTTGGGTGTAAGCGTGTGATTGGCTGCAGCTGAGTGTAATGAGTGCAATGGATTGTGGGAACTGAAGTTCAGTGTAAATGTAACGATCTGTGCAGTGTAAGAGTCCATGTGGTGAGTGAGTGACCTCTGGTGGAGGGTTAACGGAAGTTCGTAGACCAGATTCGTGACACATACAAAACTGAACAATTTTAATAGCTGAAACCGTATAATCTGATTTGGGAGAAGACGCAATCGCGATTTCTATAATATATACCCACCCACCCCCCGGAACGCAGGAGGGCCCAAGTGAATATGCTGTCCAGGGGGCCCAGAATCCGTAGCGGCGCCCCTGAGGAGCACTAATATAATTAATATTATCTATAGAGTCCATAAAATATATAGTGCTGTCATGAGAGAATTGACTGCTATAAAGATTCTTATAGAATTCAGAACAATGTTTGGCAATTTATTTTGGGTCTTCAGAGATAGAGTTACCGATTTTCAACTGATATATATTATTTTTAATTAGAGATTTTTCCAACCTAAAAAAGTAAGCCGAAAATTGTAAATTTTATAAAGTTCATCCAATTTGTACTGATACTCAACAAGACTGTTACTTTCTTTCACAGATAAGCTATCAGGTCTTTTAGATGACAGGTATGCAATGGTGGAAATTATGTTCTCTTCTTGTGCTCTGTTGAGTTTAGCAATATTACTACAATAACTTCTGAAAAACTTGCCCAATTCAAATTTAAGCAATTCCCAATGTTTTCCATAAATCCTTTCTGCTTTAGATTTAGTCCAAAATGAATGAATTAACTCATTTACCTTAAGGGTAACGGTTTCATGCTTAAGTACAGAGCTATTAAGTTTCCAGTAGGAGTTATACATTTTAGAAGTAGACATTGGCAGTAAATCAATATGGATTCGTATTGCTTTGCGATCAGTTAACGGGGTAGATGAAATATCAGTATTCAGATTGTCTTCAAGTGTACGGGAAACTAACCATAAATCTATTCTCGATTGCTTAGACCTTGAGTTATTACACCAGGTAAAGGCTCTGGTATGAATAACTCTATATAAAATGTCCATTGGTAGAGTCTCTTGAAGAAAACAAAAATCTGTTTTATATTGTTTGGCAAATAAAAAAATGGCTTTCCGTTTGAAACTGTTCCTTAGTCCCCTGGCATTGAGTGAAGTTATAGATAAAGACATCAAAATAACAAGATTTGAAAAAAAAAGAAGTCACTTGAACAAGTTCCTTAGAACAAAAGCTTAAAGACCACTATAAACCGTGGTGAGAACATAGTGCTGCATCAACTATGACTGCTTTGGACATAAACGGACGAAACATGACTTTGGCCATCGACTCATATCATCAAGGTTCAAGGTTCAAGGTTCTTGTTTATTTGTCACATACACAATCATACAGGGTATAATCAGTAGTGAAATGTAGGTCAGGACAGGTCCGCTCAATGGACAGTGCAAAAAAATAAAAATAAAAGATGATACATAACACAGGAGCATATATTTAAATATAGGTAGGAATAAGATAAAAAAAATAATAATAAGTAAAAACAATGAAATAAAATAAGGAGTAAAATGTGCAATGAACTAAAATGTGCAATACAGTCTACTGTGGATTTAATAAATATTAATATAACCAGGGATGTGCAAGAGGAATGTGCAAACAGGTTGTACAGGGTATGTACACATAGCAGCAATGCAGATGATGGAGAATGATGGGTGTTACAGTTTATTAAATGAGTCCTGTAGATGTTATGAGACTGAGTTCAGGAGCCTGATGGCCCGAGGATAGAAGCTCCTTCTCAGTCTCTCAGTTTTTGCCATCACGCTTCTGAAGCGCTTGCCAGATGGCAGTGTGATGAAGAGACGGTTTCCGGGGTGATTTGAGTCCTTGATTATTTTTGCAGCTCTGCTTCTGCAGTGTTTGAGGTAGATGTCCTGCAGAGAGGGGAGGGCAGACCCTGAGATGCGCTCAGCTAAGCGCACGACTCTCTGCAGAGCTTTGCAGTCCTGTTTTGTGGCGTTACTGTACCACACTGAGATGCACTGAGTCAATACACTTTCTATGGCCCCTGAATAGAAAGTTTTCAGGATTGCTGGTGAGACCCTGAATTTCCTCAGCTGTCGTAGATTGTACAGTCTTTGCCTGGCTTTCTTGACCTGTGTTTGAATGTGTGCAGTCCAAGTCAGGTCCTCGGAGATGTTTACACCGAGGTACTTGAAGCTGCTCACCCTTTCCACAGGGGTCCCGCTGATCATAAGAGGAGTGACATGAAAATATTGTCCTGGCCAAGAAAGAAACAATTTGTTTCTAAAGAAAAACATATATATGTACATAAACAGGAAACCTTATCTCAAAAATGAGATCAATCAGCCTGATGGAAAAATCTCCTTTTTCTCCACGAAAGCACGACTGGCTACAAAATAGGCAATTTTTCCGGCTTTCCATGCCTCATCTATTAGTGGCCACAACTTCATCCTGCTTTCTCTGTCGACCTTACAGAGATCCTCTCTGAAACGCAGACCTTTTTCCCGTAGATATGCAGAATTTTTGGCTGCCACCCATACTGCTGCTCTGAGTGTACGCGAGGAGAACTGAATGATTATACCACGGGTATAATTCACTTTCTTCATTCCAACACGATGCACTGTGTCAATCACATCCGGAAGACGATCACTGTGTTCTGGCAGTAAATTCTGACAGATGCGAATCACTTCTTTCCTCACATTTTTCTCATCTATGTTTTCTGGCACGCCCTGTAATTTCAGATTCCAGCATCTAGAGCAGCGGTTTTCAACTCCAGTCCTCGCGCCCCCCCGCTCTGCACATTTTGTATGTTTCTCTCTTCACTTCAGACCTTTGTTCTATTCGACTGTAAGTGCCCTGCGAAGTGGACTTCACAGGATATTCCGCCATCATTCCAGTTCGAAGCGAGCGTATATGTTCCATTCAAAGGGCATTGAAGTGTGCGAGACGTGAATTTAAATTGGATTTATTTACAGAGGTATATTTTGTCACACTTCACTAGTAAGTTTCGTCTGTGTGTGATGACGCTGGCGTAGCGCAAATCCGTGAATAAATCAGTTCCGAAGTGAAGTAAACGTCAACGGATTTCTCATGCTTAGGGAGTAGGGAGCAATGAACACTGTGTAGGGAGCATGTCAATCGGAACACAGTTCATTCATGGAACTTTCTTCTAATGAGCTGATGATCTGAATCAGGTGTGTTTAAACAACAGAGACATGCAAAATGTGCAGAGCAGTGGGGGCGCAAGGATTGGAGTTGAAAACCGCTGATCTAGAGTACCGTTCCAATTCAGTGATGCGTGACTCCAAGACGTCGATTCGATTACTCTCCTTCAAAAGCGATGACTTGACCTGGGAAACGTTGGTCTTCACCTCATTCACATCTTCACATACGGAGTTCAGCTTTTCTTTCAAACCAGCAATGTGACAAGTATTCGCCGCAACCATTGACTCCAGTTTATCAGACCTCATGTTGATTAGCTCAGAAAGTTTTTTGTGGGGAGGCTTCAAGTTGAAGGAAGCGAGGGGAAATCTTCTACTGACAACACCGCAACACATTCCATCTTCTCTTCAGACCCATAGTAGTCGTGACAACTGTCAATTAAAACATTGCAGACAGTAGCAGAGTTAGCTGTCGTCTCTGTGTCAGCAGCCATTTCTTTCTTCTTCGTCGCAGAATTCTTCCTTTTCTTATCAGCTGACATGTTTCTGAACAGACTGTGGTGCACGAGTAGCACTTAACATCCAAATAAAATGTAAATTGATAAAGAAATGTCCGTTTTATTCCTCAGATTCAGCTATGCTGATGGGTGCTATAACTCAACACCTGTGCTCACGGCGCCATCTTGCACGCCACTCGCGTGTCACACTGTAAAGCCTGTGTTATACTTTCCGCATCCGCGAGTCCGCTAGGGTCCGCTATGGTATGCGTGACGTAAAAATCGTCAATGGAGGGTGTGCACGGACGGTCGGTATGCGCGGTCAGTAGGCTACAAAAGCACCAATTGCGCATGTGCAGGCTGTGTGAAGAAGCCGTTGCTACTCGAACCGGTACAATCCGTCGATAAAACAATATAAAGACAGCCAGATGTGCAATAACTCTGGGCAATTGTTTGTTCACATGTTAGTTTACTGTTCAAGTCGATCTACTGCGCATGTATGGAACACGTCCGCGGAGCGGACCACCAGCGCACGCTTTCGGAAGTATAAATGCAAGCAGTCCGAGCTGTCCGTGTACGCGTCCAGATTGCTCATGCGGAAAGTATAACACAGGCTTAAGGGGCTGCCCGCGGCGGCCGTGTGACGTCACAATGGGCGCGTTCTAAATCAGAATGCAGGCGCGCTGAACTTGCCTGAATGAATTGCCAAAGTAACCAGCAAGCAGAATGAAAGTGTTTGAAGCTTGTGCTTTACTAGATTACGATGATTTACATTTCTTTAGATCGAGGGGTTTCAAACGGGGTTCCACAAGGAAACTGAGGGGGTAAACGTGAATTATTAATAATTGTTTTAAATTAGAAATTACATTTTCCACATGATATTTCAGTTGTAGGCTATACATACAATTCCAATTTGTCTTCATAAAATCGCACTATTCTTTGCACGTAGTATCCTATAGGCTAAAGGAGTTGTAGCCTAATATTTTTTGATGCAGTGAATCATCATGCATAGATCTATCTGGCATCAAATAGTTTAAAAAACTATTTCAACTAAATGATTCTTTCTTGAGTCAGACATCTCGGAGGAAAACTAATGCAAACGATACAGTATTTATTTGTGCATTCTTCCTCTGCGTGGACTCTGTGTGCATTTGTGTAATTGTGTAACAGACAATCAGTTTGGCTTTAAGGCTCACCATAATAATGATTTGTGTATATATGCTCTGAAGGAAGTAGTAGAACTGTATAAAAGACAAAATTCCACCGTTATAATCAGCTTTATTGATGCTTCTAAAGCTTTCAATAGAGTTAATCATCAAAAGTTGTTCAGTAAACTAAGACAAAGGGGTGTACCTAATAGCATATTAAGAATTTTGATATATTAGTAACAGAAATTGAAATCTATACGCTAATACACACTACTCATAGTCATGCAATGCTGAATGTTTTTAACATTAATAATTTGAGAAAAAAGTATAACAATTATAATAATTTGCACGGTTTGATGTGATATGAGCTAACCGATCTTTAGATTAAATCACCATTGGTAGCGCGATTTATTGTAATGTTTTTTTTTCCTCAGTTGGTCAGAACAAACGTGGCAGACTTGTTACTTGTTCAAATGGCAATATACGACGAAAATTCTTATTTGGGTCATATATTCCAAGACGTAGGCTAGAATCTGTGATTGCGAAGTACAGTAAACATCCACACCGGTGCAGTGACTGACGACTACACATACTCCTCAAAACATTAGATTCATCCGCGCTGCAGCCGTGCCGGAGCACAACCCACGCAAGGAAGATAATGCCGGAAACAGCTGCAATTCCAGGTTTTCAAAGAATAGAATTAGAATAGAGAGTGCTAGAGTTAGAGGGTCAAATAAAGATGGAAGAGATGTGCTTTTAGACGATTCTTGAAGATGGATAAGGACTCAGCTGCTTGGATTGAGTTGGGCAGGTCATTCCACCAGGAGGGAACATTTAATGTAAAAGTCTGTGAAAGAAATTTTGTGTCTCTTTGTGATGAACAATAATGCGACATTCACTTGCAGAACGCAAGCTTCTAGAGGCACATAAGTCTGAAGTAATGAATTTAGGTAAAGGGGTGCAGAGCCAGTGGTGGTTTTGTAGGCAAACATTAATGCCTTGAATTTTATGCGAGCAGCTATTGGTAGCCAGTGCAAATTGATAAACAGAGGAGTGATGTGCATTATTTTCGGCTCATTAAAAATGTATATTGCTGCCGCGTTCTGGATTAATTGTAAAGGTTTGATAGAACTGGCAAGAGAGCATTGCAATAGTCCAGCCTGGACAGAACAAGAGCCTGAACAAGGAGTTGTGAAGCATGTTCTGAAAGAAAGGGCCTGATCTTCTTGATGTTGAATAAAGCAAATCTGCAGGACTGGGTAGATTTAGCAATGTGGTCTGAGAAAGTCACCTGATCATCAATTATAACTTCTTCAGGAGAGTGCACTCTCTGCATGCTCCTCTGACCATCAATGGTGCGACCGTGGAGAGAGTGAGCAGCACCAAGTTCCTGGGTGTACACATCACAGAGGACCTCTCCTGGACCAACAACACTGCAGCACTAGCCAAGAAAGCACAACAGCGTCTCTACTTCCTCCGCAAACTTAGAAGAGCCAGAGCCCCGGCCCCCATCATGTGCACCTTCTACAGAGGCACCATCGAGAGCATCCTGACTAGCTGCATCACTGTGTGGTATGGCGCCTGCAACGCGTCCTGCCGCAAGTCCCTTCAACGGATAGTGAGAGCAGCTGAGAAGATCGTTGGTGTCTCTCTCCCCTCCCTCCAGGACACTTACAACACCCGTCTCACCCGCAAAGCCCTCAGCATTGCAGGTGATCCCACCCACCCGACACACAACTTCATCAGTCTGCTTCCATCAGGGAGGAGACTGAGGAGTCTCCAAGCCAGGACAAACAGACTGAAAGACAGCTTCATCCACCAGGCTGTCAGGAAGCTGAACTCCCTCCCGTCCTTGCCCCCCCTCCCCTCTCTTACCCCACGAATCACTGAACTCGGACCCCCTCCCCACCACCACCCACACTCACACACACACACACACACACACACACACACACACTCACACTCACACTCACACTGAGACAAGCACCGGTCACTTGTACAGCATTGGACTGACCTCATTCAACTACCTCTTCTGACAGTCTGAAAAAAGACTGTTCCTTGTCACTTTAAATAGTCTTGATAAGCTCTTTGCACTACACCATCTATATTCTGCACTGTTTGTTTATTTCACTGATTTGCACTATCTGCCATGTGCCTTATGCCACTTTATCCATTTTTTTATATTATTATTTTTATTTTTTTACTTAATGTGTATGTATATATATATATATATATATATATATATATATATATATATATATATATATATATTGATTTGTACTTATCTGTATTTTTGCGTTCTACTGTTTGTGTTTAGTGTTATCTGTATGCACCAGGGAGTAAGAGAGTAACGCAATTTCAATTCTCTGTATGTATGTACGTACATGTGGCAGAATTGACAATAAAGCTGACTTTGACTTTGACTTTGATAACTCCAAGGTTTCTGGCAGTTTTTGAAGGAGTTACGGTTGATGTGTCTAACTGGATGGTGAAATTGTGATGAAACGATGGGTTTGATGGAACCACAAGCAGTTCTGTCTTGGCAAGGTTGAGTTAAAGGGGATGGTCTTTCATCCAGCAATAGGAGTTGAGTGGAGTTGATGTGTCCAGGATGGAGTTGAGTGTCATCAGCATAGCAGTGATATGAAAAGCCATGATTCTGAATGGCAGAACCTAGTGATGCCACGTAGACAGAGAAGATAAGTTGTCCAAGAACTGAGCCCTGAGGCACCCCAGTAGATGTTGCGACTTGGACACCTCACCTCTCCAAGATACCTTGAAGAACCTATCTGAGAGGTAAGACTCAAACCACTGGAATGCAGTTCCTGAAATGCCCTTTGCCAATAGGGTTGACAGTGTCAACCTTGTCAAAAGCAGCAGACAGATCCAGAAACATAAGTATTGAAGATTTGGAATCTGCTCTTGCCAGTCTTAGGGCTTCAACAACTGAGAGCAAGTCAGTCTCGGTTGAATGTCCACTTCTGAAACCAGACTGGTTGCTGTCCAGGAGGTTGTTCTGTGTGAGAAAGGCAGAGAACTTGGTTAAACACAGCTCGTTAAAGTGTTTTTGCAATGAAAGGAAGAAGGGAAACTGGTCTGTAGTTCTCTAAAAGAGATGAGTTAAGGGTGGGTTTCTTTGTTATCAACATTTTTTTTTTTTTTCACACATAACACAACACAGCATTCAAAATATAACAAAACAAAACAACAGACACATACTCCACATCTCAAAGTCCAGTCAAAAGGGAGGGAGAGAGGGAAGGACAATAAAAACACAAAAGTCACTCCTTTATATAATCACGTATATCAAACAAAAAACATTGCCAAGCATCAATGGTCGAGGGCCTGGCCACACCAACTGCTAGGTTCCAATAACACATGTAGCCCTGTCTAAATGCTGAGGGAAAATCACCAGTGTGGTACAACTGCAGGAGAAATGGCTTGAAGGAGATGAGATGGAATAGGATCAAGCGGACAAGTAGTAGGATGATTAGAAAGGATGAGTTTGGAGACTTCTGCCTCAGAGAGTGAAGAGAAGGATGTCAACTAGTGTATGTTTGCTGGTAAGATGTGCTTGACAGATTGTGGTGTGGAAAATTGTGCACTGATGGTTTTAATTGTATTAATGAAGAACGTGGCAAAGTCTCAGCTGTTAGAGTTGATGAAGGAGGGGGAGGAGGACAAAGGAGGAACATGTTTTAAAGAGCATGCGAGAGTTAGCTGAATTGTTAATTTTGTAACGATAGTATGTCCTTTTAGCCGTGGAGACATTAGCAGAGAAGGAAGAGAGGAGTGACTGAAGATACGTTCACGCCATATCGTAATAACCGCAATTACAAGATACCAACTTGTAAAAAGAGTTCACGTCCTCGTAGAACTCGTAATTACAACTTGTGAACTGGGAGTTTTCTGAGAGCTACGGCTTGTATCACGTGACCGCTGCACCTCACGCGGAAATAGAAAAAAAAGGTGGCACTTTCAAAGAAAGCTATTACTCTTAAAAAGGGGAAAATAGATACAGATACTATAATGTACTATAGTATAAAAACATTATGTAAGTGTTCATACTGTTATTATTTTGTTGTTGTTTGTTTAGGTTAGCAATATTTATCGCCGTCATTAATAATAACAAACAAATGGTTTGTAATTATTTTTAACCTGACACGGTTTCTGTGTTTTGCAATATTTAGCAGTTGCATACAAATGTAATGTTATGTTTTACAGCTTCCAGTAACATTTTTTACGCGGTCGCGGGTTCATTTTGTTGACTGTCGCTATAGAAACGGACAATCCCCAGTCCAAGGACGTGAACAGCACCGAGTTGAACGTCACGTGTTGTCATCTCGGAATTATGGTAATTACGACATGGCGTGAATGCAGCACAATACACATTAAGGTCAGTAAGATTTCTTTATTTGTGCCACACCCTTTCAGCAGCCCTGAGCTTAGAACGATGTTTGCGGAGAACATCAGACAGCCAAGGGGCAGAAGGAGTTGGCCTGGAAGACAAGGGGCAGACAGTGTCTAAACAAGAGGTAAGAGTGGAGCAGAAAGTATCAGTAGCACTGTTAGCATCAAGAGATGATAACTGTTTAGGGCGAGGAAGTGAAGATGAAACCATAGCAGATAGCCAGGAGGGTGAGAGTGAGTGTAGGTTACGTCGAAAGATGACATGTGAAGGGGTGTGTGTTGTGTCAGGAACCATGTTGATGTTAAGAGTGAGGAGGAAGTGATCCATGGTGTGCAGCGGAGTAACCAGTACATGATCAGTGGAGCAGTGTCGTGTGTAAATAAGGTCCAGTTGGTTGCCTGATTTGTGAGTAGCCGTAGTTAACACTCTCTTGATATCAAAAGAGGCAAGTAGAAAGTCTTCAGCCTGGGGTTTATCTAGGTGGATGTTGAAGTCTTCAAGCATAACTAGGGGAGTACCATCCTCAGGAAAGTTTGAGAGCAGCACATCTAATTTATCTAAGAAGTTACCTTGTGGTCCTGGGGGTCGATAAAGAACTACAAAATTGATTTTAAAAGGGTGGGTAATAGTGACTGAATGTGATTCAAAGGAACTGTTAATACCTAAAGAAGGTGAAGGAATACATTTCCAATCATTAGAGATAAGCAGACCAGTATCTCCACCTCTTCCAGTCAGATGGGGAGTGTGGGGAAATTAGAAAGTATTGGAGAGTGCTGCAGGAGTAGCAGTGTCCTCTGGTTTGATCCACGTCTCTGTCAGGGCCATGAGGTTTAGCCTTGAATGACTAGAAATACATGTAATGAAATCTGCTTTGTTTACTGCAGACTGACAATTCCAGAGACCAACAGAAAAAGAAAGTAATGTATAGATATAGGCAAAGGGCGCAGGTTGTTAGGATTGTGCTGCCTATAGTGTGTGATGTGTGGTTTGCGAGTGGTAGTAATAGTAGGGATATGGAAACACATAGTAAGAGTTGGTCATAAAAACTGAAACAGAAATGAAGCACGGTGTAGAAAAGAGGATGAATAAAAAGCAATTCTTATGTCCCTTGCCGGTGTCCCTGCCTGGTGGAGTCGCACGGTAGAGTCAATGGTCTTTACACTCTTCGGTCTTCACACAAGGAGGGCTTCACACGAGGACTGAGGACTGTTCCTAGCAACGACAACTGCGCTAAACACTAATGAGACAAGAAATAAATACACTTACGATCTGCTTTTAAGTTCCACTGATAGACTGCTTCTCACATAGAGTATTTCTTTACACTGTCTTTTGCATAGCGCTTGAACACACTTTACTGTTTATCACAACAAAGGGCTAAGAATCTCTTCTTATCAGAGATGGATTTGGTGCACTTCTACACTAACTCAAATAAAATACAAATAATATGTATATATATGATAAACTAAATAAGTTGTGTAATATCACATACCAGTTTATACTTCAGAGATATAACTTAACTTCAGTGCCTTATGGTAGGGTAAAATGCTCAATTTACCCCACAGCATTTGGCTCACTTGCCCCATAGCTGCCATTTTGGGAACAAAACAAAAACTAGCTAGCTTACCAATTTAGGCTAATATTTAGCTAAATGATTTGCATGGTTTTATGCATTGCTAAATCACCTACTGTATATGCATCATAAATATTTTTAGCCCTGGATAAATTTACTTTGATGCAACAGCCATTACATTCTGTTATGCTACAATTTACTTTGACAAGCCAAAAGCAGTTTTTAAAGTAAACAGGTGCCTTCCACTCCTCAAGTGTGTTTCTTCTTTCCACAGTCTGGCAGAAATGATGTGTGGTTCCGAAATATATGGTCACATGACAGTAAAAGTGTACAGTTGGCAAGATACAGGGGGTGGGTCAACTTACCCCACTCTCCCCTATAGGCATTTTTGATGTTACCATAACATTTCTCCAAAATCTTGTTGTCACAACAGTCCAAAGGAAGTGAAGGTTAGGCCGTAGTTTGATAGCTTCAGGCAGGTCTACAATGGAAGGAAATCCTGCATATCTCTGGTGTAAGAGATGCCTAGAGAGTCTGTGGCACCCATTAGCAGACACATGGTGAGAGTTATCCACAAACACAGCGTCCCTTGCGCATGTCGCCATAAAGTTCTGAATTGTTCCCACAGTCAAAAGAGACAAGACTGTGAGACAAAACTTAATAAAAACTAAGTAAAACTGGTAAAACTAGTAAAAAGGTAGCAGCAAACACACCCGGGTTGCTTGTGGAGCAGCGCCACCACAGTGAAACTTTTATGTTACAATACACATCATCAACACAAATATAGGTTTTGACAGAACTTAAAGAGAAAGAATTCTGATAAAGTCTACTGGAAGCTGAGAAATGTAGTGTCTTAAAGTGATGCTGAATGTGATTCATCTCAGGTTTAGCCAGATCAATCTGAAACATGTTTTACAGCGTTGTATTCTGCATCTTGTTCCTTTGTTTCCCATGTGTTGACTGACAGCTCTCCTTTATGTTGAGAGAAATCAGGAGTAAGTGCAGAAACAGAGACACTTCCCCAACACTGTCTATTTGCAATGTTCTCCTGTCTGGGAAATTGACACATTTTTACAATTTTATTTTTGTCACTACTTAGCTTTAAGGAGATAAAAACAGTCCTTATCAACCTCCGTTCACACGCACTGCAATTCTGTCACAGTGAAAGTTTTGGCGGGGTTTTCGGGAAGTGGGCGTGTCTTCTCCTGGAGTGGGCGTGTTTTGGGAGTTTTGGGGATTTCCTGTTTTGTAAAGCTTTTTGATAGACAGATTTCCCAGATTCAGCTGCCGTTATCAAGAAACATGACAGAGGAGTCAGGCGTCATGCCCATTCAAAGTGAGGGGCACGTGCCCCCCTCAGATTTTTGAGCCAAGTAGATTTTGAAAGCAGCTTCCAATAGACAAAAAATAGCCGAATAATATTTGTTATATTTGATACAATCACATTGTATCGTTCATGATTAGAACATTCAGTGCGTCATATCATCAGCTGCTAAATTCAAACCTGCGTTCGCTGGCTGGCGCTGAGCCAGAGACTAGCGTTGCAAAATGTGGAAAATTTGCAGTAAATTTCGGAAACTTTCCAGAAATTTTGGAAACTTTCCGGGATTTTTTTTAATCTTCCTGGGATTTTTGGAAAGTTTCCGGAAATTTACCGGAAATTTTCCACCCCTTTGCAACCCTACCAGAGACAGACGCGTTTATACAGCTCTGCGCTTTATAACCAATCACACACCATTCTGTTGAGCTTATGAATGCAATGACCAATCAGAGACGTTCAGATGAGTTCAGGGCGAATTCTCTCATCAGAATCAACAAAGTGCAAAAGTGTGTATGATGTAAGTAAGATATCCATTTCACAGTGCAAACAGCTTCAGTGAGTATAATGGAGTTTTTGAGACTTAAGTCTTGATAATGAAATGATAATGTAATGTAAATGTCCTTTGCTGTGTTTCTGTACAATGAAAGTGTTATAATTAGTAACTTAAATTTAAAAGTTTTTTATTAAATTCACGTTAAATACAAAGTCAGTTATATAAAAATATTTTAAGGCATGCATGACACCCATATGTGCTACTTAAGTAAAAAGACGTATTTTATGTGTAGTTAATGTGCCATTCTACAGAAATGTCCACGTTTGGTATGGCAATGTCTTAAAATGTATTTCTTTTTCTAACATTTAAAATTAGACCACATTAGATTACCTTTTGATTTTACAGTTAAATGACAGTTTTTTTAATGTTTTCTGTGCATTTATTTACCCATATAAGGAAGGTCAGGTGACACCAGTGACAGTATAACATGCAGTTACAGACAGGTGTGTTGGAGCAGGGCTGGAACTGCAGTAATAAATCCAATAAATGCATTTATAATATAAACATAGATGCTCAAAATCAATACTATTTACATCCTCTTTTTAATCTAATATAATATATCACTGCTTAATACAGAAGGTAGAAGATATTGTTCATGAAAGAGCTTATTTACATCATTTATGTTGTGAAGTTCAGGGGATGTAACAATACACACAATCAGCACAAATATATGTTTTGACTGAACTTAAAGAGTAAGGGTTCAGATAAAGTCTACTGGAAGCTGAGAAATGAAGGAATATTTAAATGTTGTATCTCAGGTTTAGCCAGATCAATCTGAAACATGTTTTACAGTGTTATCTTCTGCATCTTGTCCCATGAAAACAAAAAAACAACTATTATATGGTATTTTCCACTCTCACACTGAGACTCGGTATCAAATCTGTTCTGTACCTTTAAGACTTCTTAAGGTAGTGTTGAGGGTAACACAAGTAACTTAATCAGAGTACTTTAATCAAAGTCAAAGTCTTTTTTTAACTACTTTTAAATAAGTAACAGCAGTTAGTTTGTTTCTCATGTATTGACTGACAGCTCTCCTTCATGTTGAGAGAAATCAGGAACAGAGACACTTCCTTTACGGCTGGCAAAAATACAACTTCTGTTTATTTATTGTTGTTGTTAAAAAAAAAAAACAAGTACCTGTAACTAAGTAATGCAGTTAGTTAGTTTTTTGTGGAGGAAGGCAATATTGTAATGCATTACTTGTAAAAGTAACTTTCCCCAACACTGTCTGTAAGTAAATGACTTGAGTCTTTAGTTAGTTTATGACTTAGGGTAGAAACCTCATTTATTTTGACTGTATTTGCCATGTTGCCTGTTGCACTGTTGTTTTCCTGCCTGGGAAATTTATTCATTTTTATCATGTTATTTATTTATTTTGTCAGTAGGCTACTTAGTTTGAAGGAGGTAAAAACAGTCCTTATCAGCCTCTGCTGGCACGCTCTGGAATTCTGTCACAGTGAAACACTCACACAGTGGGCGTGTCTTTTCCTGTAGTGGGCGTGTCTTTTCCTGGAGTGGGCGTGTTTTGGGAAGTTTTGGGGCTTTCCTGTGTTATAAAGCTTTTTTTATAGATTTGATCTCACAGCTTTCCCAGATTCAGCTGCTATTATCAAGAGACATGACCGAGGAGCCGGGGACTGGAGCTGGTAAGAGTCTGTTCAATGCAGCGATGCAGCTTTTCTGTAGTGAACCGTTCAAGTGATTTTACCATCATTACATATTCAGCAGCAGACGCGAGATGTTGTCATTGCAACCAGACACATCGTACGCAAAGTATTCTCTGCGCCTCGTGTATTTTTACCGTGCTAAACTAACACGATCTCAATCAAAGTAGCTTTTATTAAACAAGTGAACGAGTGGAAAGCGCTTGTGAAGCTCAACAGGCAAACAGTATATTATTATTATTATTATCCGCCAAAATACAGAACTTTAGGAGGCATTAGTGGGTGTGATTTATTAATTTATTTTCAAAATAACAATTCAAAACGTGCTTAAATAACTAAACTACACACATCTTTACTTTAGAGTTGAAAATATTGTTTATTTAAAAAGATAAGCTGATATATTGAGTAAAATCTCAGTTTCACTTTCATTCTAATTTTTAATTGTGATTTTTGCTACAATGTAAATTCTAAGCAATCGTTTATTAAAAAGTGAAGAATTAAAAAAAATACCCAAAATTAAAATGCAGCATTATTATGATAGGAATTTAAATATGAAGCAAGTATTAAATAAGTGAGTATTTAAACACTTGATGCTGATGCCTCTCTGAACAGTAGATGTCAGGAAAACACGAACTAAAACTCAGCTCCTACTTGTGTCGTTTAATTTAGTTTACTTTCATACCTAAAGAAATGTTAAACTAATGTTAAGATTTCAGATTTCTGAGAAAATTTACACACACACACACACACACACACACACACACACACACACACACACACACACACTCACTCATGTTGGTTTTTGTGGTTTACGGGGACTCTCCATAGGCGTAATGGTTTTTATACTGAACAAACTGTGTGTGCTATTGCCCTACACCAACCCTACACCTAAACTTAGCCCTCACAGGAGACTGTGTGCATTTATAGATTTTCAAAAAAACACCATTTAGTATGTTTTTTAAGCCTTTTGAATTACGGGGACATAGGCAGTGTCCTCATAAACCACCTTCAAATTGTAATACCTCTGTCATACCCATGTCATTATACAAATTTGTGTCCTCATAAACCACATAAACCTGCACACACACACACACACACACACACACACACACTATAATGGTTTGTTTGTGTTCAGTTAGTGTTGTATTGTATGTATAATACACTGTTGGTTTACTACAGTTTGTGTATGAGTGTATTATTCCTCCACTCACACACACACACACACACACACACACACACACACACACACACACTCACTGAAGAAGGACAAATTTCCTTTGAGTCGTTTCTATGCTCTTGCAAGGATTTGTTGCACATTGTAAATATAATATATTATAAATAGGCCTATATTATATTACATGAGCTAACAGTGTGTTGTCTGTGTGTCCTCTATAAGCTACAACAGCAGACTACAGTGATTACTATGGCATCAATGACTATGAGATTGGATCACCATGCGGTGATGTGAACACAACGGCCTTCAGCGAGCTGCTCTTTCCCGTCCTGTACAGCACAGTTCTGATTGTTGGTTTGCTGGGAAACGCTCTGGTCCTGTGGGTCCTGATCAGATCCCGTCACAGATTCAGTCTGACAGACGTGTGTTTGCTCAATCTGGCCGTCTCTGACCTGCTGTTTCTCGTCTCGCTCCCTGTCTGGGCTCACAGTGCCGTGAACGAGTGGGTTTTGGGGACATTCGTGTGTCACACCGTAACCGGTCTCTTCATGATGGGTCTCTACAGCAGCGTCTTCTTCATGGTCCTCATGACACTAGATCGCTACGTCATCGTCGTCTACAAACACAGCATCTGTTCCAGAAAACGGCCTGCAAAAATGGCTCTGGCATTATTTGTATGGATGCTCAGTCTGTTTGTGTCCCTCCCTAATATTGTTTTTGCCAAAGTGAAAGAGGAGACGAGTCTTAAAGCATCCTGTGGATCTGATTTTCCTGAAGGTACAGCCTGGATGTCGTTTACACACCTAAACGTCCTGAGCTTGATTCTGCCTCTGATTATCACGAGCTTCTGCGTTTGCCGGATCCTCAGCAGTAAATCAGAAGGAGAGCACAGCATGGTCAGACTCCTCCTGGCTCTGCTGGCCGTTTATTTCTTCTTCTGGACTCCATACAACATCGTCACTTTCCTCCAGTTCCTGCAGACGAAAGGACACCTGCTTTCTTGTGAGTGGCATACTGGTCTGAATCTTGCCAAGCAGTGCGTGGAAGCGATCGCATTAAGCCACTGCTGCCTGAATCCCATCATCTACGCCTGTGCTGGACAGAAGTTCAGAAGAGCCGTCCTTACAGTCCTGAAGGAGCAGCTTCCATCGTGCTTCAGCCAACACATAACCTGCTCTCCACCGTCACCTGAGAGCGTCACCCACACTGATCACATAGAGACGCTCTCCACCGTCACCTGAGAGCGTCTCTCCTGAATATTCCTCCACACTGATCACATAGAGACACATAACCTGCTCTCCACAGTCACCTGAGAGCAATATTCCTCCACACTGATCACATAGAGACACATAACCTGCTCTCCACAGTCACCTGAGAGCGTCTCTCCTGAATATTCCTCCACACCATGGGCGGTGCAAGGGAGGGGCTAGCAGGTGCTCCAGCAAGAAAAACCAAAGCACCCCCATTAAAATGAAATAAAATAAAAACATTTGACTCATTACACATGCATAACTACTGCAAAGCAATAGGCTACAACGTGACGTGATTTGAAGTCGCACATAATGTCAGCATTTTATTTTAAAAATGGATCGGTTCAATTGTGCCAAGTAGGCCTGCCCCCGACTAAAGATTTTTCTAGTCAACTAGTCGCACGTTTATATTAAATTGATTAGTATAATAACCTAAACCATCCTTTAATATAGGCATTTAGGCCTATTCCACGCTCAAGCGCATGCAGAAAGCTTGCCTCAAAGCACCGGCTAAAGTAATGATTATGAATGCATCGGGGAAAAAGAAGAAATTTTAATTATTTATTAATAAGTGCTTTCTCAGTCAGTGTCGGCTGGAAAGATGAAGTTGCCGAATTCCATTATATGCCTGATCACCATTTCCACATTATGGGTGTGCCTTTAATAGAGAAATGCATAGGGTTGTGACGGTGAGGAAATTTTCCCACCGGTTAATCGACGTGTGACAACACCGGTAATACCGGTATCACCGTGGTGGGGGGGGGTCGTTTGAGTTTTCCCTCTTTTCCTTGCTTTCCTTCAGTTTTAAATAGCTTGCAAAAGCTCCGTGCACATTTTACTTTCACTTTTAAATTTGCGCAATTCGGCTTCACGCAGTTGTTTGTTTTTAGTTCGTTTGAGTTTTCCCTCACTCTTTGCTTTGCTTAAATAGCTTGTAAAAGCTCCGTGTGCATTTTACTTTCACTTTTAAATTAGCAGTAAATTAGCAGTAAATTAGCAGTAAATTCAATTCAAGCAACAACAAAATACAAGGGAAAGGGAAAGGGAAGTGGTGTGTGACCAAGTATGGTGACCCATCCAAGTGCACACACACAGTAGTGAACACACACCCGGAGCAGTGGGCAGCCAATGCTGCGGCGCCCGGGGAGCAGTTGGGGGTTCGGTGCCTTGCTCAAGGGTCTCACCTCAGTCGTGGTATTGAAGGTGGAGAGAGTGCTGGTTATTCACTCCCCCCAACTACAATCCCTGCCGGACCTGATATTCGAACCCACAATACAACGTAGAACATATAACTTTTATTAACAAAACGAATAAAATATACCATGCTATGCCAAATTTTCACCTCACTCTTCTCGTCAGTCTCACCTCACTCTTCTCGTCAGTCTCACCTCAGTCTTCTCGTCTGTCTCAGCTCACTGTTCCTGTCAGTCTCACCTCACTCTTCTTGTCTGTCTCACCTCACTCTTCTTGTCTGTCTCGCCTCACTCTTCTCGTCTGTCTCGCCTCACTCTTCTCGTCTGTCTCGCCTCACTCTTCTCGTCTATCTCGCCTCACTCTTCTAGTCAGTCTCACCTCACTCTTCTCATCTGTCTCGCCTCACTCTTGTCTGTCTCACATCACTCTTCTCGTCAGTCTCGTCTCACTCTTCTCGTCTATCTCGCCTCACTCTTCTAGTCAGTCTCACCTCACTCTTCTCGTCTGTCTCGCCTCACTCTTCTCGTCTGTCTCGCCTCACTCTTCTCGTCTGTCTCACCTCACTCTTCTCGTCTGTCTCGCCTCACTCTTCTCGTCTGTCTCGCCTCACTCTTCTCGTCAGTCTCACCTCACTCTTCTCGTCTGTCTCACCTCACTCTTCTTGTCTGTCTCGCCTCACTCTTCTCGTCAGTCTCACCTCACTCTTCTCGTCTGTCTCGCCTCACTCTTCTCGTCAGTCTCACCTCACTCTTCTTGTCAGTCTCACCTCACTCTTCTTGTCTGTCTCACCTCACTCTTCTCGTCTGTCTCACCTCACTCTTCTTGTCTGTCTCACCTCACTCTTCTCGTCAGTCAGCTCGACTCACTCTTCTTGTCAGTCTCACCTCACTCTTCTTGTCAGTCTCACCTCACTCTTTTTGTCTGTCTCACCTCACTCTTCTTGTCAGTCTCACCTCACTCTTCTTGTCAGTCTCACCTCACTCTTCTTGTCAGTCTCACCTCACTCTTCTTGTCAGTCTCACCTCACTCTTCTCGTCAGTCTCACCTCACTCTTCTTGTCTGTCTCACCTCACTCTTCTCGTCAGTCTCACCTCACTCTTCTTGTCAGTCTCACCTCACTCTTCTTGTCAGTCTCACCTCACTCTTCTTGTCTGTCTCACCTCACTCTTCTCGTCAGTCTCACCTCACTCTTCTTGTCTGTCTCGCCTCACTCTTCTTGTCTGTCTCACCTCACTCTTCTCGTCAGTCAGCTCGACTCACTCTTCTTGTCTGTCTCACCTCACTCTTCTTGTCAGTCTCACCTCACTCTTCTTGTCTCACCTCACTCTTTTTGTCAGTCTCACCTCACTCTTCTCGTCTGTCTCACCTCACTCTTCTCATCTGTCTCGCCTCACTCTTCTTGTCTGTCTCACATCACTCTTCTCGTCAGTCTCATTCAGTTTTAATTGTTGTGTCTGTTCTCTAAACTGAGCTAAAGTATTTTTATTACTATTAAAAAATCAAAATGACAGTGAGGGACGGTGCTTAACACCGACACCTATTGCAGCAAGCCTAAAATGCACCTATACGGACTATCTAGCACCCCCTCAGCACCTGCGTTCAAAATTCTCTGGTGCCGCCCCTGCTCCACACTGATCGCTTAGAGACACACATTCCTCCAGAGACAGCATTAGATTCTGACCGGCCCTGAGTTCAGTTGTCTTTGTTCTGTTTTTTTGACAGATTTGTTAATAATGATGTATATGTGAAGTAGAAGAATGCAGAAGCTGAAGCTGTTGCAAAGATGCACTCTATCGCATGCATATGGCTCATATTTTAGATATGCAAATGATACAGAAATGAATGATTTCATCAACATTTTTAAATAAACTCACTGTTTGTATTTGCATCAAGCAGTGTTGGGGGTAACGCATTACTTTCCATAAAAAGTAACATAATTAGTTACTTTTTTAAGGAGTAATGCAATATTGTAATGTATTACTTTTAAAAGTAACTTTCCCCAACACTGACATCAAGTTTTACAAAAAATGTGTTTTGAAGAAATACATTTAGCTTGCATTCTTTTGCTTTTTATTAAGATTTTTATGAAGTGGCTTTTAATAAAATATGTGATTCATTTAAATTCTTTGGCCTGGTGGTATTTATTGTACTCTGTGCAAAAAGGTACAAAAGCTCTTCCTGTGATGCTACCTGACTATCCTCCTTTATACCTTATTTACCTCAAAATGGTGCATTTTAGCACCTTAAACCTACATAATAGTAGCTTTTGAAAGAGTACCGCCCCAGAAACAGCTTCTGTAGCTTTGTTTTGAGAGTGTGTTCAAATTAATATACAGCAAAAAATACTTTCACTGTTACATTACCTCAAAACTATTTATTTTTAATCCGGTTAGACTTTAATTTTAAGGTGTCCTTGTTACATATAATTATACATTTAATTACTGAGTAATGTTAATTAACTACAAGTACTTACTATATGGTTAGGGTTTGGCTACTTGCATGTAATTATGCATAATTTATTGTTACTATAATGTAATGTGTAACAAGGACATCTTAAAATAAAGTGTTACCAAAAATCGTTGAGGTAGAATTCCTTGAAAGGCATCTGTCCACAGTCTCAAGAATGTGAAGTACATAGCAATACTCCTACTTTCTGAGAGACTTCACTTTTTAAAGTCTCTTATTTTGACTTTAAGAGACTTGTTTGAAGTCACTTACTGTTCCCTCAACAAACAGACATTTTCATAAGTTTTAGAAACAGAAAGTGTTTGAGGTTAATCATCATGTGACGTCTAGCCAAGTATGGAACCCATATTCAGAATTAGTGCTCCTTATTTTACCATCCACACACACACACACACACATACCCCCCCACACACACACACACCTGAGTGTGACAAATGAGGAAATATCCTGTGTATACTGATGACATCAGTGACTGTCATTATTACAGCGTGATTAAAACCACCTTAGATTACATAATCACTGATTGTCATGTGTGTCACACAAACACTGTGTTACTGCAGTTATCTGAAGATCCAGATGTTTGCAGATGTAAAGCGAAGCTCAATTTCTCATATTTGTAATTTTTTGTCTATTTTGCTTCCATTTCACGTCTTCTTTCAGACTAGTGGAAAGAAAACATCAGAAATACACATTTAAATGTTTATTTTATTGCACTTTATTTGCATCTACATACACCACATTTTACAGTTTTACTCCTCTTTATATTCTGAAGGTTTATTCATATATCATTCACTCCGATTTATACCACATTTCACTCCTAAAAGCACAGTGAAAATGTGTTTGTTTGTTTTTTTGTTTGTTGACAATATTTTCTGATTTATAGAGTGATGAAAAGAGAAATTTTAAATCCCCTCTGGATAAACCTTTATCTCTATTACAGTTTTTTACAATAATTTTTGCACTAATAACAGAATCTTCATGTCAATTTTTCAAAACATTTAACTGTTTCCAAATGCTTGGATACAATACACATAAACCAAAGATATTTTATTCATTGAACTAAAATCACTGGTTCAAAATGACACGACTTAACATCAAAGTATTACTATTTCAAAATGCAACTTGTGCATTACATCTGAATTGAGTGTTTATTCATTTCATTACAATGAACTAACTATACATGTCACGAATCCTGTCCATGCACTTCCGTTCATTCACCACCAGAGGTCACTCGCTCACCACATTGACTCTTGCACTACACGAACTGTTGCACACCATCTCAAAATACAATTCCCATCATCCATTGGCACTGATGTCACACAGCTGATTACACTGATCACGCTCACACCTGAGAACTATCACACAATCACTATCACCCAATCACACACGCTTTATAAGCCTTGGACTTCCTCTTGCTCTCTGCCGAGTATTGTACTGCGTATAGCACTCCCCTAGTGTTAGCTGCCTTACCGAGCCATTCGGTGTTTTTTCTGTTTAGTTCCAGTATTGTTCTGCATTTATAACTCTCCTAGTTTTAGCTGCGATACGGAATCCACTTTATTGTCATAGTCTTGCCTTGTGTGTTTTTTCTAGTGTTTTGATTCTTGCCCGTGTTTCCTGGATTTACACTTAGCCTAGCCCTTTGGACTCTGTTTGCACCTCATTTGGATTATTGCTGTTTACCTGGATTATCTCTCTTTGCCTTGCCCCTGTTGGATATTGTTCGCCGATCGTCGACCCACGCATGCCCTAAGGATTACTCTGTGTCTTGCCCCTGCCATACCTGCTTTGCTGTTTATTGACCCTGCCTGTATTATGACCATGTTTTGGAATAAAGCCTTGCATATGGATCCGCACGACTCACGTCTCGTTGACCCCGTTACAGAATACTCGGCCACACAAGGATCCAGCGGCTTTCATGAACAATACTGGCCCGGTATGTACACTGCAAGACTATTATTATCCCTCAAACAGGGTAAGCGATCAACTCGAGGACTTTATTCAAGAATATCTAGACGTTGCTAATTATTCAGATTTTCCGGATGATGTCTTGATCGATTTTTTTTTGTGACAGCATTAATCAGCCACTAAAGTCTAAGCTTATTTGTGAGGGTCCACGTTCCTCTCTCAGTCAGTTTTTGGACTATGCTTTGTTGTGTATTGGCTCTTCATTCACTGTGGGTGTTGTAGAGGAGGAACGCGATATCATGTCTTTGACTGAAATGGTGGTTGCACCTGAGCGCGCTCACAAAATGGCGGCAACAACGGAGCCTGATCGCAAAATGGCGGACACAACAATGCCCCATTATGTCACAGCTGTCAATCATGAGTCCATTCAAGCCACAGTTGATCGTCATGAGTCAAGCCAAGTCACAGCTTCTCATCGTGAGGCAAGTCATGTCTCAACTGATCGTCACGAGGCAAGTCACGTCTCCGCTGATCTGCCAGAGTCTCACCACGTCTCCGCTGATCTGCCAGAGTCTCACCACGTCTCCGCTAACCATCCAGAACCACGTCACGTCACAGCTGAGCAGCCAGAGTCTTGTCACGTCCTGTCTGTCACACCCAGATATTCAAGGTCAGTCCTTCAGTATCCTAATCTGGTATGCAGTGTGAGGGATGCACCACTGGTGTCTGCACGTGCAGCTGGTATCCCCAAACCAGCCCATTTTAACCCTCCTGTTCCTGCACTAATTCCCCTGTCCAAAGCGCTTCCCATGATGGGGATCACTTTATGTTGCGTTTGGGCTGCGTACGCCACCTCAGAACTGCCCCAGGCAATGGCACCTGCTGCAGCTTCTCCAGAGGTGGCGGCACATGCTGCAGAATCTCCCGAAGCGGCGGTGCTCGCTTCGGCTCCTTGTACGGTGGTGGCGCCCAGCAATGTACTCTCAGCCTGTCATGTCACGGTCAAAGGAACCGTTGATGAGCACTGTACCTGTCCTGTTACTGAACTCTACCTGTTTCCTGATGTTACCACTGTAGAACCTCCAGAGGTGGCGGCGTCTGCTGCAGAACCTCCAGAGGTGTCAGTGGTACCCTCCTATGAATCCTCGTCCTGCCCTGTCATGGCTATGGAGGCCGTCTGCGAATCCTTGTCCTGCCCTGTCACGGCTATGGAGGCCGTCTGCGAATCCTTGTCCTGCCCTGTCACGGCTATGGAGGCTGCCTGCGAATCCTTTTCCTGCCCTGTCACGGCTATGGAGGCTGCCTGCGAATCCTTGTCCTGCCCTGTCACGGCTATGGAGGCCGTCTGCGAATCCTCGTCCTGCCCTGTCACGGCTATGGAGGCCGTCTATGAATCCTCGTCCTGCTCTGTCACGGCTATGGAGGCCGTCTTTGATTCCTTGTCCTGCCCTGTCACGGCTATGGAGGCCGTCTGTGAATCCTTGTCCTGCCCTGTCATGGCTATGGAGGCCGTCTGCAAATCTTTGTCATGCCCTGTCACGGCTATGGAGGCCATCTGTGAACTCATGCCCTGCTCTGAACCGGCCATGGAGACCAATTTATGAACTTTTGTTTTGCTCTGAACCTGCTGAAGAGGCTGTTTTCGGTCTCCCAGCTTTATCGGTCACAGCCGAGGAGGCTGTTAGTGAACACTCTGTCTTGCCAGTTCCAGTCAGCGACTCTAAATATGGACTATCTACTTGTTTGGGTTTTGCAAAAATGTCTGTTACACCATCCATCTCACCACTCCCTGTCAGTGAGTCTAATGATAAGCTGTCACCTTGCTCAGTCTCTCTGAGTGTGTCAACTGCTGAACTGTCAGTCTCTTCAATTTCTGTCAATAAGTCAGGTCATGTGTCATTTGCATATGTGTCAGATACCAAATCCTCTGTCAGCCCTGTTCTAGTCAAGAAGTCTGTAGTTGAATCATTTGTCTGTCCAGTTCCCACTAATGAGTCTGAGGGTGAATTGTCAACCTGTCCAGTTCCAATCAATGGTTTTGCTTTTGAACAATCTGATGTATCCACTTTCAAGTAATGTGTTTGAAGGTTCTGTCAGTCCCCTTGCAATCAATACACCTGTTATCTAACCCCCCAGTCCAGTTATAACCCCAGAAACCTTAACTGAGCTTCTAACTCTGTCTGTCATGAGCCCAGAGACTATAAATACACTCCATGTCTGTCCCGTTACCCCTGTAATTTCCAAAGAGCTCACTTATGAACTGTCATCACGTCCAGTTTCAGTCAGCGAGCCTGTTGATGAGTGTTTTGTGTTCCCTGCCACGGTCCCTGAGACCATGAATGCACTGCCAGTGTTCTCTGTCTCTGCTCTCCCTGTGTTGTCTGTCTCCGTTCTCCCTAGATCTCAGTCGCTGCCATGGTTTCCTGGTCAGTCTGCTTCCCTGTGTTGGTCTTCCGTCCTGTCTACTCCGCCATGGTGGTCTTCCGTTCAGGTCTGGTGGTCTTCTGCTCCAGTCTGGTGGTCCTCTGCTCCGCTGTGGTCTTCTACTCGGGTCTGGCGGTCCTCTGCTCCACCGTGGGGGTCTTCTGTTCGGGTCCGGTGGTCTTCTGCTCTGCCGTGGAGAACGTCTGCTCCGCCCTGGTGGGCTCCAGTCCCGTCTGCTCCGCCCTGGTGGGCTCCAGTCCCGTCTGCTCCACCCTGGTGGGCGTCTGCTCCGCCCTGGTGAGCTCCAGTCCCGTCCGCTCCGCCCTGATGGGCTGCAGGCCCGTCCGCTCCGCCCTGGTGGGCTCCAGTTCCGTCGACTCCATCCTGGCTTCCTGCTCTGCCGACTTTGCCTCGGTCCACAGTCACTCCACTTCCATGTGGACCTGGCCCTCCGTCCCTCCCCCTGTTCCGCCTCCGCTCCACCGCCCTCCTGGATTATATAGGAGCGTCTGGAAGCCGATCCTTGAGGGGGGGCTATGTCACGAATCCTGTCCATGCACTTCCGTTCATTCACCACCAGAGGTCACTCACTCACCACATTGACTCTTGCACTACACGAACTGTTGCACACCATCTCAAAATACAATTCCCATCATCCATTGGCACTGACATCACACAGCTGATTACACTGATCATGCTCACACCTGAAAACTATCACACAATCACTATCACCCAATCACACACGCTTTATAAGCCTTGGACTTCCTCTTGCTCTCTGCCGAGTATTGTACTGCGTATAGCACTCCCCTAGTGTTAGCTGCCTTACCGAGCCATTCTGTGTTTTTCTGTTTAGTTCCAGTATTGTTCTGCATTTATAACTCTCCTAGTTTTAGCTGCGATACGGAATCCACTTTATTGTCATAGTCTTGCCTTGTGTGTTTTTTCTAGTGTTTTGATTCTTATTATTATATTATTATTAGTTACATTTATATAGCGCTTTTCAAGGCACTCAAAGCGCTTTACATACAAGGGAGAATCTCCTCATCCACCACTATTGTGCAGCATCCACCTGGATGATGCGACGGCAGCCATATTGCACCAGAACGCCCACCACACACCAGCTTATTGGTGGAGAGGAAACATAGAGATGAAGCCAATCAGTATATGGGGATGATTAGGAGGCCATGGTGGTCAGAGGCCAATGGGCAAATTTGGCCAGGATGCCGGGGTTACACCCCTACTCTTTTTCGAAGGACATCCTGGGATTTTTAATGACCACAGAGAGTCAGGACCTCGGTTTAACGTCTCATCCGAAGGACGGTGCTTTTTACAGTATAGTGTCCCTGTCACTATACTGGGGTGTTAGGACCCACACAGACCACAGGGTGAGCACCCCCTGCTGGCCTCACTAACACCTCTTCCAGCAGCAACCTAGTTTTTCCCAGGAGGTCTCTCATCCAGGTACTGACCAGGCTCAACCCTGCTTAGCTTCAGTGGGTAACCAACGGGATTCTTGCCCGTGTTTCCTGGATTTACCCTTAGCCTAGCCCTTTGGACTCTGTTTGCACCTCATTTGGATTATTGCTGTTTACCTGGATTATCTCTCTTTGCCTTGCCCCTGTTGGATATTGTTCGCCGATCGTCGACCCACGCATGCCCTAAGGATTACTCTGTGTCTTGCCCCTGCCATACCTGTTTGCTGTTTATTGACCCTGCCTGTATTATGACCATGTTTTGGAATAAAGCCTTGCATATGGATCCGCACGACTCACGTCTCGTTGACCCCGTTACAATACAACTGCTCAAAATGCTAAGTAACTGTTGCATTACTCTTGAAGCATAGTATTTATGGAAAATGATGAACAATATTAAATGTTTAGATTATGAAAGCAGCTGACTACTGAGTGTGTTCAGGTATGATCAGTTTCAATATGTCTGTTGTTGGGAGAAAAAAAAATGCTATATCATTGTTATCAGTATTTGTTTTTCCTACAGTAAATGTGTTTTTAGAGGGTGATAGAGCTGGAAGCTGATGAAAACCATTCATATTTTTGGATGAGGCAGGCTTTACCCTGGCCATGACATGGAGGAGAGGTTGAGAGCCCAGCGGTTGAGAGCGGCCCAGAACAATGTTCTCTGGTGGACCTTACCACCCCCCACTGAATGTGATTTTGAGGAGGCTTCATAGCAAAATTAGTGCAAAGGGCCCAGAATTCCTCGCAACTGACAGCAATCATGGTTTCAGGCTCATCCAAAGTTTATCACCTTGTGTTTACCCCCATACTCTCCTTTCCTTACTGTAACCCAACTGAGGAGTTTTTCTCCACATGGAGGAGGAAGGTTTTCAATAGGCTCCTCACAAACAAGTCCCTCTTCTCCAGGCCATAGATGATGCCTGCAATGACATCACAGGAGACCAATGTCAGGCCTGTCTTTGCCATGTCAGAAGATTTTTTTCCAAGATGTTTAACTAATGAAAACATCCAATATGATGTGGATGAGAACCTGCATGTGGCCAAACCCACAAGACAGGGTTGATAAAAACATAAAGTGCAGTGAGGAACTGTGACTTTTCTAATCTATTTTATTTCTTATTTAAAGTTTTTTTTTAAGCTGTTGTGAGTTGAGTATTTCATCAATAATTTTCAAATGTTTAATGATTCCAGTGTCTGTACTTTTCTCTCTAGTCTATTACAATGATGCATGAATGTGTAGAACCATAATGAAAGCTGAATCATGTGTTTTGAACAACTATATTTAATGATTGTACTAACAGCTACACATTGAAACTATGGGTATCTTGTGTGTGGGTGATCTAAAGTAATGTTCCTATGATATTTCATAATAAATGAGTATTTTGAACCAATGCTTCTGCAAATGCAAGGCTTCTTTAAAGATATGAACACAATATGCAAAGTTTTGAACATTGGATGGCCTGTGTTACAAATAATGACTGTTTTGAGTTTTGTGTCTAGAGTTTTGAAAAATGACATGAAGGTTCTGCTATTAGTGCAAAAATGATTGTAGAAACAACTTTAACATTTTATTTCATCTTGCAATTTTGTATCAATTATCGCAGCACTAGTGAAAGTCAACAAGACACTTGTTTTTCAGTGTATCCCACACGTAAGAAAATGTTGACTTGTGCAGTCATCATTGGAGCATCGCTGCCTGTCAGAATAGTGATATCAATAACAACCTGATTTTCTGATGCAGTCCTATCACTATCATCACTATCTTCTGAAATAAGTACAGATTTGCTTCTCTGTCAACCTAAAGCACATGCATAAAGGCTATTACACTGCCTGCCAATGCTGGTCAATAGTGCATGATGTTCAGATTTTGTAGAGTTATTGTTTTTATAAATGTGCATTAATAATGACAAAAAACATGTGTCCTAACATGTGCTAATGTCAGACTGTATTTTTTTAATATATATATATATATATATATATATATATATATATATATATATAAGTCAAGTAGTGCCGAAAGAGATGAGTTTTCAGTTGTTGCTTGAAGATTGACAGGGATCCAGCATTCCGGATAGGGGTGGGAAGATTATTCCACCATCCAGGAACGGTGAACGAGAATGTTCTGGAGAGTGATTTTGAGCCTCTCTGTGATGGTACCACAAGGCGTCGCTCACTAGCAGATCTCAGACTTCTAGAGGGGATGTAGATTCGTAAGATTGTAGATTTCTATTGAAGAAGTTAAATTTGGGATCAGTAAACTAAAAGACAATACATCTCCTGGCAACGATGGTTTTGTTAGCGAATTTTTCAAGGAATTTCAAGAACAGTTATCTGAATTTTTGTTATGCGTGTTTAATGAAGCTATAGAATGTGGTGAATAACCTCCATCATTATGTCAGGGATTGATTAGTTTAATACCAAAAGCTAATAAGGACACTACCCTAATTGACAATTGGAGACCTATTATATTGCTTAATAATGATGTTAAGGTGTTTGCGATTATCTTTGCAACTAATTATAGATGACTGTCAATCAGGATTCATGAAGGGCAGACATATAAGTAATAATATCCGTTTGGTCCTAGATTTAATTGATTATAATGAGTATATTGATAGTGAAAGTTTTATATTTTTTGTAGATTTTTATAAAGCATTTGACACAGTTAGCCATAAATTTCTGTTTGAGACCTTAGATTTTTTTGGTTTTTGGTAATTTCTTTAAAAGGGCCATTTTTACTTTATATAATGGGTGTAATAGCTCAGTAAAACTTATAAATGGCACTACCTCCAGGTTTTTGTTAGAAAGAGGCATAAGACAGGGATGCCCAATATCCCCTTTTTGGTTTTTACTTGTAACTCAGACAATGACTCCTTACATTAATAAATATCATTTTCACAGAATCAGGATTTTAGAAAGAGAAATAAAATGTTGTCAACTATATTTGTTAGAGATTCATTAGAAGTCAAACATGTGATTGATTGTTTAAATAAGTTTTCATTGGTTTCAGGGTTAAGTTAAATTTAAACAAGTGTGAGTTGTTCCCTCTAAAAAACGGTCAATTTATTGATATTAATGGCATCCCTGTTAAGAATGTTGTTACCTATTTAGGAATCAAAATATGTAAAGATGAAAAGGTCAGCTTAATTTTCAACCTGTGCTTCAAAAAATTCAAAATAGATTTAATTTATGGTTAATGAGGGACTTGTCTATGAACGGTAGAATTATTTTATCAAAAACTGAAGGTTTATCTCGTCTGCTTTATCCTGCTATTTCATTGGAAGTCCCTAATAACATAATTAAGGAGGTTGATAAAAATATTTTCAATTTTATTTGGAGAAACAGAACTCATTACATAAAAAAAATGTACCTTAATTAATTCGGTTTGCAATGGAGGCTTAAATGTGCTTGATTTCTGCTCTTCAAATACAATTCTAAAGAATAGATTAACAATGGATTAAGCATTACTTTCAGTATAAAAATAAAATTTGGTATTTAATTCCTAATCTAATCTTTGAAAACATGGGTGGGCTTGCTTTTGTGTTGCAATGCAATTTTGATCTTAGTAAGATTCCAGTTAGATTAACTAATTTTCACAGGCAGGTGCTTGTTCAATCTTGGTTGCTTATCTATAAACAAAATTTTTCGCCAAACAAATGTATAATTTGGAATAATAGGTATATAACATTTAAACATAAAACTTTGTTTTTTCAAAAATGGGTTGATAATGGAATTATCTTTGTTAAACAGTTATTTAATGAGAATGGGCACTATGTAGAATTTCTGCAAAGGTATAATATTCCAATAATCCCTAAAGAATATTGCATTGTGTTTGATGCTATACCATCTGGTTTAAAATGTCTGTTTAAAGGAAATGTGAATAATGACAATGTGAGTCTTAGATCTGATATTGCGATTAAAGGAGTAGCTATTACTGATAAGAGATGGAATAATTACTTTATGAGGAAGTTACTTATAGAATATAGCCCAATATCTTCTAAAGCATTTTGGCATTCTAAAACTGAGCACATTGATTGGAAATAAGAATGGTTGCTGCCTAAAAAATACTGCATAACAAATAAGGTGAGAGAAGTACATATTAGTCCCAGGGAAAGCAAGAGCTGATAAAATGTAAAAAACTGTAACTTGAATGCAATGTAAGTCGCTTTGGATAAAAGCGTCTGCTAAATGCATAAATGTAAATGTATATTAAAATACTTCATCTGTCCCCTGCTAAAACACTTTTTCTCAGGTTTTGTACTGATGTGGATGATAGGTGTGATTTCTGTGGAGCAGAGAGGGAGGATGATGTACACTTATTTATTAATTGCATTTATAGTCAAATGTTTTGGATACATTTGGAAGGCCTCCTTTGTAAATATTTAGGCATGAATGTTTATTTTTCTGAGAAAGATGTATTTTTCTATTTTAATAGAGAAAGATTACCACCAAATGTGACCTTTATCTTTATCCAAATCTTTGTTTGATTATGGGGAAGTACCATATACATAAACAGAAATGGGCTAAAGGAAAACCCAATTTTTTGTTATTTCAAATAGATATGAAACATTATATTGAGTTACTACTTGGGTTGAAAAATAGTAAAGCAAACCGCACTTGGTGCTAAACGTAAATTCAATAAGATTGTTATCCACGCCGGCGCTAATGATGTTCGACTTCTCCAGTCGGAGATCACTAAAAATAATGTTAAAGAGGTGTGTGAACTTGCAAGTACGATGTCAGACACTGTAATATGCTCTGGCCCCCTCCCTGCTTACCGGGGTGACGAGATTCATAGCAGACTGTCATCACTAAATGGCTGGATGTCTAAATGGTGCCCGCAAAACAACATAGGTTTTATAAACAATTGGACGAGTTTTTGGGGCAGACCTGACCTGTTGAAAAGAGATGGTGTTCATCCCTCCTGGGGTGGTGCCGCTCTTCTCTCTAGAAATTTGGCAAATAGTCTTAGAGTTCATACTTGACTAACTGGAGCCCAGGTCAGGAAGCAGACAGACTGGCTAAACCGACCGTCTGCTAGCCGCCTCACGTCACAGAAGTCAGTTCATTCTCAGCACATAGAGACTCCTTCACCTAGATATCACACTATAGAGACTGTGTCTGTTCCCCGAACTAGAGAATACAGAAAACGTCAAAAACTATTTATGAGTAACCATTTAATTGATGCTCAACAAATAAAAAAGGTTTACAATACACAGAAACAATTGATAAAACTTGGTTTACTGAATATCAGGTCCCTTTTTACAAAAGCACTTTTTGTAAATGATTTGATTAATGATCATAACCTAGATTTGCTCTGTTTGACAGAAACATGGCTAAAACCAGATGAATACATTATTTTAAACGAGTCTACCCCCCAAGATTACTGTTACAAAGATGAGCCGCATCCAAAAGGCAAAGGGGGAGGTGTTGCTACAATTTATAACAATATTCTCAGTATTTCTCAGAAGACAGGCTTTAAGTATAACCCCTTTGAAGTAATGGTGCTTCATATAAAATTATCTAGAGAAAAAAGTATTAATGATAAATCCCCTGTGATGTTTGTACTGGCTACTGTACACAGGCCACCAGGGCACCATACAGATTTTATTAAAGAATTTGCTGATTTTCTATCAGCGTTAGTGCTGGCTGCAGATAAAGTCCTAATTGTGGGTGATTTTAATATCCATGTTGATAATGAAAAAGATGCATTAGGATCAGCATTCATAGACATTCTGAACTCTATTGGGGTTAGATAACACGTTTTAGGACCTACTCATAGTCAAAATCATACTCTAGATTTAATACTGTCACATGGAATTCATGTTAGTGGTGTTGAAATTCTGCAGCAAAGCGATGATATATCAGATCATTATCTAGTCTTGTGTAAACTCCATATAGTTAAAGCTGTAAATTCAACTCCTTCTTACAAATATGGTAGAACCATCACTTCTACCACAAAAGACTGCTTTGTAAGTAATCTTCCTGATTTATCTCAATTCCTCAGCATATCCAACAGCTCAGAACAACTTGATGATGTAACAGAAACTATGAACTCTCTTTTCTAGCATTTTAGATACAGTTGCTCCTTTACGCTTAAGGAAGATTAAGGAAAATAATCCAACACTGTGGTATAATGAGCACACTCGCACTCTAAAGAGAGCAGCCCGGAAAATGGAGCGCAGCTGGAGGAAAACAAAACTAGAGGTATTTCGTACAGCTTGGCGGGAAAGCACCCTATCCTACAGAAAAGCTTTAAACACTGCTAGATCTGATTACTTTTCGTCTCTTTTAGAAGAAAACAAACATAACCCCAGGTATTTATTCAATACAGTGGCAAAATTAACAAAAAATAAAGCATCAACAGGTGTTGACATTTCCCAACAGCACAGCAGTAATGACTTTATGAACTATTTTACTTCCAAAATTGATACTATTAGAGATCAAATTGTAACCATGCAGCCGTCAGCTATATTATCATATCAAATAGTGTACTATAGATCCCCTGAGGAACAATTCCACTCATTCTCTACTATAGGAGAGGAAGAATTGTATAAACTTGTTAAATCATCTAAACCAACAACATGTATGTTAGACCCTATTCCATCTAAACTACTAAAAGAGGTGCTTCCAGAAGTCATAGATCCTCTTTTGGCTATTATTAATTCGTCATTGTCATTAGGATATGTCCCCAAAAACTTTAAATTGGCTGTTAGTAAGCCTCTCATTAAAAAACCACAACTTGACCCCAAAGATCTAGTTAATTACAGACCGATCTCGAATCTCCCTTTTCTGTCAAAGATATTAGAAAAGGTTGTATCCTCACAATTATATTCCTTCTTAGAGAAAAATTATATCTGTGAGGATTTCCAGTCAGGATTTAGACCGTATCATAGTACTGAGACTGCTCTCATTAGAGTTACTAATGACCTACTCTTATCATCTGATCGTGGTTGTATCTCTCTATTAGTTCTACTGGATCTTAGCGCTGCGTTCAACACTATCGATCACAACATTCTTTTGAATAGACTAGAAAACGTTGTTGGCATTAGTGGAAGTGCATTAGCATGGTTCAAATCGTACTTATCTGACCGCCATCAATTCGTAGCAGTGAATGAAGAGGTATCATATCGATCACAAGTGCAGTATGGAGTTCCTCAAGGCTCAGTACTAGGGCCGTTACTTTTCACGCTTTATATGTTACCCTTGGGAAATATCATTAGAAAACACGGGGTTAGCTTTCACTGTTATGCTGATGATACTCAGCTCTATATTTCTTCACGGCCTGGTGAAACACACCAAATTGAGAAACTCATGGAATGCATAGTCGATATAAAAAACTGGATGACAAGTAATTTCTTACTGCTAAATTCTGAAAAAACAGAGGTGTTAATTATCGGACCTAAAACCCCCACAAGTAATAACCTAGAACACTGTCTAACACTTGATGACTGCTCTGTAAATTCTTCGTCATCAGTCAGGAACCTAGGTGTGCTATTTGATAGCAATCTCTCCTTTGACAGCCACGTTTCTAGCATTTGTAAAACTGCATTTTTTCATCTTAAAAATATATCTAAACTGAGACCTATGCTCTCAATGTCAAATGCAGAAATATTAATTCATGCGTTTATGACCTCAAGGTTAGATTATTGAAATGCTTTATTGGGTGGTTGTTCTGCATGCTTAATAAACAAACTACAGATGGTTCAAAATGCAGCAGCTAGAGTTCTTACTAGAACCAGGAAGTATGACCACATTAGCCCGGTTCTGTCAACACTGCACTGGCTCCCTACTAAACATCGTATAGATTTTAAAATCTTGTTAATTACTTATAAAGCCCTGAATGGTTTAGCTCCTCAGTACTTGAGCGAGCTCTTATCGCATTATAGTCCTTCACGTCCGCTGCGTTCTCAAAACTCTGGCCATTTGATAATACCTAGAATATCAAAATCAACTGCGGGCGGCAGATCCTTTTCCTTTTTAGCGCCCAAACTCTGGAACAATCTACCAAACACTGTTCGGGAGGCAGACACACTCTGTCAGTTTAAATCTCAAATTTAACCCATCTCTTTAACCTGGCTTACACATAACACACTAATACACTTCTATTATTCAAATCCTTTAAAGGATTGTTAGGCTGCATTAATTAGATCAACCGGAACCGGGAACACTTCCCATAACACATGATGTACTTGTTACATCGTAAAAAGATTGACATCTACGCTAATATTAGTCTGTTTCTTTCTTATTCCGAGGTCACTGCAGTCACCAGATCAGATGGTGGATCAGCACCTAGAGACGACCTCTACAGCCCTGAACGTCAGCGGAGACCAGGACACCTAGATGAGCCCCAGAGACAGACCCCCAGTGAGGACCCCGTCACCTAGACAGCCATCGGGAAAAGACCTCGGGAACCAGTTGAGCCCTTACAATCTGACTTTGCAGCAGTTGGAATTGAACTGCTGTGTCGTCTGGCCAGAGGAAATGAAATGACCAATGCCGCTGTCGCCTCTGGCTTGCTTAGTTTTGGTTCCTTGCCGCTGTCGCCTCTGGCTTGCTTATTGGGGACACTTTCCATTTCCAGCAATATCGTCGACTTGATTGAACAGAAACTTTTTGAACTGAACTGAGCTGGACGATGCCATCACTGAATTCAAAATAAAAATAAAATTGAGTGTTTAATCATTTTACATTATTGATATTTTCCCATTTTGATATTGCAGTTGCTTTGACACAATTTGTATTGTTAAAAGCGCTATATAAATAAAGGTGACTTGACTTGACTTGACTTGGTCTATATTTTAATCTTTTACGCTATTTGTCTCATACCTTTTTATTTTATTTTTTGTAATTATTTTCTTTTTCATTATTATTGTTAATTTTATTTCTTGTATGTATGTTCTCATATTTTACATTTTGTAGTCTATGTTCAATATTTTTCTGTACAATATGTTGGAATGACTGCTGTTATGTTAATTTGCTGTAATATGACTGACATTTAATAATAAAAAAATAAATAAAAATAAGACAAGATATGGCTTGTTTCTGCTGTTACCAATGAAAACAATGCGAGTGTTTTTCTGAGGGTTTGTTCTTTCAGTCTGTTAGATTATTTTCTGTATCGCTGTGCTTTCAGACACTCTCAGCCCTTTCAGTCGAGAATCACCATGTTTTTCAGTCTGGGATATTGATTCATATTTATTATTGATCATATTTATTAAAAATACTTCGTTTTAAGGAGGTAAAACAGTCTTTATCAGCCTCTGCTGGCACGCACTGGAATCTGTCACAGTGAAACACTGACAAAGTGGGCGTGTCTTTTTCTGTAGTGGGCGTGTCTTTTCCTGGAGTGGGCGTGTTTTGGGGAGTTTAGGGGCTTTCCTGTTTTGTGAAGCTTTTTGACAGATTTGATCTCACAGATTTCTCAGATTCAGCTGCCATAATCAAGAGACATGACCGAGGAGCCGGGGACTGGAGCTGGTAAGAGTCTGTTCAATGCAGCTTTTCTGTAGTGAACCATTCAAGTGATTTTACTATCATTACATATTCAGCAGCAGACGCAAAGTAGCTTTTATTAAACAAATGAGCGTATATCATTATCCGCCAAAATACTGAACTTTATTAAACAGATGAGATTGCAGGAGGCATTAGTGAATTTGATTTATTAATTTATTTTCAAAATAACAATTCAAAACGTGCTTAACTAAACTACACACACATTTACTTTAGAGTTGAAAATATTGTTTATTTAAAAATATATTTAGTAAAATCTGTTTCACTTTCATTAAGACAATCTAATTTTTAATTGTGATTTTTGCTACAATGTTCACTAAATTCTAAGCAATCGTTTATTAAAAAGTGAAGAATTAAAAAACAACCAAAATTAAAATCAGCATTATTATGATAGGAATTTAAACATGAAGCAAGTATTACATAAGTGAGCATTTACTTGATGCTGATGCCTCTCTGAACAGTAGATGTCAGGAAAACACGAACTAAAACTCAGCTCCTACTTGTGTCGTTTAATTTAGTTTACTTTTATACCTAAAGAAATGTTAAACTAATGTTAAGATTTCAGATTTCTGAGAAAATTTACACACACACACACACACACACACACACACACACACTCACACACACCTCTCTCACACACACATACACACACACGCAACACACACACACACACACACACTCATTCATTCATTCAAGAAGGACAAATTTCCTTTGAGTCGTTTCTATGCTCTTGCAGGGATTTGTTGCACATTGTAAATGTAATATATTATAAACAGGCCTATATTATATTGCATGATCTAACAGTGTGTTGTCTGTGTGTCCTCTATAAGCTGTGATTGGATCATCATGCGGTGATGTGAACACAAAGGCCTTCAGCGAGCTGCTCTTTCCCGTCCTGTACAGCACAGTTCTGATTGTTGGTTTGCTGGGAAACGCTCTGGTCTTGTGGGTCCTGATCAGATCCCGTCACAGATTCAGTCTGACAGACGTGTGTTTGCTCAATCTGGCCGTCTCTGACCTGCTGTTTCTCGTCTCGCTCCCTGTCTGGGCTCACAGTGCCGTGAACGAGTGGGTTTTGGGGACATTCGCGTGTCACACCGTAACCGGTCTCTTCATGACGGGTCTCTACAGCAGCGTCTTCTTCATGGTCCTCATGACACTGGATCGCTACGCCATCGTCGTCTACAAACACAGCATCTGTTCCAGAAATCGACCTGCAAAAATGGCTCTGGCGTTATTTGTATGGATGCTCAGCCTATTTGCGTCCCTCCCTAATATTGTTTTTGCCAAAGTGAAAGAGGAGACGAGTCTTAAAGCATCCTGCGGATCTGATTTTCCTGAAGGTACAGCCTGGATGTCGTTTACACACCTAAACGTCCTGAGCTTGATTCTGCCTCTGATTATCACGAGGTTCTGCGTTTGCCGGATCCTCAGCAGTAAATCAGAAGGAGAGCACAGCATGGTCAGACTCCTCCTGGCTCTGCTGGCCGTTTATTTCTTCTTCTGGACTCCATACAACATCGTCACATTCCTCCAGTTCCTGCAGACGAAGGGACACCTGCTTTCTTGTGAGTGGCATACTGGTCTGAATCTTGCCAAGCAGTGTGTGGAAGCGATCGCATTAAGCCACTGCTGCCTGAATCCCATCATCTACGCCTGTGCTGGACAGAAGTTCAGAAGAGCCGTCCTTACAGTCCTGAAGGAGCAGCTTCCATCGTGCTTCAGCCAACACATAACCTGCTCTCCACCGTCACCTGAGAGCATCTCTCCTGAATATTCCTCCACACTGATCACATAGAGACACATAACCTGCTCTCCACCGTCACCTGAGAGCGTCTCTTCTGAATATTCCTCCACACCATGGGCGGTGCTAGGGAGGGGCTAGCAGGTGCTCCAGCACCCCCAAGAAAAACCAAAGCACCCCATAGCATCCCCATAAAAATGAAATAAAATAAAAACATTTGACTCATTACACATGCATAACTACTGCAATGCAATAGGCTACAACCTGACGTGATTTGAAGTCGCACATAATGTCAGCTTTTATTTTAAAAATGGATCGGTTCAGTTGTGCCAAGTAGGCCTGCCCCCGACTAAAGATTTTTATAGTCAACTAGTCGCACGTTTATATTAAATTGATTACTATAATAACCTAAACGGCATTTAGGCGTATTATAGCCTATTCCACGCTCAAGCGCATGCAGAAAGCTTGCCTCAAAGCACCGGCTAAAGTAATGATTATGAATGCATCGGGGAAAAAGAAGAAATTTTAATTATTTATTAATAAGTGCTTTCTCAGTCAGTGTCAGCTGGAAAGATGAAGTTGCCGAATGCCATTATATGCCTGATCACCATTTCCACATTATGGGCGTGCCTTTAATAGAGAAATGCATAGGGTTGTGACGGTGAGGAAATTTTCCCACCGGTTAATCGGCGTGTGACAATACCGGTAATACCGGTATCACCGTGGTGGGGGGGGGTCGTTTGAGTTTTCCCTCTTTTCCTTGCTTTCCTTCAGTTTTAATTAGCTTGTAAAAGCTCCGTGCACATTTTACTTTCACTTTTAAATTTGCACAATTCGGCTTCACGCAGTTGTTTGTTTTTAGTTCGTTTGAGTTTTCCCTCACTTTGCTTTGCTTAAATAGCTTGTAAAAGCACTGTGTGCATTTTACTTTCACTTTTAAATTAGCAGTAAATTCGGCATCAATTGCTTGAATTCAATTCAAGCAACAACAAAATACAACGTAGAACATATAACTTTTATTAACAAAACGAATAAAAATACACCATGCTATGCCTAATATAAAATAACAAATAACTTACAAATTTTAAATAGGTATACAAAACTGAAAATCAGTAAAGACTGAGGAACAAATAATTATAAAACTTAGATTTAATTCTTTGATTCTCACTCTTCTCGTCAGTCTCACCTCACTCTTCTCGTCAGTCTCACCTCACTCTTCTCATCAGTCTCACCTCACTCTTCTCATCTGTCTCGCCTCACTCTTCTCATCTGTCTCGCCTCACTCTTCTCGTCTGTCTCACCTCACTCTTCTCGTCTCTCACCTCACTCTTCTCGCCTCACTCTTCTCATCAGTCTCACCTCACTCTTCTCATCTGTCTCGCCTCACTCTTCTCATCTGTCTCGCCTCACTCTTCTCGTCAGTCTCACATCACTCTTCTCATCAGTCTCACCTCACTCTTCTCATCTGTCTCGCCTCACTCTTCTCATCAGTCTCACCTCACTCTTCTCATCAGTCTCACCTCACTCTTCTCATCTGTCTCGCCTCACTCTTCTCGTCAGTCTCACATCACTCTTCTCATCAGTCTCACCTCACTCTTCTCATCAGTCTCACCTCACTCTTCTCGTCTGTCTCGCCTCACTCTTCTCATCTGTCTCGCCTCACTCTTCTCGTCAGTCTCGCCTCACTCTTCTCATCTGTCTCGCCTCACTCTTCTCATCAGTCTCACCTCACTCTTCTCGTCTGTCTCGCCTCACTCTTCTCATCTGTCTCGCCTCACTCTTCTCATCAGTCTCACCTCACTCTTCTCATCAGTCTCACCTCACTCTTCTCATCTGTCTCGCCTCACTCTTCTCGTCAGTCTCACATCACTCTTCTCGTCTGTCTACCTCACTCTTCTCGTTTGCCTCGCCTCACTCTTCTTGTCCGTCTCGCCTCACTCTTCTTGTCTGTCTCGCCTCACTCTTCTTGTCGGTCTCGCCTCACTCTTCTTGTCTGTCTCACATTACTCTTCTTGTCTGTCTCGCCTCACTCTCCTTGTCTGTCTCGACTCACTCTTCTCGTCTGTCTCACCTCACTCTTCTTCTCTGTCTCGCCTCACTCTTCTTGTCTGTTTCACCTCACTCTTCTTGTCAGTCTCACATCACTCTTCTCGTCAGTCTCACCTCACACTTCTCGTCAGTCTCACCTCACTCTTCTCGTCAGTCTCACCTCACTCTTCTCGTCAGTCTCACCTCACTCTTCTCGTCTGTCTCGACCTCACTCTTCTCGTCTGTCTCGACCTCACTCTTCTCGTCTGTCTCGACTCACTCTTCTCGTCTGTCTCGACTCACTCTCCTCACGTGATAAATGAAATCTGATCTGTGATGCGCGACTGTCGTTCATTCGGTGCGCTGCATTCAGTTGTAACTGTTGTGTCTGTTCTCTAAACTGTACTAAAGTATTTTTATTACTATTAAAAAATCAAAATTACAGTGAGGGACGGTGCTTAACACCAACACCTATTGCAGCAAGCCTAAAATGCAACTATACGGACTACATAATCAGAGAAGATTTTTTTTTTTTTTTTTTTGGTTTTCAAGCTTTCTGCAAATTTATTTCTTATGTCTGTGAGTTGGTTCATTGTTGTGAGCCTCCATTCACGGAGACTGCATGAGATGACAGAAAGCACATTCAAAAATGACGGGAGTATTTTAAGCTCATTCCGCAGGGGAAAGAAAATAATAATAAAATTATTGTGCGGGCGCCCCCATGTCATACAGTAGGCTAAGCGCGATGATATTCCCACTCCTCATAAACATTTGAAATGCACCTATATAGCGATTTTATTATTCATATATAAAAAAAATAATAATAACAACATGTTTTGGTCATATTTACTATTAATTGCCCAGCTCCCCCTGTCATTGATCTAGCACCCCCTCAGCACCTGCGTTCAAAATATTCTGGTGCTGCCCCTGCTCCACACTGATCGCTTAGAGACACACATTCCTCCAGAGACAGCATTAGATTCTGACCGGCCCTGAGTTCAGTTGTCTTTGTTCTGTTTTTTGACAGTTTTGTTAATAATGATGTATATGTGAAGTAGAAGAATGCAGAAGCTGAAGCTGTTGCAAAGATGCACATATATCGCATGCATATCGCTCATATTTTAGATATGCAAATGATACAGAAATGAATGATTTCATCAACATTTTTAAATAAACTTGCATCAAGCAATGTTGGGGGTAACGCATTACAAGTAATGCGAGTTATGTAATCAGATTACTTTAAGTAACTAGTAAAGTAACACATTACTTTTTAATTTAAAGTTAAATATCTGAGTTACTTTTTCAGATAAGTAACAGTTACATTGTTTCTGATGTATTGAGTGACAGCTCTGGTGTTGCCATGGTGACAGAAATCAGAGCGTTGTGTGTGAACATGATCTTACTGTAGTTCTAGACTAAATATCAACATGTATTTACTCATCTCACCTGCACAAAAACACATTCAGTGTTCCTTAAAATCAATAAAAACAGTCAAATGCAAACTCAGAATATTATACAAACCTGCAATAATTTGATATGTTAAATAAGACAAATATCATTTATGTATTTAATCCCAGTTTATTAACCAATGTCTTCGCTACTGACCTTCAATGATTCAGTTCAACCATACTAAGCAAAAATGACACATTTTTCACTTCACTTTTGGTGTGAAAGGGCTTTTACAAAAAGTAACTGCAAAGTAAAGTAACGCATTACTTTCCATAAAAAGTAACTAAGTAACGTAATTAGTTACTTTTTTAAGGGAGTAATGCAATATTGTAATGCATTACTTTTAAAAGTAACTTTACCCAACACTGGCATCACTGTGTTTTGAAGAAATACATTTAGCTTACATTATGAAATGTGCTTTTTATTAAGATTTTTATGAACTGTCTTTTAATAAAATATGTGATTCATTACAATTCTTTGGCCTGGTGGTATTTATTGTACTCTGTGCAAAAAGGTACAAAAGCTCTTACTGTGATGCTACCTGAATATCCTCCTTTATACCTTATTTACCTCAAAATGGTGCATTTTAGCACCTTAAACCTACATAATAGTAGCTTTTGAAAGAGTACCGCCCCAGTAACAGCTTCTGTAGCTTTGTTTTGAGAGTGTGTTCAAATTAATATACAGCAAAACATACTTTCACTGTTACATTACCTCAAAACTATTTTTATATTTTAAATCCAGTTACACTTTAATTTTAAGGTGTCCTTGTTACATATAATTATGCATTTGATTACTGAGTAATGTTAATTAACTACAAGTACTTACTATATGGTTAGGGTTTGGCTACTTGCATGTAATTATGCATAATTTATTGTTACTATAATGTAATGTGTACCAAGGACATCTTAAAATAAAGTGTTATCAAAAATCCTTGAGGTAGAATTCCTTGAAACGCGTCTGTCCACAGTCTCAAGAATGTGAAGTACATAGCAATACTCCTACTTTCTGAGAGACTTCACTTTTTAAAGTCTCTTATTTTGACTTTAAGAGACTTGTTTGAAGTCTCTTACTGTTCCCTCAACAAACAGACATTTTCATAAGTTTTAGCAACAGAAAGTGTTTGAGGTTAATCATCATGTGATGTCTAGCCAAGTATGGAACCCGTATTCAGAATTAGTGCTCTTTATTTTACCACACACACACACACACACACACACACACACACACACACACACACACACACACACACACACACACACACACACACACACACACACACACACACACACACACACACACACACACACAGACAGACAGACAGACACAGACACACACACACACATACATAAAAAATATGATGCATGGTCATGAAAGTAATTAATATACTGATTAATATGTTGAGTTATTCCAATACTGGATGTCCTAATGTAGAATGTAAGTCTGAGGGCCTATCAATTGGGCAGTACCGGTGGTTTCCATTGGATTGTATCAGTGAACTTAAATAACCTTATGAACTTTGGGTGATTTCCAGAGTATGAAGGGTGAACAAGTTTGGTGTATGTCCCATGTGGCCACCTTATTGGCAGCAGAATAAAGGTGGCTGATCTGGCCAAACTCCACCATTAAAATGAAGTGGCCAGGGGAGTAAAAGTGGGCTGATAAGAAATTGTGGCAAAACACATCCAATTAAATACCGGAACTACCAATTATGGTAAGAAAGAAAGATATAAAATGTCAATAAATTTCAGGCGGCTGTCAATAAAGTCTTATTCTGACATCTGGAACTCTGCTTCTTGAGCTTTATTGACAAATTTGAGAATACCATCGTCTGTTTCCACAACAATACTTCATAATGCTGATAAGGGTAAATATTGTGGGCAACCACTCGTCTGTGGCTCTGTTTGAGAGTTTGTGTTTGATTAAACTGAATCAGATGAAAGGAGTTGTTACAACACTATCATGTCTATCACTGCCAGAAAACCAGGACTGTTTGGACAAATATTAAGTACAATAAGATTTTTTTTAAATGTAATTAAAAGGAGAAAGAGAGACTTAATATGCTGCACAAATGACAACATCATATGAACACATACACAAGAATACATTGTCTTTTCCACTTTATTTTTAATGTACTGTAAGAGCAACACAGTCATTCGTAACTTCCAGTGTCATTCACTTCCCTTTATTTTATCTGTAAAAACAGTCCCTTATGCTGCTTGATATTGCAAACTGGAATTTGTTATCAGATTATTTGAATGTGTTATAATCACAAGCAATGGTTTGTAGCTCAAGTCATCGTCGTCAGTGCTTAATTTGTAAATGAAACATTGCCGGATCCAAATCAGCAGTTAAAAGGCGCCGTGACCGACACTGACAATACAACTTCAGTGTTCCCGGATCATTCAATGACGTCACTAAACGGTGATGGCACAACTATAAGAGCATCGTTCACAAGTTTCTGCATGGACCTAACTGTACAGCCTAGGTTTTGATGATTTAAGGAAATGTATAGGCCTAGCCTAAGTTACATTAAAAATAACAAAATTTGTTTCCATAAAAATAAAATACAAATTTAATCTATAGAAAAAGTATAAATATGTGAAATATATCTGACATAAATAATTAACAGATATAAAACAGATGTGAGGCGCGGCGATCCGCAAACAAGTTCATGGAAAGGAAACAGAGAACCGAGATGACAGAACGAGCATCCTGTTTGTTTGCTTAATTACAAAAACACAAATGTTATTTTTATTGCGAGTGTGCAAAAATAAAAGTAAACATTTACATTTACATTTAGTCATTTAGCAGACGTTTTTATCCAAAGCGACTTACAAATGAGGACAATGGAAGCAATCAAAATCAACAAAAGAGCAATGATACACAAGTGCTATGACAAGTCTCAGTTAGCTTAATGCAGTACACATAGCAATGTTTTTTTTAATTAGATAATAAAAAGAAAACAGATAGGATAGAAAAAGAATAGAGCAAGCTAGTGTTAGAGGCCTTTTTTGCTTTTGTTAATTGTATAATAAATAAAAATAAAAGAAATAGCATACAATACAAAAAGAATAGAGAAGCTAGTGTTAGTTTTTATTTTTTTTATACTTTGCGGGTTGTCTTACTCTTATCTGTATGACCAAAAATAGAGTATTTAATAGCCTATGTCAGCTGTTTGATCGCGCCGGTGCCTCAGCACACACACACACACACACACACACACACACACACCACATATTCTAGAAATTCAAACTTGCCATCACAGTCTGTTCATTATCAAAATAAAATACAGTCAGCCAAACATCAATTTAAAGAGTCCGTAGTAGGCCTATAACCAGGCTACAGCTGCTGTTATGCCATGTGAAGAGGATGATCTTTTCCGTCGATATGTGAACGCGCATGAAGCCTATACTCTACATTATAAATAATAGTTTAACATTGAAATACATTGCAAATATGGAAACATTGGATTTGTGCCAAATGAGAGAGGTACGTGAGCCCACGGTACTTTCAGTTTCGCTTTAGTTTTTTCATTCTTGATCTGTTCTACATACCGTTACATTTAAATGATTTGTTTTGGAGTGAGGGGGACTATAGGTTATGATTATAGTGTTTATAATTTTTACATTACAATATTTCATTTTATTTGGTCTTATTTCTGGTATTTCTGCTATTATTACACTCTCTCCTACTGTTCCCGCTGCTCACAAATCAAATTATTGTTCAGCAGTAGTACCAATCAACAAGAGCGATTTTGAACTTAAGAAAGCGTATTGGTCAATAATATGTTGAGGACCAATACATAATCTACCAATCATACTCCAAATACATCTGCATAAACCCGCAATCGCTCTGTCTCGTATATGCACACACGCACTGTCACGATATGCACTTGTTAATGCCGGATCTTTAAAAACAAATACCGGAACGCAAAAATCCAAAATCTTACTTTTTCCGGAACAGGATCCGGCAGGATCCGGCTCAAATTAAGCACTGGTTGTCGTGTTGTTTGCTACACTAGTGTTATTCTTTTCCTGGTAGTGATTAATGAATGAAGTCTCACACAATCACAGGAAAGAGCTTTACTTCTTTTTTTTTTTTTTTTTTTTTTTTTTTTTTTTTTTTTTTTTTTTTTTTTTTCTTTTAATTTTATATACCCTTTTACTTAACCACACTGTGACAGACAAGACCAGGGGACAGAGAAAACAAGAGAGAGAAAGAAGAAAGAAGATAGGAAAAAAAAAAGGTTGTGGGGAAGATCAACAAAGAAGGGGAAGAGAGAGAGAGAAAAAAGGAGAATGGGGGAAGAGAGAGAGAGGGAGAAAAAACCAGTGAGAAAAAAGAGAAAACAACCGAAGACACAACATAAAGAGACAGGTCTTATAAATCACAATAAATTCTAAATGTTAAATGTTATTGAGCACCCAAAAATAGAGAAGGGTCTGGCTGCAGACTTGCACTTGCACTCTCAGCACTTGCACTCGCACTCTCAGACACTTGCACTCTCGGCACTTGCACTCTCGGCACTTGCACTCTCAGACACTTGCACTCTCGGCACTTGCACTCGCACTCTCAGACACTTGCACTCTCGGCACTTGCACTCTCGGCACTTGCACTCTCGGCACTTGCACTCTCGGTACTTGCACTCTCAGACTTGCACTCTCAGACTTGCACTCTCAGACTTGCACTCTCGGCACTTGCACTCTCAGACACTTGCACTCTCGGTACTTACACTCTCAGCACTTGCACTCAGCACTTGCACTCTCAGACACTTGCACTCTCGGCACTTGCACTCTCAGACACTTGCACACTCAGACACTTGCACTCTCGGCACTTGCACTCTCGGCACTTGCACTCTCAGACACTTGCACTCTCAGACACTTGCACTCTCAGCACTTGCACTCTCAGCACTCTCAGACACTTGCACTCTCGGCACTTGCACTCTCGGCACTTGCACTCTCAGACACTTGCACTCTCAGCACTTGCACTCTCAGCACTCTCAGACACTTGCAATCTCAGTACTTGCACTCTCGGCACTTGCACTCTCAGACACTTGCACTCTCAGCACTTGCACTCTCAGCACTTGCACTCTCAGCACTTGCACTCTCAGACACTTGCACTCTCAGCACTTGCACTCTCAGACACTTGCACTCTCAGCACTTGCACTCAGCACTTGCACTCTCAGCACTTGCACTCTCTGCACTTGCACTCTCAGCACTTGCACTCTCAGCACTTGCACTCTCAGCACTTGCACTCAGCACTTGCACTCTCAGCACTTGCACTCTCAGACACTTGCACTCTCAGCACTTGCACTCAGCACTTGCACTCAGCACTTGCACTCTCAGACACTTGCACTCTCAGCACTTGCACTCTCAGCACTTGCACTCTCAGCACTTGCACTCAGCACTTGCACTCTCAGCACTTGCACTCTCAGCACTTGCACTCTCTGCACTTGCACTCTCAGCACTTGCACTCTCAGCACTTGCACTCTCAGACACTTGCACTCTCAGCACTTGCACTCAGCACTTGCACTCTCAGCACTTGCACTCTCAGCACTTGCACTCTCAGACACTTGCACTCTCAGCACTCTCACTCACAGACACTTGCACTCTCAGCACTCGCACTCTCAGTACTCGCACTCTCAGCACTTGCACTCTCGCACTTGCACTCTCGCACTTGCACTCTCAGCACTTGCACTCTCGGCACTTGCACTCTCAGCACTTGCACTCTCAGCACTTGCACTCTCAGACACTTGCACTCTCAGCACTTGCACTCTCAGGCACTTGCACTCTCAGACACTTGCACTCAGCACTTGCACTCTCAGCACTTGCACTCTCAGACACTTGCACTCTCAGCACTTGCACTCTCAGCACTTGCACTCTCAGACACTTGCACTCTCAGCACTTGCACTCTCAGCACTTGCACTCTCAGACACTTGCACTCTCAGCACTTGCACTCTCAGACACTTGCACTCTCAGCACTTGCACTCTCAGCACTTGCACTCTCAGCACTTGCACTCTCAGCACTTGCACTCTCAGACACTTGCACTCTCAGCACTTGCACTCTCAGCACTTGCACTCTCAGATACTTGCACTCTCAACACTTGCACTCTCAGCACTTGCACTCTCAGACACTTGCACTCTCAGCACTTGCACTCTCAGTACTTGCACTCAGCACTTGCACTCTCAGCACTTGCACTCTCACTGCACTCTCAGCACTTGCACTCTCAGCACTTGCACTCTCAGGCACTTGCACTTGCACTCTCACACTTGCACTCTCGGCACTTGCACTCTCAGACACTTGCACTCACTCACTCTCAGCACTTGCACTCTCAGCACTTGCACTCTCAGCACTTGCACTCTCAGCTTGCACTCTCAGCACTTCAGCACTCTCAGCAGCACTCTCTACTTGCACTCTCAGCACTTGCACTCTCAGACACTTGCACTCTCAGCACTTGCACTCTCAGCACTTGCACTCTCAGCACTTGCACTCTCAGACACTTGCACTCTCAGCACTCTCAGCACTTGCACTCTCAGCACTTGCACTCTCAGCACTTGCACTCTCGGCACTTGCACTCTCAGACACTTGCACTCTCAGCACTTGCACTCTCAGACACTTGCACTCTCAGCACTTGCACTCTCAGATACTTGCACTCTCAGCACTCTCAGCACTTGCACTCTCAAACACTTGAACTCTCAGTACTTGCACTCTCAGCACTTGCACTCTCAGACACTTGCACTCTCAGCACTTGCACTCTCAGCACTTGCACTCTCAGACACTTGCACTCTCAGCACTTGCACTCTCAGACACTTGCACTCAGCACTTGCACTCTCAGACACTTGCACTCAGCACTTGCACTCTCAGCACTTGCACTCTCAGACACTTGCAATCTCAACACTTGCACTCTCAGCACTTGCACTCTCAGACACTTGCACTCTCAGCACTTGCACTCTCAGTACTTGCACTCAGCACTTGCACTCTCAGCACTTGCACTCTCTGCACTTGCACTCTCAGCACTTGCACTCTCTGCACTTGCACTCTCAGACACTTGCACTCTCAGCACTTGCACTCTCAGCACTCTCAGCACTTGCACTCTCAGCACTTGCACTCTCAGCACTTGCACTCTCAGCACTTGCACTCTCAGCACTTGCACTCTCAGACACTTGCACTCTCAGCACTTGCACTCTCAGACACTTGCACTCTCAGCACTTGCACTCTCAGACACTTGCACTCTCAGCACTTGCACTCTCAGACACTTGCACTCTCAGCACTCTCAGCACTTGCACTCTCAGACACTTGCACTCTCAGTACTTGCACTCTCAGCACTTGCACTCTCAGACACTTGCACTCTCAGACACTTGCACTCTCAGACACTTGCACTCTCAGCACTTGCACTCTCAGACACTTGCACTCTCAGCACTTGCACTCTCAGCACTTGCACTCTCAGACACTTGCACTCTCAGCACTTGCACTCTCAGCACTTGCACTCTCAGACACTTGCACTCTCAGACACTTGCACTCTCAGCACTTGCACTCTCAGACACTTGCACTCTCAGACACTTGCACTCTCAGCACTCGCACTCTCAGCACTTGCACTCTCAGACACTTGCACTCTCAGCACTTGCACTCTCAGCACTTGCACTCTCAGCACTTGCACTCTCAGCACTCGCACTCTCAGACACTTGCACTCTCAGCACTCGCACTCTCAGCACTCGCACTCTCAGTACTTGCACTCTCAGACACTTGCACTCTCAGCACTTGCACTCTCAGCACTTGCACTCTCAGCACTCTCACTTGCACTCTCAGCACTTGCACTTGCACTCTCAGCACTTGCACTCTCAGACACTTGCACTCTCAGCACTCTCAGCACTTGCACTCTCAGCACTTGCACTCTCAGACACTTGCACTCTCAGCACTCTCAGCACTTGCACTCTCAGCACTTGCACTCTCAGACACTTGCACTCTCAGACACTTGCACTCTCAGCACTCTCAGCACTTGCACTCTCAGCACTTGAACTCTCAGCACTTGTATCATGCTTTTACTCATCTCACTTTCAGATTCAGTTTTCCTCAAAATGAAGAAAAACAGTGAAATTGAAACTCAGAATATGATGTAAAATTTGCAATAATTAAATGATAAATAACACAAATATGTATTTTGATCCCATTGTATTAACCGTTGTCTTTGCATAAGATACTTTTTTAAGCTATAGATAGGTAAGCTATATTTTCATATGTAAATACCATTTAGAAACTGTACTTGAAATATAATATAAGGATCAATAAATACAGAAAGAGAACATAAGAAATGTGTTTATTTATTATTACTGATTTCATTTGACATGTGTTGCACGGAAAAGCACACGGAGGTGTGCTGTGTTGAAGAAGCACTAAAACAAGAAACAAAGTACGTTTATTCACATATTGTTCTCTCTCTTTATATGTGCATGAGTGTAAATGTCAGCAGCATCATATATGTCTAAAGGATTAAAGATTGTCAGGGAAAAGAAGAGCATATTGATGTGCTTCACTCAGTCTGTTACTCCTGACAGGACGCTTCCGTAAATATTTAGCTTATACGTAGAGTTACGCTTCAACTAAGTGTCATGGTGCAATGGAAAAATATTTATAAGTGATTAAGTTGTAACTTAGGCCTCTATGGGAACTAACTGTGAAATCACAGCTTGAAAAACATAATTGATTTTATATTTTACATACAGTATATTTAGAAGTAAAGTCTTTTTTTCAAAATTTGTTTTCTACATATGACCTTTGACCCTTTTTAGGGTTCCATTTATGACTGACTTTGTCCCATTAGGGTAAACAATTTTCACAATCTGAAAAGAAGTTTCAAAAAACATTAAAAATCTTTATGAACATTGAATTTCTTCTTGCGCTGCTATATTTGATTTTGAACTCGTGCGTAAAAATGTCTAAAACCTGACGCAAATTCGGATGAAATTTCATTGCCTGGAAACCATGTAGTGTTTCAAAAGCATTAAAACAAATTTAACATTTTATTTCATCTTGGAATTTCAAATCAATTATCGTAGCATTAGTGAAAGTCAACAAGACTCTTGTTTTTCAGTGTATCCCACACATCCCACACGTAGCTAGTTGTTGACTTGTGCAGTCATCATTGGAGCATCGCTGTCTGTCAGTATAGTAATACCAACAGACATAGGCATCTTTCCTGACCTCTGTTTGATTTATGGATCACATCTTTTAAACTGGCATACAATAATGTACCCATTCTTCATCACTGCCCTCACATTGCTTCTATCCTCCTTTGGTCCTCAATAACATTTATTACTTCAACTTGATTTTCTGATGCACTCCTATCGCTATCATCACTATCTTCTGAAATAAGTACAGATTTGCTTCTCTGTCTTCCAAAAAAAGTTAAAAAATCAACCTAAAGCACATGCATAAAAGCTATTACACTGCCTGCTAATGCTGGTCAATAGTGCCAGCTACTGACTTTGTCAGTTATGCATGACGCTCAGATTTTTTGGTCTTTGAGCTATTGTTTTTATAAAAGTGCACTAAAAATGACAAAAAACACATTTGGATGTACAATTATATTTTTTATAACTTGAATTTATATGTATTTTCTAGTCTAAAATGAGCTCACTATGGAGCCTCGAGAGCATGTGTCCTAACATGTGCTAATGTCTCCTTAACTACACTCTTGAAAATAAAGGTGCTTAAAAGGTTCTTCACAGTGATGCCACAGAACAGGCTTTCTCAACCCTGGTCGTCGAGGGCCACTGTCCTGCAAATTTTAGCTCCAACCCTAATCAAACACACCTGAACCAGCTAATTAAGCTGTTCAGGATTACTAGTAAGCTACAGGCAGGTGAGTTTGATCAAGGTTGGAGCAAAACTCTGCAGGACAGTGGCCCTCCAGTACCAGGGTTGAGAACCCCTGCCATAGAAGAACCATTTTTGGTTCCTCAAAGAACCATTCAGTCAAAGGTTCTTTAAAGAAACATCTCTTTCTTACCTTTTTATAATCTGAAGAACCTTCTTTCACCACAAATAATCTTTTGTGAAACAGAAAGGTTCTTCAGATGTTAAAGGTTCTTTATGGAACCATTTAGACAAAAAGGTTCTTCTATGGCATCGTGAAGCACCTTTATTTTTAAGAGTGTACCTTGTTACCAAAAATGTGAAGAACATGGTAAATAAATGTTAATTTTACTGGGGATGAAGGGGATGTCACATAACATCACTAAAATTAAATATTGTCGGTTGAATATCAATATTGTATTTTAAATGCAATTTTCTTAGCATCATTTCTAAATGATGATGTCTCATAGAGGGTTAGTGCCCATTTACGGCAAAACTAGGCTAAGTTGTAGCTTCTGTACATCTGGTGCAACCGGCCCTTGGAGACTGAGGTGGAGCAAATGACCTGGCACAGAAGGCACAGAGAGGTTAGTAATGGTCTTGTTATGTCCTGTTGTTTTCTCGGCTGCGTTCCACTTTTAGACACACACTCGCGAACTTCCCTAAGCACTTGTCCTCGGGAAAATCCCCACTGTAAATTTTGAAGTGCGGACGAGGGAAGATTATATGGACAGACCCTCGACCCCTCGATTTTGACCGAGGCAGAGAGTCTGCTTCATATACCACAATGCAACACGATTATGACATCATCTCAAATCGCGTTTAATTTATCCCTACCCTAAACAACTCTATAATATATTTAATTTTTTTTTTTTTACATGTATAACAGGCCAAGCATACCTCTATACATATAGAATGCTGCACCAAACAAATTCGTAAGGGGAAAAATGTAAACAGTAAAGCAACTCCGTAGCGGATTCTAAGTGATCAAGGGCTTAGGACATTCCAGTTCAGCCTATTCCAAGTGTTCTGCCAGTAGTGGACTCTCATGCAACGCAATCGATGATGTACATCTGAGTAAACGAGACGGAGGGAAGTTAGCGAGTGAAGGGCATAAAAAGCAGCCCTAGTTCCCTGTATTACTAGTTCTAATTTGTGATTCATTACAGTTGCCTGGAAACCTGTGACCAACTAGTTAATTAATGACACCTGAAGGGAGCCATGAACATCAGTTCATTCTCTCTCTCTGATCCTGCAGCCAGCTTGGCAGTAGCTGGGCTTGTTTTCATCACAGTCCCTTATTTTTTTCCCTTTTTGTTATTTAAAGCTGCAGTCCGTAAGTTTTTCCTCTTTGTCGCCATCTCTGTTCGAACACCTGCAATTGCAGCTATTTGCGAAATTATCTTCCTTGCGTGGGTTGTGCTCCGGCACAGCTCCTGCGCCTATGAATCTAATGTGTGGCTGTCAGTCAATGCACCGGTGTGGATACTGTACTTTGTATTCACAGATTCTACATCTTGAAATGACCCAAATAAGAGTTTTCACTGGAGAACGTCATCTGAACAAGTAAGTAACAACTGCCACTTTTGTTCTGATCAACTGAGGAAAAAATCATTACAATAAATTGCACAATGGTGATTAAATCTAACGATCGGTTAGCTCATACCACATCAAACCATGCAAATTATTATTATTGTTATACTTTGTTTTCAAATTGTTGACATAATAACATCAGCATTGCGTGAGTGCGTGTATTTAGTGTGTATTAGCATTGCCTGTTGATTTCAATTTCTGTACAGTCTAATCTCTAATTGTCATACCATTCGAATTTCATATAAAGAAATTGTTCTTGTAACCCAAAAAGCAAATTAAAGTTCCTTACAACACGTTCTTTCTCTTTTAAATAAATATTTTATCATAATGAACATAGCAAGACGAGAAAAAAAGCCACAACATAAGAAACTCCATAACTGTATTGATTAAGCGAACAAGTGTGCTACTGTTACCTAATTACCCAATGAACCATTGAAATGTCTTACCTGTCCAGCAGAAAAAAAGCCGTCTCTGCATCCGTTTTAAACACCTTCAAAACACGGAGTTCACGCCACCTTTCAAAAGACCTGACGATATTTATTCTTGTTTTAGCAATGGAGTGTGACAGAAGACCCGACCAATACAGTAACCTCCGTGTTTTCCCCTCCGTTTGTTTTCTCGTTTTATTCAGTGTCTTTTTTTCTGTTGTGTTCCCTGAATGGATCCCTTCACCTGCCCGGAATTCCTCCTCCTGCTGGAGCAGGGGGAGAGATCGCTCGAGGGCCACACCAAACTGTTCCTGGTCCTCACCAACCTCTCCAGCTACCCGGACGATGTGCTCTGTGCGTTCTATGACGCCAGCCTAAACTCGGTGTACAGAGCACCGTCGTCCGAGGAAGGTCCTCGAGCGAGTTTCGCCGCCTTTGTGGAGTGGACACTGGAGTGCCACACCGGACCCAGTGCCCAGCCCACCATCTCCCCACTGCCCGAGCCCACCGCTGACGGAGAGCCATCGCCCGCCGCGACCGACGAGCCATCGCTGCACGGAGCGACAGAGCAACGGATCGCTGCAGAGCCGGAGCTGCAAGCTGTGTGAGAGCCGGCAACAGAGCCCGCCACGAGGGAGAATGCCACGGACAGTGAGAGCGCGGAGAGGAGGTCCGCCCCTGCACCGTGGCTGAGGGTGAGCTAATAATGGATCTGGGACAGCTGGACTGCAAGGGAGAGGTTATAGAAGGGGACATCGACTGGGATGCAGAGAGGGCTCCCGTTCCTGTGTTAAACCCAGAGAGGGCTCCCGTTCCAGAGTTAAGCCCAGAGAGGGCTCCCGTTCCAGAGTTAAGCCCAGAGTGAGCTCCCGTTCCAGAGTTAAGCCCAGAGAAGGCTCCCATTCCTGAGTTCGGGCCTGAAAGCCCGGAGGCTCACAAATGCCCGCTCTCCCACCCACTCCTGCCTCCTCCTCCGCTGTCGTCTGGCAGCCCCTCTGCTCACCCTCAGCCCACCATCTATGTGGTGCGAGCTCCGCGGGACTGCCATCCTCCAGCGTCGCTGTGGTTGGAGTATCCCTTGACTCTGCCTCCAGCCTCTAAGCTCCGGACTCTGCCTCGACCCGTTGACCCGTCGGCTCCACCATGGCTCCTAGCTCCCTCCTCTCCACCGTGGCCCATCTGTCCACTAGCTCCGCTGGGCTCCCTCATCCCTCTGACTCCGCCTTGGTCTGTTGTTGACCATCCTGCACCTCAGGACTCCACTCCTTCGGCTGCGCCTCGTCCCTCCGGTTCCGTCAGGCTCCGCCATCCCTTCGGCTCCTCCTCAGTCCTCTGTCGTTGCGGCTCCACCGCGGCCATCTGGATCCCCGTCTCCGCCTCGGTTGCCGGCGCCATCTGCTCCACCTTGGACCCCCGAATCCTCCCCGTCACCCTGGCTCATCGGCTCTCCATCTCTGGAGAGTGTGACACACGTGCGATATAGCCAGAGGTTGCTTTAGACTTTAACATTGTCCGTCATTTTGACGGACAGGGGCATAAAAAAGTCTGTCATAATCTATTATTAACCATCATTTTAATTTTCATATTTTAATTATAATAACACATTTGATTGCTTTTATTTTTGTTCACATTTCATTTTTAGTAATGATCCTACAGGACGAGCATATAGGCTTATGCATTTATTTATTTATGAAGAGAACAGATGAACAGAGACTGTGCGTCACTTTTCATGTTCAACACACACTGACCGCAGTGACAGCGGGCTGTGTAAAACAACAAAACGATTTCTCGATTTTAATAGATTCTCATTTTTATGAACCAAAGATTGATTCTTAAATCCCAATCGATGATGTTTTCAGTTGATGAATGAACATTACATACAGTGCGCCTCCCATCCAGTAAATCGCAATGGGCTAAGCTTTGTGCATGGTTACTTTTGATATGAAACAATCACAGATTTCAAATTCTGTCCATTTTATTAGGAAATTCAAGCAATAAATACCGTTTTGGCGCTTTTTAATGTGGCGTGATAGATTGCTGTAGACACCTTCAAATCAAGCGAAGCGGTAGCGCAGTGAACTGATCATCTATTTCGCTTTACTAGTGGATACTTGCCTGTGCGTAATCAAAGGTATAGCAAAAGACTCATGACAGTTTTATTTTTGTTCTGGAGACGATCGCGCGCTCTGCTGCCACACTGGAGCGCATCTGCCACCAACTGGACAGGGGTGGAAATTAAAGTTATAAATTACAATACATCACACTCAGTGTAATCTGTCAAAGTGACGGACAGCCTTCCTTTTTTTCCGTCACTGCTAAAAAAAATTGCGTTAATGACAGAATATATTTGGTTAACGCGACCTCTGGATATAGCGCACTAGCCAGGACAAGTTCTTTATGTTTACAGACATGACGTAATGACGCAGCGGCATGCTCGAATTTCCCGCAAAAACCTACCTGTACCACTCAAATTAGAAAACTTTATTACAAGCTTACCGTAGTGAATCTAGCTAACGTAAGGTGATAGTTTTGAACACTGGCTGGTTATGAACTTGCGCAAAAATGGATTTTGGATCATTTTTAACCAAAAATGTTACGGACTGCAGCTTTAATAAACCAATTTATTTATTTTATTGTGTCCTTGATGTTGCTTCCCCAGAGCTAGGGCTGTAACAGGCAGAGAGTTCAGGGATGGTCGCCGCCGCCTTGGGAGGTTCTGTAGTTCTTACTGTAAGAATAATTAAAAACGTAATCGGAGAACTGTCTGGGAAGTGGATATGGTATGCTAAGTCCGGAAACTCAAGTGAACCCTCGTCCCTGGCATAGAAGAATTGGCTGTATTCCTGCTAGATCCATTTTGTGATGGTCAGTTGTTCTGTAATGTTGTGGAAGCAAGGGAAAACACACAGGGAACATGTAACACATTTTTTATTTTGGCCTTTTTATTTAATTTTGAAATTCAATGAATTTCTGTTAATTTTAACTAATGTGTCAGAATTGTAACTAGCTAATTAATAGGTGAAAAAAAAGTTGATCTCACATACTGTAACGGTTCATCTGTGTTTTGTGTTTGTTTTAGTTGGACTTTGAGATTTCAACATTTCCTTAGTCTGTATTCATTAGTTTCTGTGGTTACTCGTGGTTCACAGGTAAGTTTGCATTGTACTTTCAGATGAAAGGTGAGTAGTAATATAATACACTTTGTGTCAATTTGATGATTTATGACCTGATTTATGACTTGATTTATGACCCCCTGTCAGCTTTGATTGACAGGTCGTCATATGTCAAATGTGTCCATGGGTAGATTTATGACGTGATTTATGGCTATGTGACCCCCTCTGTCCCCCTGACTGTCAGGTCACCGGGGTCCTGTCAGCCCTGAGTGACATGACATTAGGGTGTGTAAATCAAAGATCAAAACAGATGTTAGATTTGACTTTTGATGGATTTATGAGTGGATTTACGATGTTTTTATCTCTTACCTTTGCCCTGGGGGTTTTTATGGCGTTCCTTCCTGAGCTGTTTTTCACACCTAAAGACCCTACCTACATCCTGAAATGCAGTTTTAAATAGTGTGGGGTAGAATATAGTAATTTAAACACAGAAGACATTCTGAACTCTCCTGTTACAATGGCTGTCGCTGCTCCAAAAACTCCTAAAACCGCTAGAAGAGTGATGTGTATTTCACCAACAAGAGGACCTGTTGAAATGAGAAAGGAACTGGCTTTTGCACCGAGAAAAAAACAAAGAGTTAGTTTGACAATGTTTTAGCTCTGCTTGATCTATAGGCTAAATGTTGATAGCTGAGACACCACTGTTTTGATTGTTTCCAACAATACTGAACCACTCTGGCAATACTAATGTACAAATATTACTTTTGCCAATAAAGCATCTAAAAACTGAAACATAGAATTAAAGAATTCACCAAGGCCACATTTCTATATGCGTCTGAAAAAAGGTGCTATGTCCGGGCATGTTTTTTCTTCATCATCTCAGATATTATCTGTAGGTTGAATAGATTGACTGAAATTTATGGTGTTTTTATCTCACCTGAGCCATGTTTTTATTTTTATTTTTTATGGAGTTCCTTCCGGGGCTATTACTCGCTTCCAGTCGGGATGTCTGGGGTCTTTTTCTGACTGTAGAAAAAAAAAGCAGCTAAGCAAATGGTGTGTCTTTTATCACCTTAACAGGATCAATGATTTGTTTGATCTATAGGCTAAATGTTAATGCCTAGTCACCATTTTGTTCCTACCGGCCCGTCTACATCCACCTCTGAATAAGGTGCTATGTCCGGGCATGTTTTTTCTTTATCATCTCTATGTGTGTATGCTAACACCTCTGTAGGATCAGAACAACCTAATCTGTAGGTTGAATAGATAAACTTATGAGAAGCAATCTTAAGTTAAAAATTATTCAAACCACCAACTTCTCAGCCCACCCTATCCATTTACTTCTGACAGTGAAGGTGATTGTGGGGGTCTAACTGACAGTGGACGACAGTATCCTCTTTGTGCTTGTGTTAATGGCTTTACAAAATAGATGTGCACAGAATCATGCTTTAGTCCAGTTCATTTTATTTATAAAGCACAACAACAATGGCTGACCATTGTGCTAAACAATATAGTTTAAAAGAAATCAAAGTACATAACATGATATGACAAGACAAACAAATAAACATTTCAAATAAGCTCTGCTTTAGATAATGAACACACACACACACACACACACACACGTTGGGTTTCCATGTTTTGTGGGACATTGCATGGGCGTAATGGTTTTTATACTGTACAAACTGTATTTTCCATCACCCCACACCAACCTTACACATAAACGTACCCCTTACAGAAAACTTTGTGTATTTTAAGATTTTCAAAAAAACTTAATTCTGTATGATTTATAAACTTGTTTCCTCAGTGGGGAAAAAAAAAATTGTCCCCACAAGGACAAGGATTTTGAATATTGCCATCTTTGTCCCCCATAACGTAGGGTATACCTGAGCCACACACACACACACACACACACACACAAATCTGAGTATGCTACATTTTAAATATGAATAAAATCATATATGTTGTTGTTTTTACTTTTTGTTGTTATTTAAGAAATGTTTTCATTTTAATCTAGCCTGTAGATAGTATGTGTACTGTAAAAGAACAAATATATATTTCACTTAAAACTTCTCAGTAAAATAATTACACCTACAGTTTTAAACATGTTTAAAAAAGTTTAAACACATTGTGTGTCACTAAAGCAAGTCATGCTGTCTATTGTCTTTAAATTCAACTTTTAGTTTTATTCTTTAATTTCTTTAAAATAGCCTGATGGTAATGCACCCAAGTGCTTTTCTCACATGAGTAGAAAACTCTTTGGATGTGTTTGTGACAAACACACAATTTTTTACTTCAGAAAAGTTTTTTAAATGCATGACTGAACTTTTCTCATTTGACAGACCTACGTTTTTCAAATTATTTACCCGAGGTGTTTAACAGCCAAAGGAAATACATGTTGTTTTCTAATGTTCATGAAAACTTTATTGATGTAAATTTATCACCTAGAACACAAAACGTGTACATTTTGACTATTTTGTAGGTATGTCATTTGAAATGGTTTACTAAAAGATTACTAAAATAATTTTCTATGGCAAATGATACAATGTAAAGTTCTCATACTATGTGTGTAAATAGCTGTGCTAAAACATTTATGAGTGTTTTTGCATGCCAACAGATTTTGTTAGGGATGTGTCGTATCTAAGAATTACAATCTTTTGTAAATGACATTTTCCTTACACCACTAGTTTTAGTCATATTATCAAGATTTTGTATCAAGATTGGGCTGTGTATGTTTTTAGGTGAATACACCTCTTTGTGAGCTGTCATCATAACAGGAATAAATTAAAATTAACTAACAGTCTTTTCTCTTTGAAATATTTATTTTAGTGCAACTTTGTGTCTGTCCAAGATGTGCGAACACATCAACACGAAAATTAAGTCTTGCTGTTTTACCCTTAAACTTTTACAACTGAAACAAATCAAACTATTGCACTGAAAGCTGCACACTCATTTAAGTTTGAGCATATTAAAGTTTCTACGCTCTTGTAAAGAGTATTGATAAATTTCATCCATAACCTTTCGTACATTCAAGAGACAAAATCGCTAAGAAAGAGAGTATAGCAAGACAAGAAAATGTTTATAATACATATAGAATTCAGAAAATCTGTAAATTTTTAAATGATATTTTTAATTAGTCCACTAAATTTAATCATCTTGTTCAGATGACACAATTCACATTTCGATTGATTGACCGTATTTGTTTTAAGACTCCTCCACAAGTTCATGCTAATCATTGGACGAGCACGTACTTATTAATTTAAGAAAATTATTGAACATTTGACTGAACTTTTTATTATTTTGACAAACCTCCATTTCAAATTATTTCCCTTGAGGTGTTTGTCCACAGAATCTTTTTCAACACAACCACATTAAAGAATGTTATCAGTCACTATGACCATCTTCTGTGACTCAAATAAAGCAACATAAGCATCTACAATGTGTGCATGTGCTAAACATCTTCGTTTCTCCACTTCTGTCATATTTATTTGATGTAATGCAAACATATTTTTGAGAATTATGATGTTCCACACTTTTTGTAAAGGTTATAGAAAGAATTCAAACATGATCTTTACATAGGAATTATCTTTGCGCAAAGCGAATTGACTAAAAATCATTGAATTACGAAATGCAAAAGTGTATACATCATTTAAGAAAAATTGCTATAATCCATACAGAATACAGAAATCCTCCTATCTGATCTATTGTGACTGACATTTTACTAAGTCAGACGATCAGGATTATGGATGACGCGGCTCACATTTTGTTTGTTGGACTGTATATGTCACTATGACTGTACTGTAGGTGAAGGCCTTCTCTCTGAGAGCCATCAGCATGCAGTGTTTATAGAAATAGATGAAAATTAAGAAAAATTTCTTGAGTGTTTGACTAAGTCGGTGTTTCTTTTTTAGGACAATTATCCATCTATTTGATGTGAGACCCAATTAAGTATCGACACAAAAATTAAGGCGTGCTGTTTTACACTTACAGCTGAAACATATCTAAACATTGTGCTCAAAGCTACACATTCAGTAAAGTTTGTGGTTGTACACAGTCTTGAAAAGGTTACAGACACAAAATATCAAAGAATTTGTTTGTGCTCCCTATGTAACTCAAGAGTCCAAGACACTAAGAAAATTATCATATGAATACAGAAAATCCACTCATGATCATCTGGGTATACTTTTGTAAATGTTATTTTAAATTACTTTTTTCTTACGCCACTACATCTAGAGCTCTTGTTCAGATAGCTGATGACGATGTGCACATTTTATTCGTCGTACTCGTTTTCTTTCAATTTCCGCTTGAGATTAAAGTGTAGGTAATGTGACCACAATTAAGAACCATAGCATTATACTACATTCCCTTTGAAAATGTTATAGACATAGTCGTTTATACAGGAAATATGTTTGCACAACAGAAATATGTATCAGTATAACAACAACCTAATACTGAAATCCTCTCTTCTAAATATATTGTTAAAGTTTTAATGTTGCTTTTGATGGCCTGCCCCACTAGCTGATACCACTCTATACTTTTCATTGTTTTTTAGATGAAGACTATTCTCAGAATCTGGTCAAACATGTCGCGAGTGTTTGCAGGAAAACATTATAAGATAATAAAAGGATAGTCCTCCTACAAGAGATTGTTTAAACTGAGATTGTGATGTACTGTAGAGCTTTTTCTGGTCTGTCTACAAAGCGGCCAGGAGACACAAGCCCCTCGATCTTACTGTTTCTCTGTTACATGTACATCTAAAGTTACAAATTACAAGTTGAAGATGGTTTGGAAACACTATTTTCTTTGTATGCGTCTCTAAACATGACTTTAATAAAATAAATCACAGATGTCACGTAGTTAATTCATTGAAAGATGCATGTTTTTGACCATTTTAGACGGTCTGCTCCAGCACACAAACACATGTTTTAAGTATTCATCTGACCAAAAGGTTTGATCCTGGGGAAACACGCACAACAGCAGCTGTGTGTTGTCATGATTGTCTTCATAATTGATCCACTTTTATTAAAACAATGCGGCATGGAGTTACTGTATTCAACAGCACAGTCCCTTGAAATATTGTAGTATATCTTTTTTTTTCCCCTTCTAAATATCTAAACATGTATTAAGCTTAAATATTAGTTGTTAAGTGTTTACAAAGTTGTCAAGTTGCTGAGATTTCATTACTGAGATATTCTACAGAATGCGAAACAAGCTCACAGTTACATTAGAGTTTTGGATTCTAGTTTATGTTGAATATTTTTTGTTACTGTTCCGCATGTTTAACACCTCATTACTTGAAGACGCGTACTGTATAAATCACAAAGTTTTCCACTGTAGTAGGCCGACTCCGAAACCAGACCAAAAAAAATTAGCTTCAGACTTAATTGTAGCAGTATGAAAATTGTTGTTTTTATCTTTCTATGATTTGTTCGTGTTGTTCTGAACCACGGTTTCATTTTTAACATCACAATTCGTATTGTATTGTCATGTGTGATTGTTTTGTGTGTGAGTGTCTTGTTTTTTGTTTTGTTTTTTGCAAACAGTACTGCTGTAACGTTAGCGAGCTCTTTGTGTTCTTGGCATCTCTTTGTTCATATTCGTCAATATGTATGTGAATTTGCTTGATTAAAATATTTAACAAAATGTTTGGGTAATGTGTGTGAATATAGAATGCAGTACAAGGATCTTTTAAAATATTTTATCTTGAAATATCCATGTAGCACTCTGAATCATTTAAGATTAATAATAATACAATTAACACATTAACATTTTACAGGAGATGTGAATGTTCTTGGTTGATTTGTACATTATTAAATTAAAATAATTATATTAAACACTGTGCATTTACCAGCAAGATACTTTTAATGCCTTGTTCGCAAGAAAAACATAAGATTGTTTAAGAGATAACATTCTCACTGAATGTATCAAATCATCCGATGTTTACGACTACTGAAGGTGCCACATTCTTAGTTGTTTCACACCTACAGGCCCTACCTACATTCAGAATTTGGTATTTAAATAAGGTTTAGCGGCCACATAGTTAACCAGAGAAAAACATTGCAATCTCCTGTTACAATGGCTGCTGCTGTTCCAAACAGTCCTGAAACATCTAGAAGAATGATGTGTGTAACACCGCCAAGAAGTTCTATTGAAATGAGAGAGGAGCTGACTTTAGCACCAAGGAAAAATCAAGGGCAGAGCCTAAGAAAGGTTCTCATTGAAGATGAAGATATTGTGAAACAAGATTTCACTGTGTCTTGTGATCGTGTGGGGAGATTTGTGTTTGACAAAGAGTTGCAGGTTGTGAAACTCTATGTTTTGGAATCTTACGATGAATATACACCCGAATGCTCCTGCCTGCTTTTGACTGCCACAGACTGGACATACTTCTACAATCAAATTTGGAGAAACTTTATTATGGATGAAAAAATTTGGTACAATTTCCATTGGGATGGTACAATGCCTGGCATGAGGTATAATGCAAGCAAGCCGCCAGACTACATATCCATATCATCCTGTTGGAACAAAACCCTTCATGACCAAAATTATCTCATGCTGGTAAATAAACGTCGGGAGGACTCTGAAAAAAACTTTTTGTCTCAAAGCAGCGATGAGTCTGACTCTGATGAGTATGATCGAGACTGGCCTCTTTCTGAGGTCAACCCTTTCGAATGCTGCAAAAAGAGTCTATATTTCGAGCAAAGCGACGTACCTGTGTTAAGAACCATTTTTTCAATGATAGACGAGCTGTTTCAGTCAAGTTAAATTTATTTTAAACCATGTATTCAGTATAATCACATATTCGGTATAACAAACCTGAACAATGATATTGTAATGTTTCTTTTTCAGCGTTTACTCACCCATCTATGTGTTCCTTGCTGTATGTTTAAATGTTTAATAATTGGCTATTGGATTAAGTTTTCCCAAGCCACAATACACTACCGTTACTTGAAACAAATTGCCAGCGTCTTAACAAAAATCCTAATAAATGACCAAGTTACCTCATAATCTTTAATCAAAATATCTTTCAGTGAAAAACAACAGAATTCTCTTTGGTGACATATGCGAGGCTTCGCCGGTCAAAGCAAATCCCTAACCAGGCCCCTTCACCCTACTCCACTATTGAGTGCAACACCCCCATCTCAACAACCAACCAACCAACATCCGAAATGTAGAAACAAGACCCTTTCCCCCAAAAAAATTATTTCGCTCGAATGTACAGAAGATCCACCCCTACTTCCTCGTGACTACAGCTACTCTACATCCCCTGTGAGCAAAGAGTGGCTGTCCTCATAAACTCTGCAAGCTTTCCTAGATCTTGACAGCACGGTCAACGGAGCTACTGCAACATCTTGTTGACCAAAACATTATCTACAGTATATGAACCAACAGAATCAGCTTCAACAATCCAATTTGTCTGAGCCTGACGCACTCTGTAATTTTTCAATTAATAAGGCTTCGACGGATCTGAACCATAAACTGGAAATTGAAGCTGAAATTGAAATTGCACAAGGCCTGGACTGTCGTGGATTAAAACAGTCAGTCCAGATTCTAGGAAACGGCGACAACATTCTAAACAAAGTTTATCTCTTGGAGAGAATTGAATTCTGAAAAGGATGTCTGACGCTACGCAAAAGCTGATGGAGCACGACTGGAGTTCTGCCGCAGCTACGGATGATCAGCTGAGGTGCGGCTGCCCCGTGGGGAAAATGTGTCATTTAATTGACTTCATAGACACTACGTACAAACCGCATTACCGAGGACAGATGATTAAACTGATGCAAACGGTCATCGAGCATACTAGCGATCCGAATCATGATTGTGCGGGGGATACCAAGCGTGTAAAAAATCTCAAGAATGAAATGGACTTTGTAAGAAGCCTGAAAAATAACCCATGGCCTGATTTGACTAGCATGTTTATTTACAGCAAAGAGCCAGTCTGTGTAACCACAAGAGAAATTCTGGATGTGATGACTGAACGTAGGGATCAGATGGGAATTCATGAGGTTCTCTGTCTGTGTACGTGTGTAACAGATTTATGCACGTCGCTGGTTGCAAAAAATTTTGAATCCATGATATGTGAAATTATTGAATCGCAGGTCAATTTCATATTACGCAAAAACATATTGGCCGTCAGAGATTTTATTTTCTGGCTAGACCACTGTGTGTAACGGCGATTTGATCATTTTCTTCACTACTTCAATGTATGAATGTATATTCATCAATATATTGTTAAAAATAAAAGGTTGAATCACTCATTATCCTTTACAAGTCTTTTTTTTATTTCAATCAATTGAATAAAAAGAAAACGAGTGGCTGAATAGAATGTACGAATGTAGACAGAAATAATTATTAAGACATTATCTTGTTTCTTATATCTGATATAAACTAGGATAGTATTAATAATATAACGTAAATGTCTCGAGGTGAAGATTACGGATTAAAGCAATATTTTATTTAATCAAGCAAATTCACATACATATTGACGAATATGAACAAAGAGATGCCAAGAACACAAAGAGCTCGCTAACGTTACAGCAGTACTGTTTGCAAAAAACAAAACAAAAAACAAGACACTCACACACAAAACAATCACACATGACAATACAATACGAATTGTGATGTTAAAAATGAAACCGTGGTTCAGAACAACACGAACAAATCATAGAAAGATAAAAACAACAATTTTCATACTGCTACAATTAAGTCTGAAGCTAATTTTTTTTGGTCTGGTTTCGGAGTCGGCCTACTACAGTGGAAAACTTTGTGATTTATACAGTACGCGTCTTCAAGTAATGAGGTGTTAAACATGCGGAACAGTAACAAAAAATATTCAACATAAACTAGAATCCAAAACTCTAATGTAACTGTGAGCTTGTTTCGCATTCTGTAGAATATCTCAGTAATGAAATCTCAGCAACTTGACAACTTTGTAAACACTTAACAACTAATATTTAAGCTTAATACATGTTTAGATATTTAGAAGGGGAAAAAAAAAGATATACTACAATATTTCAAGGGACTGTGCTGTTGAATACAGTAACTCCATGCCGCATTGTTTTAATAAAAGTGGATCAATTATGAAGACAATCATGACAACACACAGCTGCTGTTGTGCGTGTTTCCCCAGGATCAAACCTTTTGGTCAGATGAATACTTAAAACATGTGTTTGTGTGCTGGAGCAGACCGTCTAAAATGGTCAAAAACATGCATCTTTCAATGAATTAACTACGTGACATCTGTGATTTATTTTATTAAAGTCATGTTTAGAGACGCATACAAAGAAAATAGTGTTTCCAAACCATCTTCAACTTGTAATTTGTAACTTTAGATGTACATGTAACAGAGAAACAGTAAGATCGAGGGGCTTGTGTCTCCTGGCCGCTTTGTAGACAGACCAGAAAAAGCTCTACAGTACATCACAATCTCAGTTTAAACAATCTCTTGTAGGAGGACTATCCTTTTATTATCTTATAATGTTTTCCTGCAAACACTCGCGACATGTTTGACCAGATTCTGAGAATAGTCTTCATCTAAAAAACAATGAAAAGTATAGAGTGGTATCAGCTACTGGGGCAGGCCATCAAAAGCAACATTAAAACTTTAACAATATATTTAGAAGAGAGGATTTCAGTATTAGGTTGTTGTTATACTGATACATATTTCTGTTGTGCAAACATATTTCCTGTATAAACGACTATGTCTATAACATTTTCAAAGGGAATGTAGTATAATGCTATGGTTCTTAATTGTGGTCACATTACCTACACTTTAATCTCAAGCGGAAATTGAAAGAAAACGAGTACGACGAATAAAATGTGCACATCGTCATCAGCTATCTGAACAAGAGCTCTAGATGTAGTGGCGTAAGAAAAAAGTAATTTAAAATAACATTTACAAAAGTATACCCAGATGATCATGAGTGGATTTTCTGTATTCATATGATAATTTTCTTAGTGTCTTGGACTCTTGAGTTACATAGGGAGCACAAACAAATTCTTTGATATTTTGTGTCTGTAACCTTTTCAAGACTGTGTACAACCACAAACTTTACTGAATGTGTAGCTTTGAGCACAATGTTTAGATATGTTTCAGCTGTAAGTGTAAAACAGCACGCCTTAATTTTTGTGTCGATACTTAATTGGGTCTCACATCAAATAGATGGATAATTGTCCTAAAAAAGAAACACCGACTTAGTCAAACACTCAAGAAATTTTTCTTAATTTTCATCTATTTCTATAAACACTGCATGCTGATGGCTCTCAGAGAGAAGGCCTTCACCTACAGTACAGTCATAGTGACATATACAGTCCAACAAACAAAATGTGAGCCGCGTCATCCATAATCCTGATCGTCTGACTTAGTAAAATGTCAGTCACAATAGATCAGATAGGAGGATTTCTGTATTCTGTATGGATTATAGCAATTTTTCTTAAATGATGTATACACTTTTGCATTTCGTAATTCAATGATTTTTAGTCAATTCGCTTTGCGCAAAGATAATTCCTATGTAAAGATCATGTTTGAATTCTTTCTATAACCTTTACAAAAAGTGTGGAACATCATAATTCTCAAAAATATGTTTGCATTACATCAAATAAATATGACAGAAGTGGAGAAACGAAGATGTTTAGCACATGCACACATTGTAGATGCTTATGTTGCTTTATTTGAGTCACAGAAGATGGTCATAGTGACTGATAACATTCTTTAATGTGGTTGTGTTGAAAAAGATTCTGTGGACAAACACCTCAAGGGAAATAATTTGAAATGGAGGTTTGTCAAAATAATAAAAAGTTCAGTCAAATGTTCAATAATTTTCTTAAATTAATAAGTACGTGCTCGTCCAATGATTAGCATGAACTTGTGGAGGAGTCTTAAAACAAATACGGTCAATCAATCGAAATGTGAATTGTGTCATCTGAACAAGATGATTAAATTTAGTGGACTAATTAAAAATATCATTTAAAAATTTACAGATTTTCTGAATTCTATATGTATTATAAACATTTTCTTGTCTTGCTATACTCTCTTTCTTAGCGATTTTGTCTCTTGAATGTACGAAAGGTTATGGATGAAATTTATCAATACTCTTTACAAGAGCGTAGAAACTTTAATATGCTCAAACTTAAATGAGTGTGCAGCTTTCAGTGCAATAGTTTGATTTGTTTCAGTTGTAAAAGTTTAAGGGTAAAACAGCAAGACTTAATTTTCGTGTTGATGTGTTCGCACATCTTGGACAGACACAAAGTTGCACTAAAATAAATATTTCAAAGAGAAAAGACTGTTAGTTAATTTTAATTTATTCCTGTTATGATGACAGCTCACAAAGAGGTGTATTCACCTAAAAACATACACAGCCCAATCTTGATACAAAATCTTGATAATATGACTAAAACTAGTGGTGTAAGGAAAATGTCATTTACAAAAGATTGTAATTCTTAGATACGACACATCCCTAACAAAATCTGTTGGCATGCAAAAACACTCATAAATGTTTTAGCACAGCTATTTACACACATAGTATGAGAACTTTACATTGTATCATTTGCCATAGAAAATTATTTTAGTAATCTTTTAGTAAACCATTTCAAATGACATACCTACAAAATAGTCAAAATGTACACGTTTTGTGTTCTAGGTGATAAATTTACATCAATAAAGTTTTCATGAACATTAGAAAACAACATGTATTTCCTTTGGCTGTTAAACACCTCGGGTAAATAATTTGAAAAACGTAGGTCTGTCAAATGAGAAAAGTTCAGTCATGCATTTAAAAAACTTTTCTGAAGTAAAAAATTGTGTGTTTGTCACAAACACATCCAAAGAGTTTTCTACTCATGTGAGAAAAGCACTTGGGTGCATTACCATCAGGCTATTTTAAAGAAATTAAAGAATAAAACTAAAAGTTGAATTTAAAGACAATAGACAGCATGACTTGCTTTAGTGACACACAATGTGTTTAAACTTTTTTAAACATGTTTAAAACTGTAGGTGTAATTATTTTACTGAGAAGTTTTAAGTGAAATATATATTTGTTCTTTTACAGTACACATACTATCTACAGGCTAGATTAAAATGAAAACATTTCTTAAATAACAACAAAAAGTAAAAACAACAACATATATGATTTTATTCATATTTAAAATGTAGCATACTCAGATTTGTGTGTGTGTGTGTGTGTGTGTGTGTGTGTGGCTCAGGTATACCCTACGTTATGGGGGACAAAGATGGCAATATTCAAAATCCTTGTCCTTGTGGGGACATTTTTTTTTTCCCCACTGAGGAAACAAGTTTATAAATCATACAGAATTAAGTTTTTTTGAAAATCTTAAAATACACAAAGTTTTCTGTAAGGGGTACGTTTATGTGTAAGGTTGGTGTGGGGTGATGGAAAATACAGTTTGTACAGTATAAAAACCATTACGCCCATGCAATGTCCCACAAAACATGGAAACCCAACGTGTGTGTGTGTGTGTGTGTGTGTGTTCATTATCTAAAGCAGAGCTTATTTGAAATGTTTATTTGTTTGTCTTGTCATATCATGTTATGTACTTTGATTTCTTTTAAACTATATTGTTTAGCACAATGGTCAGCCATTGTTGTTGTGCTTTATAAATAAAATGAACTGGACTAAAGCATGATTCTGTGCACATCTATTTTGTAAAGCCATTAACACAAGCACAAAGAGGATACTGTCGTCCACTGTCAGTTAGACCCCCACAATCACCTTCACTGTCAGAAGTAAATGGATAGGGTGGGCTGAGAAGTTGGTGGTTTGAATAATTTTTAACTTAAGATTGCTTCTCATAAGTTTATCTATTCAACCTACAGATTAGGTTGTTCTGATCCTACAGAGGTGTTAGCATACACACATAGAGATGATAAAGAAAAAACATGCCCGGACATAGCACCTTATTCAGAGGTGGATGTAGACGGGCCGGTAGGAACAAAATGGTGACTAGGCATTAACATTTAGCCTATAGATCAAACAAATCATTGATCCTGTTAAGGTGATAAAAGACACACCATTTGCTTAGCTGCTTTTTTTTTCTACAGTCAGAAAAAGACCCCAGACATCCCGACTGGAAGCGAGTAATAGCCCCCGGAAGGAACTCCATAAAAAATAAAAATAAAAACATGGCTCAGGTGAGATAAAAACACCATAAATTTCAGTCAATCTATTCAACCTACAGATAATATCTGAGATGATGAAGAAAAAACATGCCCGGACATAGCACCTTTTTTCAGACGCATATAGAAATGTGGCCTTGGTGAATTCTTTAATTCTATGTTTCAGTTTTTAGATGCTTTATTGGCAAAAGTAATATTTGTACATTAGTATTGCCAGAGTGGTTCAGTATTGTTGGAAACAATCAAAACAGTGGTGTCTCAGCTATCAACATTTAGCCTATAGATCAAGCAGAGCTAAAACATTGTCAAACTAACTCTTTGTTTTTTTCTCGGTGCAAAAGCCAGTTCCTTTCTCATTTCAACAGGTCCTCTTGTTGGTGAAATACACATCACTCTTCTAGCGGTTTTAGGAGTTTTTGGAGCAGCGACAGCCATTGTAACAGGAGAGTTCAGAATGTCTTCTGTGTTTAAATTACTATATTCTACCCCACACTATTTAAAACTGCATTTCAGGATGTAGGTAGGGTCTTTAGGTGTGAAAAACAGCTCAGGAAGGAACGCCATAAAAACCCCCAGGGCAAAGGTAAGAGATAAAAACATCGTAAATCCACTCATAAATCCATCAAAAGTCAAATCTAACATCTGTTTTGATCTTTGATTTACACACCCTAATGTCATGTCACTCAGGGCTGACAGGACCCCGGTGACCTGACAGTCAGGGGGACAGAGGGGGTCACATAGCCATAAATCACGTCATAAATCTACCCATGGACACATTTGACATATGACGACCTGTCAATCAAAGCTGACAGGGGGTCATAAATCAAGTCATAAATCAGGTCATAAATCATCAAATTGACACAAAGTGTATTATATTACTACTAAGGTGACAAAATATACTTTTTATGCATTAATGTTATCTAGTGGAGCAGTAATGAGCTTCCTTTTATTCTGAATTTTAGTGGGGAAAGATTTGTGTAAAAAAAGTAGCAGTAATAATAAATTTGATAAATATATTTATAATAGAAAACATAATTGCTCGAAATCAATACTATTTACACCCTCTATTTAATCTAATATAATATTCATGAAAGGGCTTATTTACATCATTTATGTAGTGGAGTTCAGGGGGTTTGGAGTAAATGTAACAATACACATAATCAGCACTAATATATGTTTAGACTGAACTTAAAGAGTAAGGGTTTAGATGTAGAAGTCTACTGGAAGCTGAGAAATTATGGAATATTTAGTGCCTTAAACTGAAGCTGAATATTTATAGCCTTTATATAGATCAAAAGGATTAATAATGCAGGTTTATTTTCAGAGTCTTCTTTGATCATATTTACCAAGGGTGCCAACAATTCTGACCACATATGTGTGTATATATATATATATACAGTGTTGGGTAAGTTACTTTCAAAAAGTAATTAATTACAGTTATTAATTTCTTCATCAATATTGTATTTAAATTACTTTACTAATTACTCTGTCTGAAAAGTAACTTAGTTACTCAATAAGCCCTTTCACACATACAGACTTTTCCGGAAAATTACCAATAAATTGCCGTAAAGAGATCATGTGTGAACAGGACCTTTTCAAAAATACCGGTAAATTCGTTCCGGCAATTTACCAGTATGAGAAGTTGTAACATTACCAGTAAACTGCTGGAATGATGTTGTGTGTGAACGCAGAATGAAGATTACCGGTATGAGGACGTACAAGTTCAGAACGCGGTGATGTAAGACGTAAGACGTGTACTCTGGGCCAATCATAACATTCGGCGCATTTACTCCACGCAGTGTGCAGTGTTGCCAGATTGGGCGGGTTCACACACGCACGCTGCAAAGAGACTGCTGCTGATGTTGACGTCGCGGCAGCACTTTTAGCCAATCACTAGATTTGATCCATGGGAAATGTATCTAGCATTATAATTTATATTTTGTCATCATTATTTAATTATAAGGAGTTAAAAATGGCTCTTATCAACCTTGATTTACATTATATCACATTATTTTGACAGTTAAAGTTTTGGGCGGTTTTTGTGAGCTTTTGGGCTGGAAATCGTCCATCCAATCTGGCAACACTGAAGCTGTGTAGTTTGCGTTGAAGTCGAGTAATGATGTCTCTGGGCCAAAATCGCTGCGTGAATGTGAACGTTTGATACAAAACACTGACCACGTATACCCCTTCATGTTTACAAACACAACACCGGGAGGCAGCCGTTAAGAGGTCGTTTCTGGTTAATGATGTCACAGAATTTACCGGTAATTTGAAACCTGTGTGTGAACGGTGCTTTTCCGGAAAAAAGACGGAACGTTGTTACCTGTGTCAAAGAGTATAGAATACCAAGAGGCGAAACTCTGATGCTTTTCGGGTAACAGTCACTAGGTGGCGCTTCGGTAGCGCGGCCGCCATTTTGGGGTGAAACTTCCAACTGGACAACCTTACAATTATACAGAAATAGACAGAATAACAACGAAAGAGAAGTCAAAGTGGAATAAAATAACGCAATGTTGGGCAATCCCCTTCAAAAACTATCAGTGTGACAGTGAAAATATTGACTTTCATCATTTTCCCAAAGACTCTGACAGGTAATTATTCACAAAAGTGTACAAATATTGTGTGTTTTGAAGTGGGATGTAGCGTTTAGTAGTAAACTTAAATCCTTTTAGGAACTGCAGGTCCTAGCCATAGAAACCATAATAATGATTTATATGGATATAGTTATAATGAGCTTACGCAACTTTACACATTTACAATTACATATTATTATTTACTATTACTCCAGTAGGTCTGAAATATATATTGTACGTTTTAATCCCCTGAACACACTACAAACATGATGATCTCTAGAACATGATGCATTGCTGTGTCTGTCATAATTAAATAATTAAACAATTTTGGAGAAAGTGGCTGTACTTGTTTTTTTTATATACTGTCTTCCTTTAAGGGACATTAATATAAGACAATACTGCAAAAACAGTTTACTGTCAAGATGTTATTCCTGTTATATATTTATTATCCAACATTTCTAATTTTTCTGTCATTAATTTAATTTCATATGTTGGTATTAATTCAGTGTTTATAATGCTAACACGTTTCTAGAGACCAAAAGGTTTTGTAAAAAAAAAGGGAAGACTTTAAAATAAAGTCTGTAAAATAAACTGTTAAAAGGATTTGATTATCACTCGTCTAGTGATTGTACGTTATTGTTGTCATCGTTCAGGCTGTATTTCAGGTTTAATGTACGGTTTTTTAAACAAATCTTTCCATGGCGACAGCAAGAATCTAGTGGAGTGCCGACAGAGTATAGAAGCCCAAACAGGCGAAACTCTATATACATATATACTTTAAATGTGTTATTGTAAGTTGGTCAAGCTCGACTGGCTCCTATTATTCTACGGTGTTTTTGTGTAGTTTTCAGTCCAAAATGGCGGCAGCACAGTCATGTCATGGGCGCAACTGTTGCTATGGAGCGTTCTATTGAGTTTCGCCTCTTGGGCTTCTATACTCTTTGCCTGTGTGAACGGCACATTTTTGAATTTACTGGTAAAGTCGTTCCGGTCATTTTATGGCAATTTACTGGTATTACTGTGTCAAAGGGCTTATTAAGTAACTTAATTATTCAAATTGCTAATTAGGCTACATCTTAAAATCCCTATAAACCTTAATAGAAATTAAACTCTGTATTCTTTCAATTTGAGTCAAACATAGAATAGTTTAGCCTTTTAGCTTTAAAACAACTGTAATAGGCTACTTAAACTTTTTTTAATAAAAAAAATGTTTAAACATTTTTTGGTTAGCAAATAGAACAAAAAAGCTTAAAAGTTAAACAATACATTTCAGTTTGGCAAGATGTTCAGGAAAAGCCCAACTAGTAAAATCCGTGCAGGTTTATGTAAAAATAACGTTAACTAGGTAAGAATAAATGACAGAAATGATTTGGGTGCGTGTCTATGGGGGAAGGGGGTGGAGTCTTTTATGCCAGGAATATAGCCGTTTCCCCGGTAACCGCAGTAAACAAAGCAGGCTGCACCTGACTTTGAAACTTGCAGCGCTCACACACACACACACAAACGAAATCGTATGCCTGATGAATTTTTTTTATTTAAAACAAGTTCATATTTTAGAAAATGTAGTTAATATTTGCATCATTAATGCTGTATCTTATCCACCTGCGACCCACCCGCAAATAATCAGAATGCATTTTTTGATTATCCACAGCGCCCGCGGTAATAACCTCCATCTGCGCATCACTACTGCGCACAGCGCGCAGATATCAACAGCATCACTGGGTTGTAAAGTTGCCAAGTTGAGGGAATTTGTATGTGTCGATTGTGTGAGATCTGCAACCGGACAACCTTGGAATATATTGACTTGATTATTCATATAATGAGGTTTGGGCCTTAAATTACGGGAGTTTTTATTTTTTTTATAGCATGATTAAAAATACGGGAGAAATACTGGAAAATATTTAAACGGGATGACAGCGGGATATAATGGTAAAATACGGGAGAATCCCGGGGAAAACGGGAGGGTTGACAGGTATGGATACGGGAAAGACTGTACCTCAGTTTTATACGGATTACATAACCAGATAATATTCGTTTTCGATTTTAATTCGTTCATTTAAAAGTAGAAATGTCAAGAGACGGGAAAGACTGGTCTCGCTTTACTTTCATAGTGATTACATAATCAGAAATATTAGTTTTTGATTTGAATTCGTTCATTTAAAAGTAAAATTCAAGCTTTTTAGATTCTATTGATTTTAGTCTTGTATATATCTGAGTATTTAATGTTTCTCTGTGAATCAGGAAGATCTGAACGTGAACGAGCCGGTGCGCGGAGGGTTAAAGCGCTGCATTCAGTTTTATCTTTAGACGGTAAATTAAAATTTCAAATTCAATATTGATTTTAGAACTGTTGAAATTATTTACTGCATGTAACGCAAGTACTTTATAAGTAACCGTAATTGAATTACCTAAAAATGAACAGTAATCCCTTACTTTACTTTTTCAGTGGATAAGTAATTTAATTACAGTAACGCGTTACTTAGTAACGCGTTACACCCAACACTGTATATACTGTATATATATATATATATATATATATATATTATTTATTTTTTTCTCTGGTTTAGACATATCAATCTGAAACATGTTTTTACAGTGTTACATTTTGCTTCTTTTTTTTTTAGCATTTGTCCCATGAAAACCAAGAAAATATTATATGGCAATTTTCAGTCTCTCACTGAGAATCAGAATCAAAAGGTCTGTTCTGTTAGGACTTCTTAAGGTAGTGTTGGGGGTGATGCGTTACACATAACTTAATCAGATTGTTGTTTTTTAAATGACTACTTTTAAATTTACAAGAAAATATCTGAGTTACTTTTCAAATGAGTGACTCCAGTTCCTTTATTCTCCACACTATTGTTTGACAGCTCTCCTTCATGTGTTGAGAGACATCAGTAGTAAGTGCAGAGACACAGGCTGCGTCCGAAACCACCTACTTCTCTAATATATAGTAGGGGAAAAGCACTAGGCGAGCGAATAAGTATGTCCGAAACCTCAGTATTCATAAAAGAGTAGGCGAGAAGTTCCCGGGTGTCCTACTGCTTCAGCCCAGATTCTTGAGTGCTCGTGCGATGGACACTTTTCAATCCCAGGAGGCCACGGGAGATCAATACATCATCATCGAACATGACGGAGATCAGCAACGAGGCTGTTTACAAATGTGAGTATTATAAATCAAAAACTCAGTTCCCTGTGTTAAAATCATTTGTTGAGCTACTGTATAGTAAACTGTTGATTTGCTGAAGGTGTAGACGCTAGACAGTAACGTTACAGTATATTTATATTTTGCTGTAAAAACCTGTCTTATGTATAGCTAACAGGGAAGCTCCAGTAAACACACGCACGTCTCCAAAGTGCATTTACATAAACCATACATCTTAAAGACGATTACTAAATGTCTATTTAATTTGAGACAGGAAGATGTTCTAAAAGAATTATGAGCACATCACAACATGAACACACATCTGAGTGAGTGATGTATTTGTGTTATTATGTAGAATTCACTGCTTTACATGAATGTAAATAATGTACATAAACAAATCTACATGGAGTAACTAAACATAAGTTATCTATTTTGTTTGTTCTTTAGTATTGTTCATAAACTGAGGAACATTTGTGTTGGATAAAAAGCGAGTTAACACATCAGCAACTACCTCAACATATAAATATAGTATTGATCAGATAAATCACAGAGGTGACTGACTCTTGTTACAGGGACAGATGAGACACGTGTGTTTATCCGGTGAAGAGTGACTGATGAAGGAATGCTGCCATCAAAGCCTCTCAGTGAGTATACTACAGACATCAATAAAACATCCTTTTAATTCTTAAGTTGTAGTTTATTGTAATTTCAAACAGAGCTATTACAGCACTTTTCTGATTCTTGATTTCTGTGCATTTGATGCAGAGCTTTTGTGGTGGAACATGTGACCGTGGCATTTGTGAAAGAAAAACTTAAAACAAAAATATAAAGTAAGAAAAAGTACGAAATCAGTTTGTTACTGTACTTCTAATACAGAAATCAAATGACACCGTGCTGTTAAAATGACTGCTTGTGTATTATATTTGTGCATCTTTGCAGGAGCTGAAATGTCTGCAGACTGCAGTGAGGATGGAGAAATCCACAGCAGCATGCTGGAAATGATCCAGTGTCATGGATGAGACGCTCCAGCTGACCTTACTGCCTCATCTGGACCAGATGCTGCTGTGGTCTCTTCTTGTCCTGCTGGTTTCTGTTCATACAACATCAGTCAATGAAACCAGAGTTTCAGAAGCTTCAAAAGCATCATCAAATAAGGTCATGAATCTTCTGAAAGAAGACTGATATCGTATGAACAGAATCCAGCAGGACAAACTTGACCAAAATCAACTTTTGTGTTCAGGAAAAACACACACACACACACACACACACACACAAGGATTGATCAGCGTGGATGCGAGTAAATAATGACCGAGTTTATGTTTGGGTGAACTAACCCTTTAAAGCCCTAAATTGTGTGAAATATATTTAAGCATTTATATTATAATAGTAACTTGAAGAAATAAACTTTAAGAAATAAGCAGATTTATTGAGCGTTTGTGCCCAAGGCACAAAAAAGCACATACATTTACATTTTAATTTTTACATTTAATTTAATTTTTTTTTACAGTTACATTTATGCATTTGGCAGACACTTTTATCCAAAGTGACTTACAGTGCTCTTATTACAGGGACCCTCAATCCCCTTGGAGCAGCTCGGAGTAAAGAGCCCTGCTGAAGGACACACCGGTGGTGACGACTGCAGAGATCGAACCAGCAACCTTCTGCTGACCAGTTCACCACACCACAGAAATAATGAAGCTATGACAAAAATGAGCATGTAATTGTAAACATATGAAATTAAATTTGACAAGAAATGGAATGCTGCCAACATGAGATGTAAAATGTTTTACTCTGTGTAAATGTTTTACAGGTAGTTGTTCTCATGGAGAGCAGGCACATGAATGTTTGGCGCAGACGGAGCGGCAGCCAGATTTTCCCACACCTGTTCTCCTGCTCTTGTTCAAGATTGTGTGGTACAGGGAGCCTCATCCTCTCCGTGCAGTCAGACAATGATAGACTCGATGTCCCTTTCCCATCCATGATCACATTCAGTCTGACTGCAGCAGTGAGGGACGTGATGGACAGCAGAGACAGGTGAAGGTGGACACGGTGGTCAGCTGCAGTACTGGCTCAGCTGTGTTGAGATGGCAGTAGGACGTGGGGTTCACCGTCTAATACACGATTGTCAGAACAATGTTTGAATAAAGCTTTGTTTCATGTGTCCTTGACTTGTATTTATTTATTGTCATGATTACTTATTTATTCTTTTACTCATGTATTCATGTTTCCTGTTGTTGTCAGTAAATAAAATATAATTGTTTCATTAACATGCATTAATTCATTACTCGACTGAAAATTGAGATGTATTCACCTTGGCTGAATTTGTTTAGTGTGAAGTCATGCATAGCTATGGCATATGAAAAAATAAATTACATTTTGCTTTTTTTACTAATAAATATAATTAATTATTGGTCAGCATTTATTTTTATTATTGTTCATAATTTTTGGTGTGGACTAGCAATGCATTCTGAGGTAAACTTAATTTCTAAGTAGTAATACTTACATTTTTCGAGTGTAAAATCAACAGTTTTCAAAGACGAGATCTTTGAGCAGCTGATCAACGTCTCCTTTGTGCAGATATTACAAACATGGAGGAAAACTGTACTAGGTAGGGTTGTGGATTTATTGATGATATGAGGTGTTTGTGCACCTGTCGCTCTTATTTTCTTTTTATTATTACTGCAGAACTTATACTGTAATTACATACACGCTCAGGGAATTTAATAACATATTTAATAACAAGAGGAGATTAATAACATATTAAAGAGATAACTATTTTGGTTTTTTCGTAATAAAAGTCATTTATTTAAAGATTAAACTGTGGGTTTTATTAGTTAAAAATATATAAAACTTAACCCAAAATGTATTGGTTATACTACAATCACAAGGGCAGCTGTTTCTTCTACAAGACCAAAAATGAGCAGATTTCATCAACATCAAAATATTTACAGATAGATGAATTAAACCTGTCGCTCACATCTTTTAAGTTGTTGTGCTTGTTATAACGTCATAAATCACATGATAACGTCAACATGGCGGATCGCATTCATACTCAACGAGATTTGGCTGTAGAGTACGTACTCTTTTAGCGCTCATTAAGTAAGTACTTATTGAAATTAAGTACCTACTCATTGAGTAGGCGGTTTCAGACACAGCCAAAGACTCTTCCTTCTGTCTGAGGATGATTCATTTCACTTTTGGTGTGAAAGGGCCTTTATGTGAGGATCCTGTTTGTGGGCTTTAGTTCGGCCTTCAAGTCAAGTCAAGTCACCTTTATTTATATAGCGCTTTTAACAATACAAATTGTGACAAAGCAACTGCACAATATCAAAATGGGAAAATAGTGTCAATAATGTAAAATGACAAGATTAAACACTCAATTTTCAGTTAAAGGCATTTCATTATTGAATTCAGTGATGGCATCGTCCAGCTCAGTTCAGTTCAAAAAGTTTGTTCAATCAAGTTGACGATATTGCTGGAAATTAAGTGTCCCCAACTAAGCAAGCCAGAGGCGACAGCGGCAAGGAACCAAAACTCCATTGGTGACAGAACGGAGAAAAAAACCTTGGGAGAAACCAGGCTCAGTCGGGGGGCCATTTCTCCTCTGGCCAGACGACACAGCAGTTCAATTCCAACTGCTGCAAAGTCAACACCATCATCCCTACACTCCTCCAGACCAGACTAACCCAGCGCTCTGTCCCTAGCTCTATCTGTCAGCGGATCACCAGCTTCCTGACAGATATGCAGCAGCTAGTGAGACTGGGGAGATTCATGTCAAACAGCCGCTCCACCAACACTGGTGCCCCTCAGGGCTGTGTTCTCTCCCCACTGCTCTTCTCCCTGTACACAAACGACTGCACATCTAAAGACCCCTCTGTCAAGCTCCTGAAGTTTGCAGACGACACTACAGTCATTGGTCTCATCCAGGACGGTGACGAGTCTGCTTACAGACAGGAGGTTAAGGAGCTGGCTGTATGGTGCAGTCTAAACAACCTGGAGCTCAACACGCTCAAAACTGTGGAGATGATCATGGACTTCAGGAGAAAGCCCCCTGCACTCTCCCCACTCACCATCATGAACAGCACTGTGACTGTAGTGGACTCGTTCAGATTCCTGGGCACCACCATCTCTCAGGACCTGAATTGGGACACTCACATCAACTCCACTGTAAAAAAAACCCAGCAGAGGTTGTACTTCCTTCACCAGCTGAGGAAGTTTAACCTGCCACAAGAGCTGCTGAAACAGTTCTACTCAAGCGTCATTCAGTCTGTTCTGTGCACTCCAATAACTGTCTGGTTTGGCTCAGCTACAAAATCAGACACCAGAAGATTACAGAGAATGGTTCGGACTGCAGAGAGGATTATTGGTGCCCCCGCCCACCCTCCAAGAACTGTATACCTGAGGAAAAGGGCTCAGAAAATCACTCTGGATCCCTCACATCCATGCCATCTCCTTTTTGAACTTTTGTCATCTGGCTGGTGCTACAGAGCCCCAATTACCAGGACAGCCAGGCACAAGAACAGTTTCTTCCCCCAGGCAATCCAACTTATGAACCGTTAAATGCCCCCCCCCTCCATTATGCAATATCAATGTGCTATAACTTTATATTTATTTGCTACCACCTCCATCCTAGCACATCCCTGCATCTCCTTCTATTCTATTCCATTCAATTATATAATCTATAGCACAACTGTACATACAATCATTTATGTTTCAAATAATTTTTATTTTTCATTTTTTTGTGTATTTATATTTACATATGTGTACTTTTTATTCCCATCTTATTTTTATTGTCTGTGTGTCATTGTTGTCTCTGTGAACTGGAAGCTTATGACACTAAAACAAAATTCCTTGTATGCGCAAGCATACGTGGCAATAAACGCTCTTTATGATTCTGATTCTGATTTATAGTTGCCAAAAATAGAACTTTTTTTTTTTTTATTAGGCCTACTGAAAAATAAACAAACAAGCCCAGCCCCAAACAAAACGTAACACAAAGGTATTGGGACACTTTCCATAAATAGTAACTATATGTAACAGAATTAGTTACTTGACTAACGCTAATAAAGTGACGTGACATACAGCCAAGTATGGTGTAATACATTACTTTTAAAGTGCCCCTATTATGGATTTTTGAAGATGATCTTTCATGCAGTGTGTAACACAGCTCTAAGTGAATGAAAACATCCTGCAAAGTGTTAAATCTGAAAGTGCACCGTGTATAAATTTATTGTCTTTCAAAAGAAAGAGTCGACTCTGAATCATTGAAACGAGTCGTTTTTAAAACGAATCCCAAGCCGTTTCATGTTGACATCAACATCAAAGATTAGCATATTGCCCGCCCAGTTGCGCAGACCTGGGAAAACTTGATTTTCCCAGGGTTGGTCTGAATGAGAATGCAAATTCATTCTGTGCCACTAGGTGCCGCTTTTGGAGCGTTAAAATAGCTGTTTTCCCAGTAACGCTGTGCACAAAGCAACACTGTGCTCACAAACACTACTTTATCAGGCATTACAGGCGAGATGAGATGAAATCGACCAATTGGACCAATCACCGCAGATTAGCATCACACTTTTAAATAATCATCGAGCAAATCGTTTGGGAGTCGTTGAGCAAATAAGTGCATATTATAAGAAAGTGTTTTTGTCCTTGCATGCATGTCAACCTGTTGTTGGGGTCTCCCAAAACCAAAATATGAACATTTCATAACCCATAATAACCCGTTCATAACCTTTCATAACCCTTTCATAGCGCACTTTAAAAGTAACTTTCCCAACACTGTCTATAGGTAAATGACTTGAGTCACTAGTCAGTTTATGACTTTAGTGTGCCATTGGATGGCTGGTTGGGGATCAGTTTGGCAGTTTTTTAACATTACATATTATTGGCTAATTGGTTAACAACAAAACCCAAGTGTGCTTGCGCTCCACCGTGACGTCACTGTCGGCTGATGCTGAGCCAATCACCAGCGAGAGCAGCAGTGACGGGATTTTAGGGGTGAGTAGCTGTATATTAAGACAAGATATGGCTTGTTTCTACTGTTACCAATGAAAACCATGCAAGTGTTTTTCTGAGGGTTTGTTCTTTCAGTCTGTTAGAGTATTTTGTGCTTTCAGACACTCTCAGGCCTTTCAGTCGAGAATCACCATGTTGCCTATTGCACTGTTTTTCTGTCTGGAAAATTGATTCATCTTCATTATTGAATGAATTATTAATTATTTTCACTTGTCTACTTAGTTTTAAGGAGGTAAAAACAGTCCTTATCAACCTCTGTTGGCATGCACTGGAATTCTGTCAAAGTGAAACATTGGCAAAGCGGGCATGTCTTTTCCTGGAGTGGGCGTGTTTTGGGGAGTTTTGGGGCTTTCCTGTGCTGCGTTCAGCCCCGAAAAAACGGTGCAAAACGTTTATTAACCGGAAACAGTGGTGCGTTGAACATCCTGTTCTGGTGACGCAAGAGTTGCAAGTTATGGCAGCTGAGAAGGCCATTCTTTGTGTTCTTTTTGAAGAATTTTCGGAGCCTGATGAAATTGGTGTAAATACGTGTTTAATACTGCAAAATACGCTCTATGTTACAGTCACTGCCCTTACCATCCAGAATAAAAGAGAACATCCCTGTAACGGGGCGAACAAGACGTGAGACGTGCGGATCCAAGTGCAAGCTTTTATATATAAACATAGTCAATACACAGGCAGGGTCAAACAATGGCAAACAGGTATGGTACGGGCACAGAGTAATCCTAGGGCAAGCGTGAGTCGACGATCGGCGAACAATATCCTACAGGGCAAGGCAGAGAGATAATCCAGGTATACGAGCAGTAGTCCAAGAGAGGTGCAAACAGAGTCCGAACGGCAATGCTAGGGCTGGGCGATATATTGCATGCGATAGTCATGCGCATCTCGTCAGTAAAGCCGGTTCCTTGATTAGCGCTAAATCTCCATCACCTGTTTTCAAATGGAGCGGCATTTAATACACAGAGCCGTAGATCACTGACAAGCTACGCAATATCGCGTTCATATCGAAGGCGATATATCAGTCGATATATGCGTAGCTTGTCTGTCAAGGAACCGGCTTTACTGACGAGATGCGCATGCATATCGCATGAGATATATCGCCCAGCCCTAGGCAATGCAAAGGGTAAATCCAGGAAACGCGGGCAAGAATAAAACACTAGAAAACACAAAAGGCACGACTATGACAACTCAGTGGGCTCCGTAGAGTAGCTAACGCTAGGCGAGTGATAAACGCTATACAATACTCAGTGATGACAGAGAGGAAGTCCAAGGCTTATAAAGCGTGTCTGATGAGATCAGCTGTGTAATCAGTGCAATGTGAGATTGGTGACAGCTGTGCGTGTCGTCAGTGCAATGGATGATGGGAATTGTAGTCCGTGGGGATAGTGCAACAGTTAGTGTGGTGCAAGAGTCAATGTGGTGAGCGAGTGACCTCTGGTGGTGAGTAAACGGAAGTTCATAGACCAGATTCGTGACAATCCCTATCGAGTGAAGGGATTTGTGGAAACTGTGGTTCCTACTTATTGTGATCCAACATTTGCCTCGCATTTCAGGATGAAAAGACAAACATTTCAGGTGAAGGATAATCCACTTCTTACCTCCGAGACTGTGTTATGATCTATATGACCTTATTATTTTTATTGTGAGTATTAGGCTTATCATTATTGCTGATCACTGTTGTTGTGCTATGATATTGTAATATTTACCATTATATAATCAGAGGAGCATAGAAAAGTTTATGAAAGTGTCACTCCACAATACAATAGCAAAATATATAAATATGTATAGTATTTTTATGCTACATTAATCAGTGTCTAGCACACCTTCCTAAGGAAAGGATATGGACCAGAAGACATTGCAACATGATATTTAGACAGACTTAACGAAGTTCCAGATCTATACTTGTGCTCTTATTATTTCAGTTATTTTGCCTTTAATGTAAATAAACATGTGCAAACAATATACTTGCTCTCGTGAATTTATTTTGATGTTAATTACATTTACTTACAAATGCATCATCATCATGTTGATATGCTGTTACAATAAAACTCTTACGACAAACATGTCTTCTAATATCTTCAATTGTTGCGTATACCAAGCTGCAGCGTACACACAGGTCATTCCTGTTATACAGTGACTTTTCTGTCTCTATGATTTACTTACTCATATTTTCTCTATTATTTTATAAGTTTTTTTACATATTAGGTCACCTTAAACAGAGATTAGACATATTGTTGTTTTTTTACACACCTTTTTATTGATACACGTTCAGTTTTATCATGTCCTCAGTGCAAAGTAATCAACTTCCATTAGAAATATAAACCATGAAATGATAAAAACCTCAAAATATTTTAGATTATGTTATGGACTAGGCTAAACTTAATCTAACCATACATATAACTCATGTGAAACTATATATATATTTTTTTTACAATTTTCTTAATTTACCGTGTCCCTAAAGTCATCTTCCACCCTGTTAGTATGTATTCCCTCGCCTTCCAAAATAGACAACGCTATCTCACGGCAATTCGTACATATTTTACGAGTTGCCAATTCGTATGAATTTGTACGAATGACCTACACCTAACCCCGCCCCTAAACCTACCCGTCTCTGGGTATTAGACAAAACGTACTAAATCGTACGAGTGAGGTCGTACGAATTCATACGAATTAGCCACCTCATAAAATATGTACGAATTGCCGTGAGATCGGGCGACTACATTTCCACTGAGATCATTTTCAGAAAGTGATATTGTTTATTTTTTTCCGCTGGAATTCAACTGTACAAATGGAGGTAAGTGTCAACTCTCACTCCTACATTTTTTTTTAGTTTTTGAAATGTTTTCCTGCTTGTCACACTCTTAAAGTTCCACCCTGTTAGGCTATATTATGGAGAATCTTTGTCCGATCAAAAAAAAAAAAAAAAAAAAAACATATCTGACATAGTTATAAAAGTTATGTTCATCTGTAGAAGGTTAAAGTGCTAAATGTTGATCACTCAAAAAACTACAGCTAATATAGCTCAAAAATTTCTAATAGAATAAATAGTATTTATGGTATACTGCAAATTAATCTACCTCCATAATACTTTTGAGTGGTAATGTACATGAATACAATTGTATATATGTACACTACCACTCAAAAGCTTTAGATCAGCAAGAATTTTTATGTTTTTAAAAGAAGTCTCTTCTGCTCACCAAGGCTTCATTTATGTCATCAAAAATACAGCAAAAACAGTAATATTGTGACATATTTTTACAGTTTAAAATAACTGTTTTCTATTTTAATACATATTAAAATGCAATTTATTTCTGTGTTGGCAAACCTGAATTTTCAGCATCATTACTCCAGTCTTCAGTGTTACATGATCCTTCAGAAATCATTCTAATATAAAATCATTCTATATAAAATCAAGAGTAAGTCAATTTGAATTGGAAATGAATAATGTTGATTGGGGTAATATTTTACATTTAAATGAAGTAAATCAATGTTGTACCTCTCTAACAGAAAATTTGACTAATTTGTTAAATAAGTATTATACCTCTCAAAAAAGTTCAAGAAAACGAATATCATTGGCTGAACAGTGACATTCGAAATCTTATGAAAAGAAGAGATAAGGCACTAAAAACTGCTTTATCTTCAACTAAATACAGATAATTAAATTTACAAAGGTTTAAGAAATAAAGTAGTACAAGAATTACGGAAGTCAAAATTATCATATTATACACAACTAATAGATAGAGCTAGAGGACAAAGTGCAGTTTTAGGGAAACAAATAAATAATTTAACAAATAAGACTCAAAATCAACACGTAGTTAAAGAGTTATGTTTAAATGGTAAAGTAATAAATTATAAAGTTACCTTAATTAACAGCATTAGAAAATAGGGTGGAGGTGGAGGCATTAAATTCATTAACTTCATTTTGTATTAAGGAGAATGATGAAAATGAAATAACTGAAATTATCAAAATTATACCAAATTCAACGGCAAAGGATATTTTTAATTTAGATATTAATTTTATAAAAAAATATAGCTCCTTGATGATACCTCTGTTAACCCATTTGGTAAATTTATCAATTAGGGAATGTACTTTTCCAGAAATTTGGAAAAAGGCTGTAGTTACACCATTTTATAAATCAGGCGATCTCAACATGATTTCAAACTATCTGTCACATGTGTATTCCTGTTTAGTTCCTGTTTAACCTTATTTGGTCTTTTTCCTGTCCTAGTTTAATCATCGTTTAGTCTTTTCACCTGTTTTATTCGTATCACCTGTGTTCAGTAATCATATCATTTGCTCCTCAGTTTCCGTTTCCTTTATAAGTCCTGTGTTTTCCGTTGAGTTTTGTCTGCTGTTAAATGTCTTTATGGTTTCATGTCTCCACGTCAGTCATTAAAAGTCTATGTTGAAGATACTCCTTGTCTCCGTGCTCCTTCATCCCCGCGAACACCTGACAGAACAGCAGACCTAAAGTGAGTGACGCCCTTCCCCCGTTTTGTTTTACCGTTTTTATCCAGTTTTTTTTAGATTTTTTCCCTCCTCTCTACGACATGGAAGTCGTCACTCGCGACTCACCCAAGCCCGCCGTTCGCGGGGAAATTCCTGTCGCCGTTCGTGGCTTCCCCAGAGCCGCCGTGTACTGAAGATCGTCGCCGCCATTCGCGGCTCACCCAGGCCCGCCATTCACGGAAGATCACGCCAGCGTTCACGGCTCACCCAGGCCCGCCATTCACGGGAGATCACACCGCCGTTCGCGGCTCACACAGACCCGCCGTTCGCGGGAAATGGTTCCGCCTCCCGCGGTGAAGATGGTTCCGCCTCTCGCGGCGATGATGATGCCGCCGCCCACGACAATGAAGGTTCCGTCGGTCTCTCTGCTGGTCCCGTCCAGCTCTCCTGAGTCTCCGCTGGTTCCGTCCAGCTCCGCGCTTCAAGAGCGCCCCCAAGTGTCCGTGCTTCAAGAGCGCCCCCAAGTGCCTGCTCCTCGCAAGTGCCCTCCAGTGCCTGCTCCTCGCAAGTGCTCTCCAGTAGGCACCCCAGAGCCCGCTCCTTGCCAGCGCAACCCAGAGCCCGCTCCTCGCCAGCGCACCCCAGAGCCCGCGCCTGCCGAGCGCCCTCTAGTGTCCGCGCCTGCCGAGCGCCCTCTAGTGTCCGTGCCAGCCGAGCGCCCTCTAGTGTCCGCGCCAGCCGAGCGCCCTCTAGTGTCCGCGCCAGCCGAGCGCCCTCAAGTGTCCGCGCCTCCCGAGCGGCCCCAAGAGTCTGCGCCTCCAGTGCAGCCCCAAGTGCCCGATGGAGCCCCTATATCTATCAAAGAAATTTTGGGGGGGGCTATATACCCGTGATCCTGGTAGCCATAGTGGCCATGCTCAGAACAGTGGTCAGGGCCACTATGGCTCAACTGCCATGGCCATCTAAGCTCCCTAATCCGCCATGGCCATCCAAGCGCCCTGCTCCACCGTGGCCGTCTGGCCTCCATCCTCCACCGTGGCCTCCCGAGTCTCCTGCCCCACCATGGCCTCCCGAGTCTCCTGCCCCGCCATGGCCTCCCAGGTCTCCGGATCCGCCATGTTCGCCGGAGTCCCCAGATCCGCCCTGGAGGCCTCCCCAGTATCCTGCCCTGCACTGGCCACCAGGGCGCCCGCCCCCCATCCCCGGTAGAACTGTTACGGCGCGGGACGCGCCTACCGGGAGGGGGGCGCTCTGTCACATGTGTATTCCTGTTTAGTTCCTGTTTAACCTTATTTGGTCTTTTTCCTGTCCTAGTTTAATCATCGTTTAGTCTTTTCACCTGTTTTATTCGTATCACCTGTGTTCAGTAATCATATCATTTGCTCCTCAGTTTCCGTTTCCTTTATAAGTCCTGTGTTTTCCGTTGAGTTTTGTCTGCTGTTAAATGTCTTTATGGTTTCATGTCTCCACGTCAGTCATTAAAAGTCTATGTTGAAGATACTCCTTGTCTCCGTGCTCCTTCATCCCCGCGAACACCTGACACTATCGTCCAGGATCAATTTTACCGGTTATATCTAATTTTTTAGAGAAAGTAGTGGCTGAACAACTAATAAATTATTTATAAAGTAATAATCTCCTCCATCAACATCAATTTGGTTATAGATCACAGCAATCCACAGAAACGGCTGTTTGTCATTTAAGGCTCGATCATCTTTGGATCAGAGGTATGTAATGGGTGCTGTGTTTATTGATTTTAAAAAAAGCCTTTGACACAGTTAACCATGCTATTTTGCTATCTAACTTAAGCACATTTAATTTTAGTAAACAATCAATTGAATGGTTTATTTCTTATTTAAAGCAAAGGGAGCAGTGTGTAAAAATCAAGGATACAAAATCAGTGTTTATGAGAAACAAAAATGGGCTTCAAGGCTCTATATTAGGTCCAATGCTTTTTAGTTTGTTTATAAATGATTTGCCGTCTAGTTGTCCAGATGTTGAATGTCAGCTGATGATACAGTAATATATACATATGCTAAGTCATCAGCTAAGGTTGTTGCACTATTAAATGAGCAAATGGAAAAGATATCCAAATGGCTCCAGGAAGATAATCTTACCTTAAATGTTAAGAAAACTGTTTTTGTGTTTTTCTAATAGAAAGAAAACAGAAAAAGTAAAAATCAGAGTATTTAACGAAGAAATAGAGGAAGTAACTGTTCGTCTTTTAGGAGTAGTTCTAGATTCACAACTTAAATTTGACAAACATATAAAAGGGCTTTCAAAAATAGTTAAAATGAATTTAAATAGTTTTAAGCTCATTAGGCATTACATTACAACTGAGGCAGCTCATCTGTTCCTGCATTCAATGATTTTTTCTCGTATCTCATATTGTATTACAGTTCGGTCTCAAACTAGTGACTCTTTAATTAGAAAAATTGGGATGCTGTATAATCGGGCTTTAAAAATAATGGACAAAAAAACAAATCAATGGCATCATTGTCATCTTTTAAAGAAATGGCATATACTGTTGCTCTCTCGATGGTCTGATTGCTTCTATTGTTCTCCTCATTTGTACGTCGCTTTGGATAAAAGCGTCTGCTAAATGATTAAATGTAAATGTAAATATGCTTAATTTTGCCAATTTTATTTGTTTTTGATTTTTAAATGTTTGCGTAATAAGGCACCTTCTGTTTTGTGTAATTTGGTAAAGAGACACGATGACACAGGCCGAACCACTAGGAGTACAGAGGTTGGAAACTGTAGGATTGGGTTTTGCAGAACATCACAAGGGCAAAGAGCTTTCTCTGTTAAGGGATCTCAACTTTGGAATATGTTGCCAAATTAATTTAAAGTGATACATGATATAAAGTCTTTTACATTGAAGGTTAAACGTTGGCTCAAATTAAACCAGACTTGTAGGCATATTTAAATTTTTTATTTGGTTCTGTACTAGTTAATTATTAAGACTGGAAGAGTCTATAAAACTAGGTGCATGTTTTTGTTTTGTATTCTGTTTGCAATGTTAGGTTTTTATATGAAGAGATTGTTACATTAGGTTTTTTTTTGTTGTTGTTTGTTTGTTTTTTAGAAAAACCTTTCTAGGGACATGAGATGCAAATTAGCACCTGCTTATCTCTATGTGCAGTGCATTTTTTTCCATTCTTTGACTGGAATCATGTTTATTGTACTGTCCCTATCTAAATAAATGAAATAAATGAAATACATTTGTTGATATCAATGTTGAAAACAGTTGTGTACAATTTTTTTTTTCAGGATTATTTGATGTAGTATTTCATTTTTTGTATTGTTTTGAAACAATATTATATGGTGCAGTTCCACACATTACAGATGGCAAACCATGCAGGACAATGACGGAAAGCTCATTTGCTGTTAGAACCTGTAAACACTGGTGTTCCACCCTGTTATGCTCTGTTCCACCCTGTTAGACAAGTAATTTTAATCAAAAATTTGAAAGCACCATTAAATGTTTGGCATACCTTTGTCTTATTTTGTGAGGTGAGGAGCATTACCAGCATATATATGTTTTTGAGCAAAGTTTTTATATTATTTACCATCCTGTTGGCAAAAATGGGCACAAAAAAAGTACCTGTTCTTAATAATCAAGACATTCTATTAATTAGTAATTGTTTATTATCAAGAATAAAAAAATACCATTATGGCATAAGGGACATAATACTATCTTATTATTGCTCATTATTGTTTAACATTTACATTATTAAAATTTTGTGATAACTATGTATATGTCCCTAACAGGGTAGAATACACTCACAGCGAGTGTCTGAACAATATACCCATAATTATTATTATTTTTTTAAGTCACTGAGCTTGGCCAGTATGTGTTCCATATAGTAGTTAAACATGTGACTATTTTGGTAGAATGCTAAAAACGTGAAAAACATGTAACTTTTTTCCAAAAAATGAAGCCAAAATGTTACCGGATACCAGGAATGACCCACATATTAAATGACTTCACTTGGACCCATTGTGTTATTTGTCTCTTTAATATCGAGTGGTTTATATATATATACAGGTGCTGGTCATATAATTAGAATATCATCAAAAAGTTGATTTATTTCACTAATTCCATTCAAAAAGTGAAACTTGTATAATGTATACATTCATTCCACACAGACTGATATATTTCAAGTGTTTATTTCTTTTAATTTTGATGATTATAAGTGACAACTAATGAAAACCCCAAATTCAGTATCTCAGAAAATTAGAATATTACTTAAGACCAATACAAAGAAAGGATTTTTAGAAATCTTGGCCAACTGAAAAGTATGAACATGAAAAGTATGAGCATGTACAGCACTCAATACTTAGTTGGGGCTCCTTTTGCCTGAATTACTGCAGCAATGCGGCGTGGCATGGAGTCGATCAGTCGGTTGCACTGCTCAGGAGTTATGAGAGCCCAGGTTGCTCTGATAGTGGCCTTCAGCTCTTCTGCATTGTTGGGTCTGCCATATCGCATCTTCCTCTTCACAATACCCCATAGATTTTCTATGGGGTTAAGGTCAGGCGAGTTTGCTGGCCAATTAAGAACAGGGATACCATGGTCCTTAAACCAGGTACTGGTAGCTTTGGCACTGTGTGCAGGTGCCAAGTCCTGCTGGAAAATGAAATCTGCATCTCCATAAAGTTGGTCAGCAGCAGGAAGCGTGAAGTGCTCTAAAACTTCCTGGTATACGGCTGTGTTGACCTTGGACCTCAGAAAACACAGTGGACCAACACCAGCAGATGACATGGCACCCCAAACCATCACTGACTGTGGAAACTTTACACTGGACCTCAAGCAACGTGGATTCTGTGCCTCTCATCTCTTCCTCCAGACTCTGGGACCCTGATTTCCAAAGGAAATGCAAAATTTACTTTCATCAGAGAACATAACTTTGGACCACTCAGCAGCAGTCCAGTCGAGACGCTTCTGACGCTGTCTGTTGTTCAAGAGTGGCTTGACACAAGGAATGCGACAGCTGAAACCCATGTCTTGCATACGTCTGTGCGTAGTGGTTCTTGAAGCACTGACTCCAGCTGCAGTCCACTCTTTGTGAATCTCCCCCACATTTTTGAATGGGTTTTGTTTCACAATCCTCTCCAGGGTGCGGTTATCCCTATTGCTTGTACACTTTTTTCTACCACATCTTTTCCTTCCCTTCGCCTCTCTATTAATGTGCTTGGACACAGAGCTCTGTGAACAGCCAGCCTCTTTTGCAATGACCTTTTGTGTCTTGCCCTCCTTGTGCAAGGTGTCAATGGTCGTCTTTTGGACAACTGTCAAGTCAGCAGTCTTCCCCATGATTGTGTAGCCTACAGAACTAGACTGAGAGACCATTTAAAGGCCTTTGCAGGTGTTTTGAGTTAATTAGCTGATTAGAGTGTGGCACCAGGTGTCTTCAATATTGAACCTTTTCACAATATTCTAATTTTCTGAGATACTGAATTTGGGGTTTTCATTAGTTGTCAGTTATAATCATCAAAATTAAAGGAAATAAACACTTGAAATATATCAGTCTGTGTGGAATGAATGTATACATTATACAAGTTTCACTTTTTGAATGGAATTAGTGAAATAAATCAACTTTTTGATGATATTCTAATTATATGACCAGCACCTGTATGTTGCTGCTGATTGCATGACATTTTTGACACACCCACCAAACAAGAAGTATCTCAAACCCCGTTGCACACCGTTTCACACCGTTTCCAGGAAACATGTGGCTTCAACCCGAAACCCGTAGTAAAAAGTTGGGCACCGGTCTGAGCTTGAATGTGCCCCTGTTTTGTGAAGCTTTTTGACAGATTTGATCTCACAGATTTCCCAGATTCAGCTGCCATAATCAAGAGACATGACCGAGGAGCCGGGGACTGGAGCTGGTAAGAGTCTGTTCAATGCAGCTTTTCTGTAGTGAACCATTCAAGTGATTTTACCATCATTACATATTCAGCAGCAAACGCGAGATGTTGTCATGGCAACCAGACACATCGTACGCAAAGTATTTTCTGCGCCTCGTGTATTTTTGCCGCGCTAAACTAACACGATCTCAAAGTAGCTTTTATTAAACAAATGAACGTATATCATTATCTGCCAAAATACAGAACTTTATTACACGGATGAGATTGCAGGCATTAGTGGATTTGATTTATTCATTTATTTTCAAAATAACAATTTAAAACGTGCTTAAATAACTAAACTACACACATATTTACTTTAGAGTTGAAAATATTGTTCATTTAAAAAGATAAGCTGATATATTTAGTAAAATCTCAGTTTCACTTTCATTAGGACATTCTAATTTTTAATTGTGATTTTTGCTTCAATGTTCACTAAATTCAATTGTTTATTAAAAGGATGGTACCTTTGGCAGTGTGGGCAGGTGCCAAGTCCTGCTGGAAAATGAAATCAGCATCTCCATAAAGCTTGTCAGCAGAAGGAAGCATGAAGTGCTCTAAAATCTCCTGGTAGATGGCTGCGTTGACTGTGGACTTCAGAAAACACAGTGGACCAACACCAGCAGATGACATGGCAGCCCAAATCATCACTGACTGTGGAAACTTCACACTGGACTTCAAGCAACATGGATTCTGTGCCTCTCCACTCTTCCTCCAGACTCTGGGACCTTGATTTCCAAATGAAATGCAAAATTTACTTTCATCTGAAAAGAGGACTTTGGACCACTGAGCAACAGTCCAGTTCTTTTTCTCCACAGCCCAGGTAAGATGCTTCTGATGTTGTCTCTGGTTCAGAAGTGGCTTGGTAGCCCTTTTCCTGAAGACGTCTGAGCGTGGTGACTCTTGATGCACTGACTCCAGCTTCAGTCCACTCCTTGTGAAGCTCTCACAAGTGTTTGAATCAGCTTTGCTTGACTGTATTCTCAAGCTTGCAGTCATCCCTGGTGCTTGTGCACCTTTTCCTACCCAAATTCTTCCTTCCAGTCAACTTTGCATTTAATATGCTTTGATACAGCACTCTGTGAACAGCCACACCTTTCAGTAATGACCTTCTGTGACTTACCCTCTTTGTGGACGGCATCAATGTTCATCTTCTGGATCATTGCCAAGTCAGCAGTCTTCCCCATTATTGTGGTTTCAAAGAACAAGAGATACCCAGAATTTATACTGTATGGATGGTCATTTATTGAAACTCAAATGTAAATATTCTAATATTTTGAGATACTGATTTTTGACTTTCATGAGCTGTAAGCTCTAATCATCAAAGTTAAAACAAAAAAACCTTTTGAAATGTTTTACTTTACATGCAATGAATCTAAAATATATGAAAGTTTCACTTTTTGAAATAAGTTACAAGAAAAAAAATGAACTTTCCCACGACATTCTAATTTATTGAGATGCACCTGTATTACATAGGTGAGCATTTAAACATCTTCCTCAGTTCACAATACTTAATGCCTCTCTGAACAGTAGATGTCAGGAAAACACAAACTAAAATTCAGTTCCTACTTGTGTCATTTAATTTAGTTTACCTTTATACCTAAAGAAATGTTAAACTAATGTTAAGATTTCAGATTTCTGACAAACTTTACACACACACTTTAACACTTGAAAGGTTGTCATGTGACACACAGAAGCCACAATAGCACTTGTTTTATTTATTTTTTCCTTTTTATTCAAAACATTCCCAAACGCATTAACTATCATGAAATATCTTGACTGTCACCTAGATTATGATGGTCAAAGTAGCCTAATACTCTATTAACTGCATAAAAACCTGTCTGTTTACTTAAAGCTACAGTCTATAACTTTGGTTAAAAATGATCCGAAATCAATATTTGAGAAAGTACATAACCAGCCAGTGTTCAAAACTATCACCTTACTTTAGCCCGATTCACAACGGTTAGCTTATAATAATGTTTTATAATTTGAGTGGTACGGGTAGGTTTTCGCAGGAAATTCGAGCGGCATTACGTCACATCTGTAAACATAGTAAACAAGTTGTCCCGGCTAGTAGGCTATCGCATGTGAGGATCCTGCAGGTGACGACTCGTTTATAGCCTTTTCTCACAGCAGCTAGAATAGTTAAATTTATCATTTTGATGGCGGATTGTGATCCAGAAAGGATTATGTGTTTATGAAACACATGTGAATGAAATTAAATTATATTCCAGTTTTAAATGTGCTTCTGATTACAGCTAGCCTGGGATTACGCAAGATTTGTATTTTAAAGAGAACCAGTTCGAAGGGAGCATAATTTGCTTTTTGGGTTAAAAGAATTTCTTAATATAAAATTAGATTAGATTAGACTGTACAGAAATTGAAATCTACACGCTAATACACACTATACTCATTGTCACGCAATGCTGATGTTGTTAACATTAATAATTTGAGAATAAAGTATAACAATAATAATAATTGTGCACAGTTTGATGTGATATGAGCTAGGGCTGGGCCCCCCAATTTTTTTTTCTTCGATTAATCGTTTTTTTTTTAATGAAGTCGATTCGATATCGATTCTCAAAAGCCGCAAATCGATCCAGTATTTATTTCAGCACACATTTAAAACAAGATCTGATTAATGTGATTCTTATCATTAGTCTTCTCCACTAGATGTAACCCTTATTTAGCTTGCGCGATGTTACAACAGAAATCCTGTCATTCATTCAGTGCTTATCATGGCGGAGATACTGTTGATGAGAACCAAGAACAAAGCCATACACGTGATTCGTAACGCTCAGGTGAAATGCTACAGTAATACTACAAATCTGTGGAAGCATTTGATATCACGCATAAGGCGCCATGATTTCCGCAATGAATGAAAGAATGAATAGCGGATGGCGCGATGCACTGTTTTGTTTACTACACTCATACTAAAGCGCGGACGATGCTCGCGGTGTTTTCATCTTCTGCCGTCTCACTATATGATGATATTAACACACAAATATCATCTCCAGCTGCAGTCTTAAGACTCAATGCTACTACTACTAATAAATATGAATAAATCTTTATTTTTAAAGGAATAATTCCATTTGTTTTCTTTTTAATTGTAACACTAAACCTCTGTTGTGCAGCACTTTATTTGCCAAAAAATAAAAGGGTTTAATTTTCATTTGATTAGGATAAATTAAATTAATGTTTTATGCCTTCATCTTATTACCAGAAAAATTAAAAAGAACATTTTATATGGCCCTATTATTGTTTAAGAAAGGACCCTATACAAAAAAAAGAATAGGTTTAAAATACAAGCCTGTGGTTCTTAATTTCTTTTTATTAATTCGCCATTTGTAAACTGATGTTTACAGTTCATTTTTTAGAAATATCAATGGCTTTTGTATTAAAACTATATTCACTGAATGTAATAAAAAAAATCGAAATCGAATTGAATAGGGACATCTGAATCGATACCCAGCCCTATGAGCTAACCGATCGTTAGATTTAATCACCATTGGTAGCATGATTTATTGTAATGCTTTTTTCCTCAGATTTATTGTAATGCAGAAAAAAAACATTGCAGTTGGGCAATTGTTACTTACAGAATTGTTACTTAGATGGCAATATACAGATGAAAATTCAGTGATTTGGGTCATATATTCCAAGACGTAGGCTATATTCCAAGAATAGGCTGTGATTGCTGTGAAGTACAGTAAACGTAAACCACACCGGTGCCACACCGGTGACTGACGACTACACATACTCCTCAAAACATTAGATTCACATACTCCTCAAAACATTAGCGCTGGAGCCATGCCGCGCTGGAGTACAACCCACGCAAAGGAAGATAATTCCGGACACAACCCACGCAAAGGAAGATAATTCCACAAGTGCAATTCCAGGTTTTCAAACAGAGATGGCGACAAAGAGGCAAAACTTACGGCGACAAAGAGGCAAAACTGCAGCTTTAAGTAACAGATATGGGTGTCTTTAAGTAACCATATGGGTGTCATAGTTTTAATATGACCATGACTAGTTATATTTAATGTGAATATTAAAAACATTGTAAGTTAGGCTACTAATCATAACACTTTCATTGTGAATATTAAAAACAGAAAGAGAGCAAAGAACATTTAGATAAGTTAGGCAAAGATTTTCTAATCATAACACTTTCATTGACTAGTTCAAGCACTTTAGATTATCTCAAAAACACTGACATTAAAATCAAGCACTGAAGCTCAAAAACTCCATTAAAATCACTGAAGCTGTTTACACTGTGAAATGAGTATCTTACTTACAGATTCATTACACAGATCTGCACTTTGTTGTTTCTAACAAATTTGCCAGTCAGCGAGCGAGTGAAGAAAACGCCGGCATTTTAGCGATGACTCATCTGAACGCCTCTGATTGGTCATTGCATTCATAAGCTCAACAGCATCGTGTGTGATTGGTTATAATGCAGCGCTGTACAAACACGTCTGTCTCAGATTTGAACGCAGATTTGAATTTAACAGCTGGTGATATGATGCGCTGAACGATCTAATCACGCCGGTGTGTCAAATATAGAAAATATTATTCGGCTATTTTTTGTCTTTTGGAAGCTGCATTCAAAATTAACTTGGCTCAAATATCTGAGGGGCACGTGCCCCCTCACTCTTAATGGGCATGACGCCTCTAACTATTCCTCCACTCACACTCATTCAACAAGGACAAATTTGAGTCGTTTCCACGCTCTTGCAGGGATTTGTTGCACATTGTAAATATAATATATTATAAATAGGCCTATACTGCATGAACTAAAAGTGTGTTATCTGTGTGTCCTCTAAGCTCCAACAGCAGACTACAGTGATTACTATGACATAACTGATGAGATTGGATCATCATGCGGTGATGTGAACACAAAGGCCTTCAGCGAGCTGCTCTTTCCCGTCCTGTACAGCACAGTTCTGATTGTTGGTTTGCTGGGAAACGCTCTGGTCTTGTGGGTCCTGATCAGATCCCGTCACAGATTCAGTCTGACAGACGTGTGTTTGCTCAATCTGGCCGTCTCTGACCTGCTGTTTCTCGTCTCGCTCCCTGTCTGGGCTCACAGTGCCGTGAACGAGTGGGTTTTCGGCACATTCGCGTGTCATAACCGGTCTCTTCATGACGGGTCTCTACAGCAGCGTCTTCTTCATGGTCCTCATGACACTGGATCGCTACGCCATCGTCGTCTACAAACACAGCATCTGTTCCAGAAAACAACCTGCAAAAATGGCTCTGGTGTTATTTGTATGGATGCTCAGTCTGTTTGTGTCCCTCCCTAATATTGTTTTTGCCAAAGTGAAAGAGGAGACGAGTCTTAAAGCATCCTGCGGATCTGATTTTCCTGAAGGTACAGCCTGGATGTCGTTTACACACCTAAACGTCCTGAGCTTGATTCTGCCTCTGATTATCACGAGGTTCTGCGTTTGCCGGATCCTCAGCAGTAAATCAGAAGGAGAGCACAGCATGGTCAGACTCCTCCTGGCTCTGCTGGCTGTTTATTTCTTCTTCTGGACTCCATACAACATCGTCACGTTCCTCCAGTTCCTGCAGACGAAGGGACACCTGCTTTCTTGTGAGTGGCATACTGATCTGAATCTTGCCAAGCAGTGCGTGGAAGCGATCACCTGAGAGCGTCTCTTCTGAATATTCCTCCACACTGCCTGTGCACATAGAGACAGAAGTTCAGAAGAGCCGTGCTCTCCACCGTCACCTGAAGGAGCAGCTTCCATCTTCTGTGCTCACCTCACTCTTCTCGCCAACACATAACCTGCTCTCCAACGTCACCTGAGAGCGTCTCTTCTGTCTCACCTCACTCTTCTCGTCTGTCTCACCTCACTCTTCTCGTCTGTCTCACCTCACTCTTCTGGTCGGTATCGCCTCACTCTTCTCGTCGGTCTCGCCTCACTCTTCTCGTCGGTCTC
>CM049845.1:1850059-1880059 GCA_027422415.1 Schizothorax lantsangensis
AATACTAACATAAGCACGTGTTTAATAAGTTTAATCGATCCGAAATAGCAGTACGACTGGCTTCTATTCTCGCGAGATTTAAGTGAAGCGTCGCGTCTTCTCGCTCTTTTTATTTATGGATATACAAAAAGCAGTCAACTTGTAAAACGAATGAGAAAACGGTTTAAAACACACAATATAAGCACAGAATAAATCTAACACCTCCCTGATCCCTGTCACATATCTCTGAAGAGTCCGCCTGAGGACGTGAACTCTCGCGATGGTTTGCAATTCCCGCGAGCTTACAGTGACGTCTCTTCCGCCTTCTTATATTTATTTTTATTATGCAAAAACAGTACAAATATACGATAGAACACCACTAGAAAATTCCAGGCTATAATAAAAACAGCATTACTGTTTTTGCATTATTGTAAGGGGTAGGTTTAGGTGTAGACGTTATTAAAAACACAATCGAATATGTAAAACATTAAATGTATTGTTAGCTTCCGGTTTCAGCTGTAAAGAATACTGCTGATACTTTCTTTGCAACCACTGCAACACACAATAGATAGTAAAACATATTTTATTAGAGTGTAAAAGGTATGCAGAAGAAATAAGGGAGTTATAATAGAAATATATAGATAATATTTTAATAATATTTTTTTATTAAAGCTTCCTTTCTATCAAGCTACTATACTCCAGTCCAGTAGGTGGCGGTAAATGCACCTTTAAGTTGGTTTGCCATCCGCCAATAAAATTAAAAGAAGAAGAAGACGACGAAGAAGAAGAAAGGTTTCAGCTGTATCACTTCTAGCCAAAAAGTAGCAGGAAAACCGCGGACTTGGCAACACAGTGGGATTCCTCCGCTTTCGCGAACTCTCGCGCGTTTGTTTCTCGCGAGATTTGCCTCGTTCGCTTTTGACTCCATGATCTGCTGCCGAGCGGCGCACCGCGATCGTTCATGACGCCCCTCCGCGCGTAGTGCGGCGCTCGTATCCCCGCTCAGATGGACTAAAGAGCGATCCGCGAGGATGGAGAGCGTGAAACTGAAGAAAAGCGGCGCTCCGAGTGCGGCCTTGAGATCCGCGGCCGATGAAGAAGACGACGAAGGCCAGAGAGCGTCGAACCCGCGTCAGACCCGGAGTCCCGCCGAGCTGAGGAGGAGGAGGGTGAGGAGGCACGCGTCCAGCGTCAGCTCGTCTCTGGACCGGCAGAGACACCGAGCCGCGGCTCCGCTGCAGCTGTGTGACCGGCAGTGGGTCCGCCAGGACCTGCGCCGCGGCTCCGTACACGTCCATGACCGGCTGACGGTGCGGTCGCTCCCGCCGCGGCTCGTGCTGTGCACCGCGGACTGCACCGCGGCCGAGATCGCGCAGCGCCTGAGCGGCAACCCGGGCTCGGTCCTGAGGCTGGCCGCCAAGACGGACGTGAACGGGAACTGCGACGGCGACCGGCTGCGGCTGCTGCTGCTGGAGAAGGAGCACCGGTTCGGGTACGACATCTACACCGAGCCTCAGGACGAGGACTCCGTCAAACGGTCCGCGGGCTCCGATGTGGAGAGCAACAGCGACCTGAGCTCCGGGGCCCGGCTCAGCCGGCACCGGGACTCGCTCAGCGACGACATGACCCTGGGTACCGACGCTTCTGCGCTCGAGGGCCTGGACACGTACGGCAGCTCCTCGGACGAGCTGGAGCTGGACTGTCCGGTAACGGACGGAGCCGAGGCGGGTCCCGCCGGTGACTGGGACTCCGGTCCGGCGCTGTACGTTCAGCTGCACGGCGAGGCGGCCCGGCGCCTGGGGCCCGAGGAGAGGCCCCTGCAGATCCAGAACGACTTTCTCTTTAAGCTGGGATTTAAGGACCCGTGGCGGGTGCAGGAGGAGGGCATGAACACCGAGCTGGGGTCGCTGCTGCGCTTCTACGCAGGTAAACCATACTCGCTTCACAGGTGTTTACACCAGGAGTCAGCTGCGTTTAGCGTAAACACTCGACTGATTGTGCTTCAGACACCGTCTGCTGTTGGGTTGTAGGGTTGGTTTTTGTTTAGGTGGCGAAAAGGGGCTGTTAAACATGTATTTGTCTTTGAATCATTCATTCAAAAGCACTGATTCATTCAGTAATGGAGCGAGTCAATCTTGAGCGAGTCATTGAATCATTCATTCAAAAGCACTGATTCATTCAGTAATGGAGCGAGTCAATCTTGAGCGAGTCATTGAATCATTCATTCAAAAGCACTGATTCATTCAGTAATGGAGCGAGTCAATCTTGAGCGAGTCTTTGAATCATTCATTCAAAAGCACTGATTCATTCAGTAATGGAGCGAGTCAATCTTGAGCGAGTCTTTGAATCATTCATTCAAAAGCACTGATTCATTCAGTAATGAAACGAGTCAATCTTGAGCGAGTCATTGAGTCATTCATTCAAATGCATTGATTCATTCAGTAATGGAGCGAGTCAATCTTAAGCGAGTCATTGAATCATTCATTCAAAAGCACTGATTCATTCAGTAATGGAGCGAGTCAATCTTGAGCGAGTCATTGAATCATTCATTCAAAAGCACAGATTCATTCAGTAATGAAACGAGTCAATCTTGAGCGAGTCTTTGAATCATTCATTCAAAAGCACTGATTCATTCAGTAATGAAACGAGTCAATCTTGAGCGAGTTATTGAATCATTCATTCAAAAGCACTGATTCATTCAGTAATGAAACGAGTCAATGTTGAGCGAGTCATTGAATCATTCCATCAGATTTAGTTTAGTTGTCTAATAGTTTTCTTTGAAATTGTGAGAACTACATCCAAGTCTGGATTTATCCAGAATCGTGCTCACGAACCGCTCTTAATCGAGTCCAGTTTTTATGTAGCCGGCTGATTTTTGTTCATGGTATTAAATATTTAGCAAAAAGAGACGCAGAGTAAATATGTTTGATATCTAAATGTTTTTTTAACCACATTGGAATCAATCTCTTTAACCTTTATTGCCTGTCTCAATAATCAATATATCGCACAATATATGTGGGTCAAAGACGTAAAGATGTCCATCCACATCAAAAGAAATTTACAAAAATGATTTTATGTCCATAGAAAGCACATTAAATGTAAGTAAAGTGTCTACTTTAAAGGAAACTGGTTCTTTCATATGTCCTTCAGTTATGATAATTTAATTTATTCACTATACTATTTATTACTACTGTCTCATTCAGTTTTAGTTTGGCTCTAGTGTTGTATTTATAACAGTTCATATGAAACGGTTCATGTAGCGTGGATTAAAATTCATATACAGTGTAAATACGTTTCACTGAACATGTTGAAAATAAGTTTGAGAGAGTTGTCTGTGTTGGTGACGCTGTAGTTCGTTTATAGCCTAAGTTTAGCTTTTCAGTTCTGGCGCTTTTATTTAGGCTTCGTCAAAGTTATATTATTTTGTGAAGATTATCTTGATGGACAAAACGTGTAAGTTTCATGCACTATGATTGAACACAGAGCGATAATCCAAAAGCCTATGGAGAAATCCTGTTGGGTTTTTGTGGAGGAACCAGTTTCATGCTAACAGCCGATCCGCATCTATCACACAACAACAAGTTGTTATCGTGACAGGCCTGCTCTGGAGCACACAAATAGTCAGAAGGGTCCATTTGAAGTTGAGATTTATACATCAGCTGAATAAACATTGATGTATGGTTTGTTATGATCGGACAATATTTGTAAATCTGGAATCTGAGGGTGCAAAAAAATCAAAATATTGAGAAAATCACCTTTAAAGTTGTTCAAATTAAGTTCTTAGCAATGCATATTACTAATCAAAAATTAAGTTTTGATATATTTACAGTATGAATATCTTCATGGAACATGATCTTAATATCCTAATGATTTTTGGCATAAAAGAAAAATGTATAATTGTGACTCATACAATGTATTGTTGTCTATTGCTACAAATATACCTGTGTTACTGATGACTGCTTTTGTGCTCCAGGGACACATATGTCTCACATGCTTCTCCTAAATGTCCTGTGAAGGACACATAAGGTGCTATAAAGTGAATGTGTGAAATATTTGAGTTCTCTGAGAGACCCCGGAGGTTCATTATTTGCTGAGATGCTGACTCTGACGGTCCAGAACAGACTTTATCTCAGGATGCTGGCAGCAGAAGCAGTCTACAGTGATATGAATCGACATCTCATTTGTAACAGCAGTGGCTTTGCATTGCTCCTTATACAGTTTTTTACTTTACAAATAATACAAACAAACATGTGCATGCAGAAGATTAGACAGAGTGCACATGACGTCAGGGTCAAGCTGTTGTTAAATGGCTCGTGCATGCCAAAAACAGTGCAACAACCCTTGATTTATTTACTTACTTTAGAAAGAACTTGACAAATTAATAACCTATAAAGTTTTACTTCACAGAAGTGTTTACAAACACATAATACACATGCACGCAGACGATTTGAGGTGAGAGATCGGCTCAGTTCAAGCGGTGGTTATACAGTATGTTCATGTCCAAAAGAGTTCTACAACACTTTATTTATTTACTGTACTAATGAATTGCAAATGTTACTTTCAGAAGTGTTTACAAACACATATAATACACATGCATGCAGGAGATTTGACGTCAGATATCCGCTCGCTGTCTGAGTTCATGTGCATGTCAATAACAGTGCAACCACCCTTGATTTATTTACTTATTTGAGAAAACTCGACAAATGAATAACCTTGCAAATGTAGCTTTACAGTAATGTTTACAAACACACAGAACACGTGCATTCAGTACAGTTTGCGTGAGAGATCAGTTCATGTCAGAGTCAAGCAGTTTTACAGCATGTGCATGTCCAAAATAGTGCTACTATATTTATTTCTTTACTTCAGAAAGAGTTATAAATGAATAACATTGCCAATTTTACTTATCAGAAGTATGCAAACACACAGAATATATACATGCATGCAGAAGATTAGAGGTGAGAGATCTGAGTGCATGTGATGTTAGGGTCAAGCGGTTGTTAAATGGCTCATGCATGCCAAAAATAGTGCAACAACCCTTATATATTTCTTTACTTGCTTTAGAAAGAACTTGACAAATTAGGTTTTACTTTACAGAAGTGTTTGCAAACACATAATACACGTGCATGCAGAAGATTTGAGGTGAGAGATCTGCTCTCTGACAGTGAGTCAAGCAGTTGATATACAGTGCATTCATGTCCAAAATAATTCTTCACTTTATTTATTTACTTCACAAATGAATAACTTTGCAAATTTAGCTTTACAGTAATGTTTAGGTGCACACAGAACACGTGCATTCAGTACAGTTTGCGTGAGAGCAGTTGTTTAACAGCATGTGCATGTCCAAAATAGTGCGAAGTACTTTAGAAAGAACTTGACTAATGAATAACATGCCACTTTTACTTAACAGAAGTGTTTGCAAACACACAGAATACACATGCATGCAGGAGATTAGAGGTGAGAGATCGGCTCGCTGTCTGTGACGTCAGGGTCTAGCTGTTGTTATACAGCATGTGCATGTCAAAAATAGTGCAATTATTTACTTATTTTAAACAGAACTCGACAAATTAATAACCTTGCACGTTTTGCTTTGCATTAATGTTTATGTGCACAGAGAGCACGTGTGCGTTCAGTACAGTGTGCGTGAGAGATGTGATGTCTCTGTACGGCGAGTGCATGCCTCCAGTCGCTTCAGAACAAGCATGCATTCACAATGATCCTCCATCTTTATGTTCCCATGGATCTCTCTCTCTCTCTCTCTTTCTCTCTCTCGTCGCTGGTAATAAAACATGGCAGCGTTCTCTGCTCCCACGGATGCACATGACATGGCCACAACACCATTGTGAGCCGCTCTTGTCCCGGTCTGTTCATTATGATTGCAGTGAAAGGCTGAATGCTGCTGGTGCGGTGGAGGGTGAAGAGAGAGGGCTCTGGATATTTAGATGCTGTTCTTGGCTCGCGCTCTCTTTAGCGTCTCACGCCAGCGGCCGGAAGCGCTTTCATTCACGCGGCTGAGAAAAACAGGGCTGTGAGGAATACGGATGGAGGAAAGAGAGGGCTGTGGGATTCGTCGGGCCGAGCAGGAGTGGATCTTAGCAACTGTTGGAGCCGTTGTCTTAAAAACTGATTTAAGACGAGCTGCGGATACATTCAGGCTTTTACAGTGTGGATCAGATCCTCCTCTGAGGCTGATAAACATGATCAAAACGGCTGTTTCACACTCAATCTCCTCATGTCTTCTGTCTCTGGTTGAGAGTTTAGAGTGTTTTATCAGTAAAAGCTCTTTTAGCTTCAGCTGCTGCTTCAGAGTCAAATCTTGACTGATTTTGATCAAGTAAACGTCAGAATAACTGCAGTCATATCTCCAGATGAACACTTACTGGACTGAAGCAGCTCAGCTTTACTTGATTCTCCATCAATCATGTTTTAGTCTCAAATCTGATCATCAGGATCTTTTGAGGAGCTTTACTTTCACTGTTCCTCAGCGGAGGAATGATCTTCTGAGGAGCCTTTATTATTCATCTCTCAATCAGCATTGCATTATATGTTATAATCTCATCTTACTGAGACATATTATTAGAGATATAGAGTGATATTTAGATCATTTTATGTTAGTATCTGTTATAAAGATCTCATTGATTTACATAAGCATCAGAATATCATCATAGAAATATCAGCATCTGCAGCAAATTCATATTCCAGATTTACAAATATTGTTCTATCATAACAAACCATACATCAATGGAAAGATATTTATTCAGCTTTCAGATGATGTATACATCTCAATTTCGGAAAAATTTACCATTATAGTTTTGTTGTCCAGGGTCACATAAAAGCCTGATGATCAAATATGATACTCAACGTAAAACATAAGCAAACTTCTTTTAGATTTTTATTATAATATTTAGTTTAAAGGAACAATAAACTGTTAGATTTCAGAAAGCCATTTCATTGAAGCTTTTTGAAAAGCTTTGGTAGTTTGGTGCCGTATTTGATTGTGCTCATCTGCTCATTAGTGTAACTGAAATGATGAACTTCTGCATAACGACTCTCTGAAATGAAGCGTGCTGGCGTAGATAAGATATGGTGCTAATCGTGGAATGTTTTGCATTGGCTCTGACACGTTGTGCATGCTGAACTGCTGTACTGTAATGCTGTGTTAACACACTAACTGTGTTGCTCAGGATCCCTTCTGTCTGTGTGTTTGAGGTTCTGTGAGTGCTGGTCTGGCAGATGTGGTCTTGATTAAAGCCGCTGTGCTCATGTGAGGAGGATTAATGTCTGTCGGTCGTCTCCGCAGGGGTCGTGTGTGTTCTGCAGGCATGTGAAGTATGTACTCAGACGCTCTGGGAATCTCAGGCATGTCTGAAGGGTGTTTCAAGACTCTGTAGACCAGGGATGCACCGAATGCTCTGCAATCGAAATTGTTCGGCCGAAAATAGCAAAAAAAACTATTTTTGAGCGAAAAGACCGAATAAATTGTACCGAACAATGACGTGACGCGATCAAATAGATTTGTGCACTAATGCAGCAAATGTGTCTGCAGTGTGGAAGTATTTAAAACTGTCAGAGAGAGACACAAAAATCATTACAAGCACCGACAGCGAGAGACTGTTTAGTGCTGCATCTCATGTCTCTGATGAGAAGAGGCAGGGCGATTGTTGCTGGTTACTGTGATGATTGAAATGGCCTCAAACGATTAGTAAATAAACTGCAGAATGTTATGTTTTCGGACTGCATGCATTCAAACAGCGCTGCATGAGCTCGTGGCGCCAGGGTTTAAAGTCCAAAGCGTGAGAAAAATCTGCGCTGAAACAGTTACTCGTCATTTGCTCAGTAACATGTGACAATGTGATACCTGCGACAAACATCTTCCCAAATACGTAATGAGAATCATTTAAATATCTGCTGTTGTCAACAAAAAGAAGCACAGATCTTCCTGCGGGTTTGTCAAAATAAAATCTCCATCAACATTCATAAATGTTAGTATTGTAATTTTACTGTTGGTCTGTAAAAAAAATAAGACCATGATGATAATAATTACCCTACAACAGCTCTATACATTTATTATAACATTCACATAGTGTTCAAATTGTGATCTGTAATGTTTTAAAAGCAGTCTCTTCTGCTCAGAAAGGCTGTGTTTATTTGTACAGTAAAAATACACTGATTCAAGAAGGGGTCTCAAAGATGGCCAAAAATATTATTTTAGTAACTTATTAATTTTAAGTTAAATTGTGCTTTGCTGGTATAATGTCTGATATAATGTTAAAAAATGTTCAGTGTTATGTAAATATTTTTAAATTGTTGTTTTGTAATTGATTTTATTTGAAAAGCAGGACAAAACTGTAAAAAGCACATTTTGGCTCTTTAATTTATGCAATGGTGAAAAAAATGTACAACTACTGTAGACGGTTTAAAGGGGACCTAACGCACACCGTTTCACCCAATCTCATGTTAATCTTGAGTACCTATAGAGTAGTACTGCATCCTTCATATCTCCAAAAAGTCTTTAGTTTTATCATATTTATAAAAGAAAGATACAGATTTACGACTCTCTCCGAAAAAAGCCGAGCTCCTGGAGGCGTGCCGTGTGGGCGGAGCTAAAGAGTGAAGGCGTGTCGTGGGCGGAGCTAAAGAGTGACAGCACTTGCTCCGATCGCCAACAAAACAGAGACATTTGATGCCGTTTCACTCACCATCTGCAGTTCTGAATCATGACCGGGATCTTTTATAGCTGGGACCGCTCCATCTTTCAGTATTAAACCATGTGCAAATCCAGCGTCGAATTGGGCCTTGTTTATAAAACGTTCGTCAACAAAACACTTGAGAAACTCCATTGCTGCCCCGGAAAAACAAACTATATCCACTGTTCACGTAACGGTGGGTTCTTTTGGGAAGCTGAACAAGGTTATCTTTCCCTCACAACCAAAAACACACTTCTTTAGAGACATTCTTCCCGAGCGAGTCCCGTGCAGCGCTGCCGATTGAAGCGTGTTGATTGGCTGCTCTCGCTCCGGTCGATGCGTGCAGGGGCGTGTTCTTCTGGGAGAAATGCCCATATAAGGAGTTCCACCGTCGTTTACGTCATCAAGAACAACGATCGAAAAAAACTCTCCGAAACTTGTACGAACCCGGAAGTGAGATTTTTGGCACAGAAATACTCTGTTATACGTCCAATTTATTTTTTTAAACTTTGTCCATGCTTAGCATGAGAATCAAACTCTTTACCAGTGTAAACAACTCTGAATGCATGAAACAGCATTGTACCCCCCCTTTAAGACTTTTCATATCCTGCAGATTGTGATTGATGTGACGCATGACTGTGAATAATATGATAAATGGCTTACAGTTATAGATTTTGATAACACTTTATTTTAGGGTCTCTTAAGTTTGCTTATTAACATGCATATTACCATGCCATTTATTAGTAGTAATTAAGCACATATTAATGCCTTATTCTACATCCCTAATCCTAAACTTAACAACTAGCTTACTGACTATTAATAAACAACAAATTAGGAGTTTATTGAGGGAAAAGTCATGGTTAATAATGAATAAGTGTTCCCTATTCTAAAGTGTTACCTAGATTTTGATATGCAGCTTCAATGCTGGTCGACGTTTCCGTTTGTTTATGATAACGTTTTTCAAGCTGCTGTATGATATGAGAAATATATTTGATCATAAAGTATATTTCGCTGTTTAAATTAAATGTTATTAATGTTTGATCTGACTGATAAAGCAGGAACGCCGTGAGGATTTTTGACGACGTGTAGCATGTTTTTAAATTTTTTTTATCAGTAATAAACATCTTTAATTCATGCAAAATCAATTATTGCATGCTGATTAAGAGACGAGGAACAAATCAAGTTTATTAAAACAACTTCATATGATAAGCATTTAGGGTGAATCCCATTTCTCTGTCTTACCCCTTCCCTTTCGTCTTACCCCTAGCCCTTGTCCCTCGAAACCGAGTGGTAAGCGCTAGGGGTGAAAACATACCCCTATGAAATGAGACACCACTTGGTTACGGTTACGTCATCGTACATCGTCGCTAGCTGGCTGCTACGTCACCAGAGGCGACAAGTGTTGATCACAAACTTCCAAGATGCCGTCTGCAAGTGTGTGTATGTCGATCGCGTGGGTTTTATTAGTGATGTTTTTGTGATTGTTGTGCAAATCAGCGATGTAACGTTAGCGTAGCAAACTAGCGATTTTTTAAAACGTTTCAATTAAGAACATGGTTGCAAATATATATGTACAGGACTGTGTAGAGCACAAAACAAGACTGTCGTAATTTTTAAATCAATTATTTAAGCCGAAAATGGGACTCTCTGGATGATCTTGTTGCCGGTTGCACAGTGTGTTCTGGGCACCCCTTGGTTTCAAGTAAGCTCGTGAAAATGCTTGGTTTTAAGGGGTATCTACCACTTCCCCTTAGCCCTACCCCTCGATCAAAACCAGAATTGGGACAGCCCTTACTCTCACGTGAACGCGCAAAACTAAGGGGAAGGGGTAAGACAGAGAAATGGGATTCACCCTTAATGTCTAAACATGAATATATTATAACACTTTACAATAAGGTTGCATTCGTTACCATTGTTAACTACACTAGTTAACATGAGCTATCAATGAAAAATTGAATACTAATTTCAGCATTTACAAATGCATTATTTAAATAAAAATGTATATCTGTTAATAATATAAATTAAGTTGAGCAGTTGTGTTTTTATTAACTAATGTGAAAGATTAATAAACACTGTAACAAATGTATTGCTCATTGTTAGTTAATGTTATATAGCTAATGCATTAACTAATGTTAAAGTGCCTCTATTATGCCTTTTCGAATATTATCTTTCATGCAGTGTGTCATGTAGCAGTATGTGAACATAAACTATCTGCAAAGTTGTGAAGCCGAAAGCGCACGATATGCAAAGTTATTGTCTATCAAAAAAAAGAGTTGGCTCACAATCGCCTAAACGAGTCGTTAGGGATTCGAATCTTATTCTGTTACGGCTGTACGTCACGAAGTAACACATTTGCATAATGTCCGCCCACATTCTACGTCTAGACCAATCACAAAGGACTGCGCCATCTGACCAATCACAGCAGCGAGGGCTCACGGAGAGGAGGGGTTTAGAGACTGACCAATCACAGCAGCGAGGGCTCACGGAGAGGAGGGGCTTAGAGACTGACCAATCACAGCAGCGAGGGCTCACGGAGAGGAGGGGCTTAGAGACTGACCAATCACAGCAGCGAGGGCTCACGGAGAGGAGGGGCTTAGAGACTGACCAATCACAGCAGCGAGGGCTCACGGAGAGGAGGGGTTTAGAGACTGACCAATCACAGCAGCGAGGGCTCACGGAGAGGAGGGGCTTAGAGACTGACCAATCACAGCAGCGAGGGCCCACGGAGAGGAGGGGCTTAGAGACTGACCAATCACAGCAGCGAGTGCTCACGGAGAGGAGGGGCTTAGAGACTGACCAATCACAGCAGCGAGGGCTCACGGAGAGGAGGGGCTTAGAGACTGACCAATCACAGCAGCGAGGGCTCACGGAGAGGAGGGGCTTAGAGACTGACCAATCACAGCAGCGAGGGCTCACGGAGAGGAGGGGCTTAGAGACTGACCAATCACAGCAGCGAGGGCTCACGGAGAGGAGGGGCTTAGAGACTGACCAATCACAGCAGCGAGGGCTCACGGAGAGGAGGAGTCTTTTAGGAGACTCATAAAACAATATTAGCAACCTTAAAAATGGCATAATAGGGGCACTTTAACTAATGGGCCTGTTGTGAAGTGTATGATGTAATATAATATCTGCTTTGACTTTTGTTGTGTCCATGTTTTTCAGTACAGTTCTTTAATATCTGTTTTACTTTATGCAGCATTCATAAGTGTTTTAGTGAAACCCTCCAGACTTTATTTATTTTGGTGGAAGAAGAAAGTAGCTTGAATATGATCTCTAAATCTGGTGAAATGCAGTCATCCGCTCCGTGATGTTGTTAGATTAGTATAATAGCTAGTGGTTAGAAATGCATGAGTGAATGAAACTAAAGTGACTGTGGAGCTCTTGTGAGAGAGAGACAGGATCAGTGATGAAATAAAACAGCTTTTTCTTTTCTAAGCTCTCTGGTTTTGTTCCTGTATCCCTCTCAGTGTGGTGTTATGAGTGTGAAGCGCAGGGTTTGAGGTTATTAACACAGTGTGTGTGTCACTTGTTCTCTCTCTGTCGGTCATTCAGCTCTTTATCTCAGTCACGCGTCTGGTTTTCTGTTTCATGAGTCAGTACAGTAGAAACGTGGCACATTTACAATGCGTCTCAGAGCAAAAGTTCACTCTGTGAACGCAATAATAAGCATTTTCAAAAGCTGGGTGCAATGAGGCGACATTATTTCACTCACCCTTCGACCATCTGTCATTGAAAGGAAATTTAAAAATGTAAAAGCATTAACGAATTACTTTCAACACACCTTGAATAACTCCTAAAGATCCTCCTTCTATCCGCAGCAATGTTACAGATGTGTTAAATGTCATTATAGCAATAAATGTGACCCTGGAGCACAAAAGCAGTCTTAAGTCACACAGGTATATTTGTAGAAATAGCCAAACATTTATTGTATAGGTCAAAATTATAGATTTTTCTTTTATGCCAAAAATCATTAGGATATTAAGTAAAAATCATGTTCCATGAAGATATTTTGTAAATTTCATACTGTAAATATATCAAAACTTAATTTTTGATTAGTAATATGCATTGCTAAGAACTTCATTTGAACAACTTTAAAGATGATTTTCTCAATATTTTGATTTTTTTGCACCTTCAGATTCCAGATTTACAAATATTGTCCTATCATAACAAACCATACATCAATATTTATTCAGCTTTCAGATGAGGCATAAATCTCAATTTTGAAAAACTGACCCTTATGACTGGTTTTGTGGTCATATGTCTATATTTCGTAACGATTACATTTGACCGCATCCGTGTGAAAGCAAACCTGGAAAGAGACGCGAGGATTTGCAGAGAAACATGACAGATTCTTAGTGCATTACAGGGAATTATTCATGGTTTATATCGTAAATTAAATCAGGAGAGCAGACCATAAATGCACAGAATATGTCGTCTTTTTACAGCAGAATACAAAGGAAACAAAAATAATCAGAAGGAAAACAATGCAGCGGGCTGAAAAGAGCTACTCTATAAATAGTTATATCTCGTCACATTAATATACCAAATGTAACGTTATTCTCCTGACTTCTGAAAATACAAAATGAATGAAATTTTACAGCCAAAATGATGGATAAGGATTATTTGTAGTGCAGTCTTATGATTTGTTGCAGTCAAACCGGAAGAGCATCCCATAATGTAAAACACAATAGGCTCGTTAGGAGATAGGTGGATGCTGAAACTGAACATTTTATTACATGTCTGTAGTTTTATTCATGTTTATTTCAGTTTTAGTACATCAAGTTAAACTTAATAAAAATGAGAAATGCAGTAATTTTTCTTTAATGAGTGTGTTTGTTGTTTTCTGGAGCGCTGCAGTCGTTCAGGGCGGTGTGTGTAAAGCTGGATGGAGATGAGATTTCAGGAGATTCAGCATTAGTGTCCGTGTCTATGTCTCTTCTCCGCCAGAAACGTTAGAGGACACCACGACTCGATCTCTGCGTCTCAATGTGTCATCAGTATATGAGTGTGTGTGTGTTTCTGTACTGAACCTGCGACTAGAGCTCATCAGCCATCACAGCGATTAATCAGTTTACTCAAACAAAGTATACAAATAAGTGAAATAAGCATTCATTTTATGCGATATTTATTTGAAATCCACTAAATATCTGGTTTTTGATAATGCTGCTTTTTTGAAGGCAGTCTGTTTATGACACAGGGCTATGAATATGGCACTCGACGCATCTTCCTTCATCATTTGTGCTGTTAAAGATACAGTTACACTCGTCTGAATGAGCTGAGTGGTCAGTCTGGCACTGCTTGATTTAAATGAGGCTTTTTTATATTATGTCTTTTATAAGTAAATACTCCACAGAAGTGCCACCTGGACTCTAAGAACATTACAAATATAATACACATACAATAGTTCATTACTGTTGGTAGTTAATATGATTCTCTACACATGATCTTGAGCAGAACTGACGTCATACATGCACAAAACATGCATACGTTCTCCAGCTGATTCAAACACACTCAGACCTCATGATAAATATAAGAGCGTGTATAAATGTGATTCAACTGAACGGGTCATTTCTGTGCCGCTGTTATTTTTAGAGGCTTTGCTCGTTTATAGCATGTCATTCCCTGTCACGTTACAGCATTCGTCAGATGTTTGTGATTTATGATGCATGTGAATGCACTCTTGTTAGGATGTTTGCACACATGCGATGCTATAAATAAAGAGCGATGCTTTCTATCTGACGGGTTTGTTCAGGGACGTGTGCACACTATTAACAGAGCCGGTTAATGCCAAAGAATTCATTATAAATAACAAGATGAAATGTTTCATTATAAATTATTTAATTAGACGACTAAACTAAATATTGCCTTAGACCAGAGCACAACACCTCAGAAGACTATACACTACTTTTCTGACTTTATAGGCCTCATGTTTTGCCACTAATCTTGATTTTGACTTGCTTTTCACCTAATAATAAACTACATTTTTGGTTAGTTTCTCACCGAACCCTAGCGTATGCGCTCAGAATATACACATTAACATGCATGAGATTATTTTATGACATGTTTGCATCCCTTTTTTAAAGCTTAAAGGAGATCACCATTCACTGCCATCAAATAGATAAGCGTGCGCAGGACTTTTTTGTTGTTGTTTCTCCTTTTGTGTTCTGCAAAAAAGAAGGAAATAATCTGTATTTCCTTAAAACAACATCAGAGTAAGAAAATAACCAGGCCTACTGAATTTTCATGTGTGAGCTTTCCAATAGATGTGAATGAGTTAATAAACCCCAAGCAGATGACAGCCGTTGTTTGCTAATAATGGGGATGCATGGCAGTGTTTCACTGAGGTGTTCATTCATTTTGTGCATTTGACACCCATGATTTATTCTAATGTTTGGCATGTTTATGCTTTTATCAGCAGCTGCTTATTATCTGCCAGATTATTTCCAAAGCTGTGTGATTATTTAGTTTTTTTAATTGTCTGATTCGGTTGGTTAACGTTAACTGCAGATGTGTCTATCTCTCTTTTGTCATTCTACACGTAATTGAATTGATATAGTCACGTTTTGTTATATTGGATGACATTATCTTAGTGAAATGATGTTACTGGCATCAAACTGATAAAATAGCATTCTTCCTCATGTTCATTTAGTGACACACTGGGTGAAACCTGATCATTTGAACTACTTGTTTTACTTGTATTTTCATCTACTGTTTGGTTGCAATGATGCTTCCTCTGATAAGAACTTTTTTGTTGAGAAGTCATTTCAAATACTTAATTATCAAGATCTCTAAAATCTCTCATGAAAGTTTCCTTTTTCGAAAAAAAGAGAAGCTGGTGAGGTTGTGTAATGCATCTGAGCTCCTCCAGAACGTGTCGCTCGCAGTCATGAGCCTTTTACACTCCTGAAAGAAATGATTCAGGAGTTTTTAGCCCCACTATGTCACGCAGGCGGTTCCAGTGCATTAGACCGCACGAGCTGAGCGTGGACAAATATAGCCTGGACACACACCCTCTTCTGCTTTGTGCCGGATATAACCAGAGGACTGCGTCTGCCTAACTGCTCAAAACAGGATGAGGTGCTTAAAACAGATCCTGAGTCAAACATCGGACAGATCGCTGACCCTCGACCTCAGGCGTCTGTCCCGGGAGTCACCTGTAGGGCTGGGACACCTTCACGGGTCTACATGCTCTAGACAGACTTTATGATAACCTAAAATAGAGTTTATGGCAGAACATACTGTACATTAGTTTCTCAATGGCCAATATAAACTAAATACTAAAGTCCACTCTTGTACTGACTGCTGAATTCTGAATTCTCTTAATAATATACTGACTACTGAATTGTGTAACTTACTAGTGCAACAGCTTAATTCTGTTCTTTATTAGTACCGACTAATGAATTCTATTCTTTACTAGTACCTACTGCCTAGTTGTATCTTTACTAGTGCTGAATTCTGCTCTTAATAACATTGACTACTGAATTCAGTTTTTTTTGGTAGTATTGACTATTGAATTCTGCACTTTACTAGTACTGACTGCTGAATTCTGCTCTTAATAACATTGACTACTGAATTCTGTTTTTATGGTAGTACTGAATGCTGAATTCTGCACTTTACTAGTACTGACTGCTGAATTCTGTTTTTATGGTAGTACTGACTGCTGAATTCTGCACTTTACTAGTACTGACTGCTGAATTCTGTTTTTATGGTAGTACTGACTGCTGAATTCTGCACTTTACTAGTACTGACTGCTGAATTCTGCACTTTACTAGTACTGACTACTGAATTCTGTTTTTATGGTAGTACTGACTGCTGAATTCTGCACTTTACTAGTACTGACTGCTGAATTCTGCTCTTAATAATACTGACTATTGTATTCTGTTCTCTTAGTACCAACATTTGGGTTGTTTTTTCGTAGTACTGACTGCTGAATTCTGTTCTTAATAATACTGACTATTGAATTCTGTTTTTTTGGTAGTATTGACTGTTGAATTCTGAACTTTACTAGTTCTGACTGCTGAATTCTGCTCTTAATAACATTGACTACTGAATTCTGTTTTTTTTGGTAGTACTGACTGCTGAATTCTGCTCTTAATAACATTGACTACTGAATTCTGTTTTTTGGTAGTACTGACTGCTGAATTCTGCTCTTAATAATACTGACTATTGAATTCTGTTCTCTTAGTACCAACATTTGGGTTGTTTTTTTCGTAGTACTAACTGCTGAATTCTGCCTTTTAGTAGTAGTAGTAATTCTGTTCTATACTAGTACCAACTTCTGAATTCTATTCATTAGTAGTGTCTGACTGCTGAATTCTGTTCGTTACTAGTGCTGACTGCTGCATTCTAAACTTTACTAGTTCTTCTGTTGAAATCTCCTCTTTACTAGTACTAGCTGCTAAATTTTTCTCTTAAATAGTTCTTACTCCTGAATAGTTCTTACTCCTGAATTATGCTTTTTACTACTACTGACTGCTGAACTCCGCTTTGTACTGCCGTTACCGGGGAAACCGATATACTTCTCCCGCTCTAACAGCACCTCCTGCTGGCAGATAATGATTTTGCTTTTGCAAGTCCGTGGGAAACACTGTTTTCTGTCAGCAGACATAAACAAAAAGCATGCTTCAGAACTGTTTTGAGCCATGTATTATTACTATGAATTAGGCTACTACTACTAATTACTATCTTGTACCCTGCCGTAAACATTTACTCAAACTCTCTTTTATGAGATGAAGGGGAAAAAAGCAAAAGAAAATCGGCCAAACATATCGGCATCATATATCGGGCATCGGCTGCCCTGATTTCTAAATATCGGCATCGACCGGAGAAAAACCCATATCAGTCGACCTCTACTGCTGAATTCTGCTCTTTACTAGTACTGAGTTCTGAATTCTGCTCTTTACTAGTAGTGACTGCTGAATTCTGCTCTTTACTAGTACTGCCTTCTAGTACTGACTTCTGAATTCTGCTCTTTACTAGTACTGCCTTCTGAACTCCACTCGCTTCTCTAGTACTGACTTCTGAACTCTACTCTCTTCTCTAGTACTGACTGCTGAATTCTGCTCTTTACTCATCCCACTTACAGCGGCATGGCTGGTGGACTAATTCAAGCCTGTGAACAGCCAGACAATTCAATGCAGAAAACTCAAATGAAATCTGTTATTGGAGCCTCACTTTATTGACTTGGTAAACTGGTTAATAGCTAATCAAATGTGATGGTGTGACTTTAGCGGGATAGCCGTGTAGCGTAATGTGCTCATGGTTCAGGGTGTATGACAGTCAGAGAAGAGCTCTCATGCAGGAAAGGCTGTGGTTTCCTCTCTGAGGATCACGCCGGGGAAAAAGCACAACACGCATAAATCATGCTTAAGATCCATGTGAGATCTGTCTCTGTGCCTGTCTGTCTACAGCGTCAATATTTGTAAACTGCTATTCTTATTTCCGTTTCCTTTACTCTAACAGATCACTACATAACACGAGAGATACCACTGTAACTTCCTCAGACCTGCTGGTGTTGTTTGTGAATCAGGTTGGGTGTCATCATGTTAAACCTGTGCTGATGGTTGTGTAAAGTGGGCTGCAGCGCTCCATGCGGCATACCGTGGGGTCCTGACCCACATACTGCTGCTGCTTTTGGGTCAGATCTGGCTTTGCTCTGTCTTAGAAGTGAAGGCAGAAATGTTGCTGCGTAGTTAGAGGCAGCTGAGATCTCACTGAGATGCATGACAGAACCACATCTCACCATTCAGTGCAGGACAAATACAGCGCATGAGTCATTAAGATAGTGATATGAAAGTATTGATATTATAACCAGGAGAGATTACTGACAAATCAACCCATTTTGATAAATTAGAGTTTATGGCAGAAAATATTGTTCATCTGTTTCTCAATGGTGAATGTAAACTCACTCCATATAGCCTAGAGCACTGCTGAATTATTCAAAGCATTCAGACATGTGAATCCGAATTCTGATCTGGTATTGACTAATTCTTCTCCACTAGTACTGACTGCTGAATTCTGTACTTTACTAATACTGACTGCGAGATTCTAAACTTTACCAGTACAGATTGCTGAATTCTGCTTTATAATAGTACTGACTGCTGAATTTCGCTCTTTCTTCTCTAGTTCTGACTTCTGAATTCTACTCTTTACTATATTGGTCTCAAACTCAATTCCTCCAACCAGCTCCAAATCACACCTATTTGGAAGTTTCTAGTGATCCTAAAGACCTTGATTAGCGGGATCAGGTGAGTTTGATTAGAGTTGGAGCTAAACTCTGCAGAGCTGTGGCCCTCCAGGAATTGAGTTTGAGACCAATGCTTTACTTTTAATAATGGTGAGTTCCACTCCTTACTAGTACTGACAGCTGAATTCTGATCTTTACTATGACTGACATCTGAATTATGTTATTTACTAGTACTGACTGCTGAACTCCACTCATTACTAGTACTGACTGCTGAATTGTTATTCACTAGCACTGACATCTGAATTCTGTTATTTACTAGTACTGACTGCTGAATTGTTATTCACTAGCACTGACATCTGAATTCTGTTATTTACTAGTACTGACTGCTGATTTCTGTTATTCACTAGCACTGACTGCTGAATTCTGTTATTTACTAGTACTGACTGCTGAACTCCACTCATTACTAGTACTGACTGCTGAATTGTTATTCACTAGCACTGACTGCTGAATTCTGTTATTTACTAGTACTGACTGCTGATTTCTGTTATTTACTAGTACTGACTGCTGAATTCTGTTATTTACTAGTACTTACTGCTGAATTCTGATCTTTACTAGGACTGACAGCTGAATTATTTACTAGTACTGACTGCTGAACTCCACTTATTACTAGTACTGACTGCTGAATTCTGTTATTTACTAGTACTGACACCTGAATTCTGATCTTTACTAGTAATGACAGCTGAATTCTGTTATTTACTAATACTGACTGCTGAATTCCACTTATTACTAGTACTGACTGCTGAATTCTGTTATTCACTAGTAGGGTTGTCACGATACCATAAAAATGTCTTACGATACTATACCAGCTGAAGTATCACGATACTAAGTAGTATCACGATACCATGCAGTATTGTGTTAATTTAAAATTCAATTCTACAAAATTAATAAAAATTTCATAAATAAATAGATGTAAATGAAAACAGACAATATTTTTCTCTGAATACTTAATTAATGTGAATGAATGACTGGCTATTGTTATCCATGAAATGATCTAAACAAATCTTAGCACTGCACAGAAGCTGCATGAAGTGACATTTAGATGTGGCATTTATACATTTAGACTGTATTTATAATTGCATAAATAAAGTTATGAGATTAATGTTTTAAATACTAAATTCTGAATATAGAAATATGTTGGAAAAGAATGTAATATGCCTACTTTTAGATGGGAAACTTAAAACGGCCAGCAGGTGGCAGAAGTTCGTGATTGAATCACTGAGTCATTCAAACGATGCTTTCAAAACGGCTGAATCCTTCAGAAGCGAATCAAATGACTGTTTTTATGAATGGCTCAGTGAATCAGTGATTCGCCCAAGCCGACGCGGATTCGGATTCGAACACAGAAACGAAACAAAAACAGCACTCTTCCTCGTGTCATATTGCCGAACTGCCAGGAGCGTTTTTTGCTCGCATATCTTGAAATTTCAAAGTTAGCAGAAATTTGTATATTAAAACATAACATTATAAATGAATAAATATATATTTATATATAATGATAAGAACCAAGTGCAAAGCCGCTATGTTGATGAATGGAATTGCGTTCGTGATCGCATGCTTCCAGAAACGAACTAGTTCACCTGTTCTAGAAGTGGTCAAATGAATAAAACTGCGAGAATACTTTCTTGCAAGATATTATGATGTTGAATAAGTGATGCTTGAGCTGCTGTTTTTTAAAATGACATCAGACGGTCTGAATCACGACCCTTTCTTCTGATAAACTGCAGCATGAACAACGACGTGCAAGAGCAACTTCTCATTGCAAACTGAACTGAAGCGTCGGGAAACACTCAATACAATATAAAGCGTATACACAGACTATATACTACACAGAGCACAGCAGAAAGACATTTGGCAATCAACTTGTAATGTTTCTGCTGGCATGCATGTTCAACGTTTGAACATTTAAAACAGTGTTGCTGCCGTGCATACTACATATCTTACGGTACTACCTTATGGACGATACTACCGTTTAAAAAATGCGATGGCACTGCGGGTATTTTTAAGCTTTAGTATCGCGATACTACCGTAGTACCGGTGTATCGTGCAACCCTATTCACTAGTACTGACTGCTGAATTCTGATCTTTACTAGGACTGACAGCTGAATTATTTACTAGTACTGACTGCTGAACTCCACTTATTACTAGTACTGACTGCTGAATTCTGTTATTTACTAGTACTGACACCTGAATTCTGATCTTTACTAGTACTGACAGCTGAATTCTGTAATTTACTAGTACTGACTGCTGAATTCCACTTATTACTAGTACTGACTGCTGAATTCTGTTATTCACTAGTACTGACTGCTGAATTCTGTTATTCACTAGTACTGACTGCTGAATTCTGATCTTTACTAGGACTGACTGTTGAATTCTGTTATTTGCTAGTACTGACTGCTGAATTCTGATCTTTACTAGGACTGACTGTTGAATTCTGTTATTTGCTAGTACTGACTGCTGAATTCTGATCTTTACTAGGACTGACTGCTGAATTCAGATCTTTACTAGGACTGACAGCTGGATTCTGTTATTCACTAGTACTGACTGCTGAATTCTGTTATTCACTAGTACTGACTGCTGAATTCTGATCTTTACTAGGACTGACTGTTGAATTCTGTTATTTGCTAGTACTGACTGCTGAATTCTGATCTTTACTAGGACTGACTGCTGAATTCAGATCTTTACTAGGACTGACTGCTGAATTCTGATCTTTACTAGGACTGACTGCTGAATTCAGATCTTTACTAGGACTGACTGCTGAATTCTGATCTTTACTAGGGCTGACAGCTGAATTCTGTTATTCACTAGTACTGACTGCTGAATTCTGATCTTTACTAGTACTGACTGCTGAATTGCATGTGCCAGAGGCATTTTCTAGTGTGGAACATAGTAGTTTCCAGTAGAGAGCAGTGCAAACAGCAGTTTTGCGGCGTGAACTGAGATGCACTACTGAAGCTGCACTGGATGTGTTGACAGTAGGAGTGGATTGGGGAAGTCACTCATGTTTTTCTCTGTTTTGCAGGAAAACCTCACAGCATCGAGAGCTCCGAGCGCATCCAGCTCTCCGGGACGTATAACGTAAGGAAAGGAAAGCTGCAGCTGCCGGTGAACCGCTGGAGTCGACGGCAGGTGATCTTATGTGGCACTTGTCTGATGGTGTCCTCCGTGAAGGCCAGTCATACGGGCAAGATGCACATTCTGCCACTGATCGGAGGAAAGGTATGTTTGTCCCAAACCAGTGATCCTGCAGCATCCCTCCTGAAGCACACAGTGGTCAGAATAGAATAGATTCTCTTCAGCTGTTCGACAGTATTACCTACAGATCCCTTTTACTGCCTAAAATTGTGTAATTGGTTAATTACTGAAAAAACTTACATGCTCTAATTTAGATTCAGATTTTTGCAGCCCATAAGAATGAAAAGACAGGATCTGAAACTAATTTGTTGGCCCAATCTTTAAGAAAAAAAAAACTTTTTAATTTAATATTGCTTACATGTGCTGAACAACAGGTTATGTTTATATAACATATATCCCACCCATTCGGAAATGTAATATATGACATTTATTGTCCTATATCAAGAGTGATATTACTATATGCTGGTAAGGCTATATATATTTTATATGATATTATACATGTTAACCATATGTTAACAATATGTATTTTATTTATATATGCAAATTAAAATATTTAAAAATATTTTGTTTTTGTAATAAGTGTCTATCTTTTATATTTACTTATGCAATTTCAACATAATTAAATAATAATGATGGGTTTTAGGAAGGATAGAAATGTGTCCAAATATGTATTACACACACATCATTTTTTTGGCTAGATATATATGTTCATATATGAAATTATTTCATTTTTAACAGGTTTCATGTAAGTTTGTTTGCCATGTGACAATATCTATTTCATACATGGAACTTGTATATATTGACATGTATGAGATTTGCGTATGGGCCAGATCCTGGTTCCTTTACCAGTGAGAGGACAGGCATAGTGGACATTGCTTAGTGAGGTGTAAAGGTTTATGGTGGTTCTGAGAGCTGATGAAGTGCTAAACAAACAGAGTGTGTTTCATAGTCTCTCAGTGTTTATTTCTGTTCTAGACTGCTAGACTAAATATTGAGTGCTGTCTGCCATGTCTGCCATCACAGCTGATCTAAACAGACCTGTGACGCTGATGAACGTGTGTGTGTGTGTGTGTGTGCTCAGGTGGAAGAAGTGAAGAAACACAGTCACTGTTTGGCTTTCAGCTCGGCGGGACCTCAGAGTCAGACCTACTACATCAGCTTCGACAGCTTCACCGAACACCTGCGCTGGCACCGGCAGGCTGCGAAGGTGCGTGTGTGTGTGTGTGTGAGAGTGTGTGTGTGTGTGTGTGTGTGTGAGAGATTGTGTGTGTGACATCCTCTGAACCTCGAACCTGTACAGATAAGACGAGCTGACACACTAGAGCTGATCTAAACCCTCACTAGAGAACATTTTCATGCCCTTATAAGCAAGTACTATGGTGGTATAGTGACGCAATCTGCTTCTGATACACACCAGGATCCTGAATTATTACCACATGCATGTATAAATTACAGTGTTCTTTAAGAAATACTGCTTTTCCATCATGTAGTTGTCCAAAAATAATATATATTATATAATGTAGCTAATATAATGAGATTAATCAATCAATCAATCAATCAATCAGTAGGGCAGATGGACAGATATACAGAGAGAACAATGCAGTGTAATAATCGGTCTCATCAGGATTTACCTTTTTTCAGATTTTTGAGGTAAAAAATGACTGAATTTGGTGCAGCTTTTCTCAAAGATTGCTTTGATATTTGCCCCACCAGTAATTATTAGCCATTTATTTAGTGATGCACTAGAATTTCAGAGGCTGAAATTGTTTGGTTCAAAGCTTTAGAATAGGGAACACGTATTCACTATTAACTACGACTTTTCCCTCAATAAATTCCTAATTTGCTGCTTATTAATAGTTAGTAAGGTAGTTAAGTTCAGGTATTGGGTGGATTAGGGATGTAGAATAAGGTCATGTAGAATAAGGCATTAATATGTGCTTAATTACTACTAATAAATGGCTGATATTCTAGTAACATGCATGTTAATAAGCAGCTAGTTAAGAGACCTTAAAACAAAGTGTTACCTAAATGTTATGTTGAAGACTGTGGGTAAACAAACAGCTGCTGGTCCACAGTGATTTCCATATAGGATTTTTTTTCATACTATCAAAGTCAATGTGGACCAGCTGCTGTTTGGTTACTTACAGTCTTCAAAATACCTTCTATTGTGAGTAAATAATCACAGAAATGTCATTTTTGGGTGAACTATCCCAGCAGCATATTTAGCACTGTCCCTTTAAGAGCTGCATGCATCTAATATTTAATATTTTACATCTGATATTTTTTGACAGTATTCACGCGATCAGACGCAAAAGATAAGTTAGTCCAGTAATCAGGCTTGTTTAAATAAAAGCGCACGTCAGAACAGCACGCGAATGAAAGCTTTTACTGGCAAGGCTTTAAAGCACATGTAAATAATGTAGTTTTGTGATTGCGAGTACTTTTGTCCTGTGAGTTAGGGCTGCAACGATTAGTCGACATTATCGACAGCGTCGACAATAAAAAATTGTCGACAAATATTTTTGTTGTCGAGTAGTCATTTGATCTCATATGACCTAATGTAAGAGCCTGCAATACTGCGGTTTGACCAGCGTGGCGCTGTAGCGCAAGACTGTAGTTCAGTGCTCCTGGATGCAATTCAAGAGAAGACACACACACAGCGCTTCAGAGTAGTGATGGGAAGTTCGGATCATTTTACTGACTCGGACCTTTGAGTCTCGTTCAGCAAGATGAACGAATCTTTTTTCGAGTCATTTCGTTCATTTTAGCAAAATATAATTAAAATGTGTGCTACTTCCCTGACACATCTACTACTTATGCAAACGTTGATCACACTACAAACAATACAAAACTATAATGGAAAAAATAATTAATTGTTTACCTGGTCATTCTTTTCACATTAAAGACCTCTTATCTGACAAGTCTTCGGGTTTGAGTCGCTCGTTCATCACGTGACGTTGACAGCATTGGATAGAGAAATTAGTTAATTTACAACCTTCCATACAACAAACGGCTGCATAGTTATTATTATTATTATTATTATTTATTACAGTTACGTGATGCGTTTCTGGTCTCAAATTGTAGCTTTTTATTTCTTACAGTTTATAAATGTGTGAATTTCTGTCATGATGGTTCTTTTCATAACACTGAATGTGGTAACAAAGGTAATGAACTAAAGAGTTGGTTATTATTATTATTATTATTATTATTATTATTAAGTCTTTTCCGGCTCATACTGCATAGGTTTAGCTTGTGGGGCTGTTACGTGATGAACGAACGACTCAAACCCGAAGACTTGAAACAGGTGAACTAATTCAGTACAGAACCTATCGGATGTTGCGCATGCGCGACTGAACGACTCGTTCTTCCCGAGTCACATTAAAGATTCGTTCAATATGAACGAATCGTTCAAGAACGACCCATCACTACTTCAGAGCAAAGTGCAGCCGACATGTAAATATATACTGTGCACTTTCCTCTCAATAACGAAATAAACAACAAAAACTGACAGCGGTGTGAAAGCAGCAGTTAAAAACACATCTGATTACAGCGATGTGGATGTTTGCACGAGCTCTGCAGTAAAGTCACGTTTATTTATATAGTACTTTATGCAATAGATAGGCTTAAATCAAGCAGCTTTACAGTATTAAACAGAGTCAGTGTCGATTTCAGTTTGAATTACAACTTGATTTTCTGTTATAAAGCAGCTCTCCAGTGTGGAGCTAGCTAGTGATAAAATATTTTTATTAGTGGGAAAAAAATATTATTTCATTAAAGTGATGGTTTGCAAAGATCAAAGCTTGATGTAGCTCAGGACTGTTTTGATTATCATAACCCTATAAGGTATTTTAAGAGAGATTATTTTGTGAATAAAATAGTTTATCCAAAAATAAAATGTCTTATCACTTACCTTTATTTTGTTTCTTATCCATATGACTTACAAAAGGAGATGTTTGTGTCATTCAGTTACTTTTTCATATACATGTAACGATACACGTATTCGTATTGAACCGTTCGGTACGAGGCTTTCGGTTCGGTGCGCATTACAAACCGAACGATTCGTTGAACTAATCCTATTACGTTTGGAAAATAAAAGAGCTTAAAGTGTGTGAAATATAATGTTCTCAGTGCCACTGCGCTCAACAAGTGGTAACCCCGTGATAACCTCCGTGATAACCTGCTCTTGCTGGGGTGCGTCGAAAGACATGATCTTGTATTGACGATAGCCAGAGATATTGTCAAAAACATCAGTTATTGCCAATATTAAGAGTATTTGGCATTTCCAATTAATGTAGGCCTGTTACATTCTTATTTTTATTAGACCTATTATTATTAAGAAGTTACTTTTATTATTAAATTAAAATTACAATGAATTTGCCCCGCAATAATTACCACATAACTGACGCGCTGCGAGGATAAGATTAGGTTATTTACTCCTCAATTAAAATGTTTTTAAAAAAGGTGTTTTAAAACAGGTCTATTAGGCTATACAATAAATTATAGTCCTATAATTAAAATATTAACACTGCAGTCGTCAATAAAAATCAATGAAATAAAGTTTTTATTTCAAGCACCGACTTTCAAAAACAACGTGTTTAACACTAAATACGTTTCTTCTCATTTATTTATTTTCAGTATGTACGGGCTACAAGAGAAATATTAAGGGAATAAATGAAAACATATACCGTTATCAGCATATGTTGAAGTAGATTGGTCTCTCGTCGTCTCTGAGAGAATAAGCGTCAGATGCAGAAAGCTCCGTCATTCCCTTTTTACTTTCACTTTCTGCTTATAGTGAATTGACTGAGATTAAGACGCTCACCGGCATAAATATTGCCCAAAGTCTGCACGTCCATTGGCTCGCCTTCATGGTTTAAAACAGAAATATTTCCAACATTGCGACGTAACCAATTGCCCCCCGTATCGAAAACGTACCAAACCGTGACACACCACTGTGTCGTATCGAACCGAACCATGAATTTTGTGAACCGTTACACCCCTAATAATTAGTATTAGTGATTAAAAGTAGTTACCTGTAAAAATGTTGTATTTAATATAGGACTGCGATTGATACATCGATGCAGAATCTATTCGTGCTTCACTTTTGAGATTTTCTGAATGCATGGTGATTCTCTCTGGAGTGGATTCTGAGGTTAGTTTTGAACAGCAGGTGGCGCTGCATGCTTCAGAAACAGCCGTACTCTGCTTGTTTACAAATCCTTACACACACTTGAACCTAAAATAATCATTCATAATATTCGAAAAGGGTGTTCCTGAATCACAAGGGTGTTCACAGTGGACTGTGTTTACATTAATCTGGTCATAAAAGCATTCTGAGCCGAGGTGATATTACAGACTCAGTGCTCTTCTTCATCAGTGTTTGAGTGTGCGGATACAGTTTCAGCGCAACAACATAAACAAACGTTACTGCGCATGCGCGCTTTTGTGGCCCTAACTTAACTTCCGGTAGACATCCAAATAGAATCAATAACAACAGCTAAGTCCCTCTAGAGTAGATTATTTCTGATAACAAGCAAAATATGTTTGCTGCGTAAATCAGACGGAGTTATTAAAAATGCAAAGTCATTCTCTGCCAGCAGGAGGCGCTTTAAAGCGTGAGAACTAGAGGTTTCTCTGGTAACGGCTGTAGATAAATCAGTGCTGAGCTCACAAACGCTGCTTTATCAGGCATTACATGCAAGACGAAATGAAAATGACATCGAACATTTTCTAAAGACAGTGTTCCTTCAGAAATACAGTGATATAAAAACACCCGCGCCTCGTTTTGATTTTTAAACGTGCATTACGTGCTCATGTTTATTCAATGAAGCCTTTTGGAAAATCGGGTCAGTTTTGATATCGTGGCAGGTCGCCATTAATAGATAAATGTATGGGAAACACATCCCACAGCACAACAACCTGAGCCCAACTTCATTACTCATCACTTTAACTGCATTTGTAGCCGGCGCCACTAACCAGACCGATAAACAAACACAGACTGGAAGTTAACAAACCATGGTTTGCTACGAACGCACCATGATGAAACCGATGAAACCATCTATAAAAACTAGATTAGAGCGCCATCTGCTGTTCAAAACTAAGCTCAGAATCCACTCCAGAGAGAATCGCCATGCATTCGGAAGATCTCAGAATCAATGCTGAATCATTTCTCGATTCATGATGCATCGACTTATTTTTCCAGCCCTATTTAAATATTGAAATCCTCAAATCCTCAATCATTGTGTCGGGAACAGATCTGAATGTGGAGTCTGAAACGCATCCGTCCTGTGGATGTTTGTCAAACATTTATATTGTGATCATGTGACTCGACTGTCACCGCTCGCTGAACTTTGCCCAGTGTGGTCTTTCTGGACGTTAGGGTTAGTCCGGTCCAGCTGTAGTGTACTGTAAAGGGCTGGTGGGAAACAGGGAATACGCTCCAGTGTGTTATAAATCAGTGTGTGTTTTAGAGTCTGACCTCACACTGCAGAGACTCTAAACACAGCTGCTCAGATTCTCCAGCGCTTCACTGATCTACATTTGCCCTGAAAACAACACCATCATCCCATCACGCGAGGAGAGTGTGTGTGTGTGTGTGTGTGTGTGTGTGTGTGTGTGTGTGTGTGTGTGTGTGTGTGTGTGTGTGTGTGTGTGTGTGTGTGTGTGTGAGAGAGAGAGTGTGAGTGTGTGTGAGTGTGTGTGAGAGAGAGAGTGTGTGTGTGTGTGTGTGAGAGTGCGTGTGTGTATGTGCGTGCGCGTGTGTGTCTGTGCGTGCGCGTGCGTGTGTGTGTGTGCGTGAGAGAGAGAGAGTGTGTACGTGTGTGTGTGTGTGTGTGTGTAAGCCCTAGTTGGGAGTCCTACTTTAGCATACTTCACTACGAACGCACCATCCCAAACAAATGCAAGTAGGCCAGCCTATTTTCCAGCAGAGACGGCCGTGTGCCGTGAGACGGTCCGGTCCGCCGGGAGCCTCAGATTAGAAAAGCCTCGGTTAATGTGATCGCATGTGTGTTTAGACTGAATCAGCGCCGTTTACTGAGTCACGTCACATTCTGACCATATCAGTATGAAATACATGTGACCCCGGAGCACAAAAACAGTCATAAGGGTCAATTGTTTTGAAATTGAGATTTATGCATCATCTTTCAGATGAATAATTAATCTCTCCATTGATGTATGGTTTGTTATGATAGGGCAATATTTGTCTGAGATACAACTATTTGTAAATCTGGAATCTGAGGGTGCAAAAAAATCTAAATATTGAGAAAATCATCTTTAAAGTTGTTCAAATGAAGTTCTTAGCAATGCATATTACTAATCAAAAATTAAGTTTTGATATATTTACGGTAGAAAATTTACAAAATATCTTCATGGAACATGATCTTAATATCCTAATGATTTTTGGCATAAAAGAAAAATGTATAATTTGACCCATACAATGTATTGTTGTCTATTGCTACAAATATACCTGTGTTACTTATGACTGCTTTTGTGCTCCAGGGTCACATATGTGGTTTTGTGACTCATTAATGTGCGTCACAGATCACTGTAGTGAACTGATCATCTTACAGCAGCAGCATGAATGAACATCAGAACTCAAATCAATCATGAATCTTATAATCGATCAGTCAGTGTTTCATCCTCGGAAAGATTTCAATAAAACAGCTTGAGATCAATGTCACATTTACCCCAGGAAAGACATTCAATGAACATAAACTAGAAAAAATAAATAAAACGAATCGCCTGCGATTATGAATGCGATATTGCGCAGCTTGTCAGTGAACTACGGCTCTGTGTGTTAAATGCTGCGCCGTCTGAAAGCAGCTGATGGAGATTTACTACTAATCACAGAACCGGCTTTACTGACGAGATGTGCATGACTCCTTCTCCTTCATGATCTGTGTGTGTGTGTCTGTGTGTGTGTCTGTGTGTGTGTCTGTGTGTGTGTGTGTGTCTGTG
>CM049845.1:1887559-1890059 GCA_027422415.1 Schizothorax lantsangensis
GAACAACATCCCCAGACCTGCTCTGAGAGTTACTTCATGAGCATTTGACCGTTTCATTTGAGTAAAACGATCGTCATATCATACATAGGCTACAGAAGCTTAAGAGGTCCTCATGGCAACCCGTCAAAATAAAAGTTCGGTTTATCTACTAAGGGTGAATCCCATTTCTCTGTCTTACCCCTTCCCCTTACCCCTTCCCCTTAGTTTTGCGCGTTCACGTGAGAGTAAGGGCTGTCCCAATTCTGGTTTTGATCGAGGGGTAGGGCTAAGGGGAAGGGGTAGATACCCCTTAAAACCAAGCATTTTCGCGAGCTTACTTGAAACCAAGGGGTACCCAGAACACACTGCACAACCGTCAACAATGTCGGCCAGATCATCCAGAGAGTCCCATTTTCGGCTTAAATAATTTATTTAAAAATTACGACAGTCTTGTTTTGTGCTCTACACAGTCCTGTACATATATATTTGCAACCATGTTCTTAATTGAAACGTTTTAAAAAATCGCTAGTTTGCTACGCTTTACATCGCTGATTTGCACAACAATCGCAAAAACATCACTAATAAAACCCACGCGATCGACATACACACACTTGCAGACGGCATCTTGGAAGTTTGTGATCAACACTTGTCGCCGTATGTACGATGACGTAACCGTAACCAAGTGGTGTCTCATTTCATAGGGGTATGTTTTCACCCCTAGCACTTACCACTCGGTTTCGAGGGACAAGGGCTAGGGGTAAGACGAAGGGGTAGGGGAAGGTGAAGGGGTAAGACAGAGAAATGGGATTCACCCTAATACTACTACAGCAATTATTACTACTTTTGTTTAAAAGAATAATCACACAATATGCTATTTCTTCCATGTTTTCATTTTAATAGTAAACCCATTTGTTTGCCAAAAATAGAGTTTAACTCTCATTTGATTAAAAGATCAATTAAATTAATGTGTTATGCCTTCATTTGCACTGCACTGTAAATTAAAACTAATGGAAATTACTTTCACATAGGCCAAGACTAAGATACTGTCACATAGGCCAAGATTAAGATACTGTCATATAGGCCAAGATTAAGATACTGTCACATAGGCCAAGATTAAGATACTGTCACATAGGCCAAGATTAAGATACTGTCACATAGGCCAAGATTAAGATACTGTCACATAGGCCAAGATTAAGATACTGTCACATAGGCCAAGACTAAGATACTGTCACATAGGCCAAGATTAAGATACTGTCACATAGGCCAAGATTAAGATACTGTCACATAGGCCAAGAGATTTAAGATACTGTCACATAGGCCAAGATTAAGATAACATAGGCCACTAAGATACTGTCACATAGGCCAAGATTAAGATACTGTCACATAGGCCAAGATTAAGATACTGTCACATAGGCCAAGACTAAGATACTGTCACATAGGCCAAGACTAAGATACTGTCACATAGGCCAAGATTAAGATACTGTCACATAGGCCAAGATTAAGATACTGTCACATAGGCCAAGATTAAGATACTGTCACATAGGCCAAGATTAAGATACTGTCACATAGGCCAAGACTTAAGATACTGTCACATAGGCCAAGATTAAGATACTGTCACATAGGCCAAGATTAAGATACTGTCACATAGGCCAAGATTAAGATACTGTCACATAGGCCAAGATTAAGATACTGTCACATAGGCCAAGATTAAGATACTGTCACATAGGCCAAGATTAAGATACTGTCACATAGGCCAAGATTAAGATACTGTCACATAGGCCAAGACTAAGATACTGTCACATAGGCCAAGATTAAGATACTGTCACATAGGCCAAGGTTAAGATACTGTCACATAGGCCAAGATTAAGATACTGTCACATAGGCCAAGATTAAGTTATAGGCTATTGAACCAAGTGTGCCTATAACAGGCTATTAGTGTTATAGTTTCATTAAAATAGTTGCGGTCTTCTTAAGGAGCTATGAAGACAATTAAATTATTTACACTTATTATATACATTGTGCTTTTTAAGTTAATCAATTGATGTGCATTAGATGATGAATTGAATAGTCACCTCTTGTAGGTTATGATTTAATCATCATAAAATAATGAATGAAGAATTATGAGAGGTTATGCTATTACACATACATTTCCAACATGTAAATTAGTGAAGCCAAATACTTACATTTCCCCAAGCTGTTTAGCTGTAGTACAGTATTCATAGGCTTAATCATGAAGCATACAGTGGCCTAGGGCTGCACGATATATTCCATGCGATAGTCATGTGCATCTCGTCAGTAAAGCCGGTTCTGTGATTAGCAGTAAATCTCCATCACCTGCTTTCAGATGGAGCGGCATTTAATACACAGAGCCGTAGTTCACTGACAAGCTACGCAACATCACGTTCATTATCGAAGGCGATTCATCTGTGATTATGAGCACGAATTGCGTAGCTTGTCAGTGAACTACGGCTCTGTGTATTAACTTCCGCTCCATCTACTGGGTTGGAAAGCATGTGATGGA